>JAHHFK020002299.1:0-64032 GCA_024533555.2 Aedes koreicus
ATGGTCCCGCCACTTACCCCTACAAAAGTTTGAGCTGGACTAGTTATCTATTCAGATAATTTATTTAAACAATTCAAACCAGTCATGCAAAAAACGAACTGATTTTATATACAGACACAAACTTCTTCAAAAAAAAAACACAGTATGATCAGGAAATACTATTACAATTCAAATCACAGATAATAAGCTCAAAAAAATTATTTATCACAAGGACGATTAAAATTTTATTGTTTTCATAGGGTAAGAACACCGCTTTAACCCCACACATCAAATAGCTGGAAATAAGGAACATTGGGGTTTTTAACTTACTACAGGTAGAAAAAGGAATCAGGAGTGAAAAAGGTGCAGTTGGGGCTACGAATTGCAATGGTGCAATCGTCAAGGTGGCTCAAAAGCTTCCACGTAAGCATCAATTAGACACCACACATATCTTTATAGATAGAGAAAAGCATATTACACAAATTATATCCGTAAACGTTGTTTGACAACAACTAAACAAAAAAAATTGTGATTTTTTTTTTCACTTTTATCCTCCGTAGTGTGGGGTGTGTTGTCTTCTCCACATCTTAATTTTTCGGCTGTTATATTTGTATGTGTGTGGTTATCCACTAGTTGCTTCCCTAAAGTCAATCTGCTCTAGTTGTTGCAGTCCAGTGATTTTGGTGTGTGTGTCTCTCTCCCCCCCCCGTGTTTTTCGGTTCCTTTCTTTGTTCCTCCCACTCGCTCGACTACTTACTCCCCAGCCTACCTCCCACCCTCACTCACCCCCCCCCTCCTCTTTTAACTTTTACACACACACACTTTTCAAGGCCTTATTTTCGGTTTTTGCTCCTCGTATACGATCTAGGTAGCATGTTTTCAGTGAAAAATGTGACATGAGAAAATATTTTCGTTGAATTTTGAAGAGAGATATTTTCGCATATGCAAGAGAGAGGATAATGAATTATCGGCGAAAAAGGAGAGATGAAAATGTGAACGGTTCGCTACTCATCGACAACCTGCTTGAGAGAGAGCATGGTTTTCACCCAGCTGAGTGAGAATTTCGATCTTAAAACTTTATCTTTTAACTTAAAACCAAGACAATGTTGAACATGTTATTAAAAAATCCAAGTGATTTAAAAAATAATTTTCATGAAAGAATACCAAGCCTAAATTTCTTGAGTTACTTAAGGTTAAGCTACAAAATAATCTGAGCGACAAAAATCGAGTGCGCAGCTTTCCATGGGAGGACGCGTCTTCGCTTCTGTGAAGCACCTTCCGGAAAAGTGACTGATGTTCCCTCTCCAGCCAATTCAAAGTCAGACTCGTCATCTGACAGAGGAGCAAAGGGATCCTCATTCACATTGGGTGATGGTGAGACTAATTTCACCATTTCTGCGAAAGATTGCCTTGTTCACCGGGCATGACTCATGCTCATGCTCTCTATGAGGAAGCAGAAAGCAGATTTTGGTGTACTGTCTGCGCAGGTGCCATCTTCATGTTTCTCCCCGCAATTCGAGCAGTGTGCCTTATTACCGCAATGGGTGGTCGTATATCCCATCTGCTTGCATTTTTGGAAGATCATGACCTGAGGTACGAACAATCGCACAGGTTGTCAAAGTTTTCCAAACTCGACGTATTGAGGGAGGGCTGAACCAGCGATGGTCACACGAAACAAGTCTGAAGGGGTAAACTTCTTTTCACCCTCAGTGATCGTTATTGTGCCTCGTTTTAGCACATCCAGTATCTTAACTGCAGAAAGCAGGTGGTTTTTAAAGCCGACTAATCGCCTGCTTCAGCAGGATCTCAGGGTCAAGCTTGCTTCGGTGACCACACTTCTTCTTCTTCTTTAGCTTTCGCAATTAGCTTATTGCTTGCTCTAAACTTAGTGTTCTAAATGCACTTCCACAGTTATTAATTGAGAGCTTTCGATGCCAAGTACCATTTTTGCATTAGTATGATTGTGTGGCAAGTACAATCATACGTTATGCCCAGGGAGTCGAGAAATTTTGACCTTAACGAAAACATCCTAGCGCGGGGCCGCCGGGGGTGTTGTTTGGGGTTTGGTGGGGGCGCCATTATATATAAATATAAGTACACTCTATACTTGAGAGTTAAGAGCTGAGAGCCAGCAAAATCATTGCCCTGGTTAAGGTTGGACACAACGACCCGAATTGGGTCTCACTTGAATTATCTCGGTCACGGCCGAGAATTGTTTCGTGAAATCATAAGAAATCAGATATATACAGAGATTTCGTTCGGACTGAAAAGCCGAGCTTTACCAGCTGGATAGGCACGTGATCGGGGATTCTAGGAGACACCTAAATATTGGTGTCATGGATGACTCATCCTGCTACAAATCATCGATGATTCAATCGCAGGAGCTTTAAACGCTCAACCACAGAAACAATGACAACACAAATACAAAACTAAAGCTAAATACAACACAACAAAATGAAATTACAATGTATTCACAGCGAAAAAGAGAGAGAGAAACTTCTCTTATATGTAGTAAGGCATGCAATACCGGAGCATTTTTCCAATACAGGTATTTCAGTGTTTCTAACTTTCAATATCGGTAAAAACCGATAAACCAGCATTGAAGAAAAAAAAAGAAATTTCTTTAGAATTCACGGATTTTCATTTAATTCTTATTGAATGTTATGTAATGTAGCTTACTTCAAGCTCAAAAAATAACTCTTAAAAATGCACAGTGTGTTCAACGTGTATCGTTCAAACTGGAACGGATTTTCTTTGCAAAACTCCCAGACGCAGAAAATGCACGCTCTGATTCCACAGAGGTAGGTTGAACTGTGTTCAGTGCATCGAACAGCGTGGTAAGATATTTACCTCTTTGGCCTTCGGCTTCATAATGATGATGATGATGATCTATTGTAGCAAGGTAACTTTCCATAGCAGCATAGAATAATCTGAAAAAACTATTTGATCAGGATTCTATTATTGTTTGTGATCATCAAGTTCCTATATGAAGGGCCAAAAACGTTTGGGCGAGACACTTACGCGAAACCCGCTAATATAGGGAAGAGAATCTCCTTCCAAAAGCAAGTTCACACAGACAGCATTAGAATCGAGCCCTCGAATGACAGAATAAACCCAATAGATAAGGTCGAAGATCCCGCCCTCTTTCCGCGAAATGTTAACAATAGGGAGGAGGCAGTCCCATGCTCCCTATCCAAATCGTTTCACTTGGGTGCTCTGATGGTCCCTCCCTTTCCCCGTTATATGTTATTTAATATTTAGTATATTTTGTACACAAAATATTAGGATATTATTATAGACAAACATGCCAATTTATTCAAATTTCTAACTTGAATGATACTACCAATGGATTGTCACTGAAAAATAAATTAAAATAAGATATGTATTAATATCCTTCGTGTCCTGGAAAAGCTGAAAAGCAGAATAGATCATTCCAAATATCAAAGATAAAATTTCAATAAAAGATATTGTTTTATAAGACATGATGTAAAATTTTTCCTTTTCTAGTAACATTTCAAATACAGCAATTGGAGTGAACGAAGACATGATGATTCCTGAAATAAATGGCTTATCTTACCATAATGCCACTAAACACAATATTAAAATATAATCTTACATTGCTTATAAGCACATACCAGTCTGTTATGAATACAGTAGTTGAAATTCAGAAGTGCAATTTTAAATTAAATGTAATGCTGAAATGCTGAAATACAAATTGAGCCTTTGATGCCCGTCGTGTTGCTCCCGGCTCTTACATGGTTTTGGAATGCAAAAATGATTCCAAAGCGTGCTGAAATTATTGATCAAATGAGAATGGGAAATAAACAATATGATTTAAAGGTACACGATCTTCAGTCGCACCCCCTCACTTCGCTATTGTCAGATTGACAACATTGCCCAGGCTACGCCAACCAGCGTCTCCTTGTTTCAGCTGGCAGTCGTTTGTGATCACATGACTCGTGGAGGCGTGAGGTAGGAACTTGTGAGGACGAGAGGTTCGAAGTTGTCAACTCACCATTTGAAGCCCCTTTGGCCTTCGGCTTCATAATATGCAAATTCATGGTGGATTGTTTTTATGATATTATTATTTGTCTTCTCTGGGATGTACTGGCAAGATTGCTGAAGACGGCGTTCCAACTTTTGCTTCATTGATAGAGAACTTTCTCCATCATCAGCTTCTGCTGTTTGTGGTTCCTCTGTAGATGTGCTTGCTTATGCTGATAGCAGCAAATCTGGCAAAAAGCGGTGGAAAATCTCACCAGCTTGCGTAATTAGAGTTGCCTTTGAGGTTTGGAAAAATATTCCAAAATTGTTGTTTTTTTATTTCCGAGCTACATGACTGCACAGATAGCCAAATAAATCTGCATATTCGAAATGGCGTTCAGAAATGTGCTCACTCACTGTGCTTGTTAAATTCTTCCAACATAAACTGCAGAAAAATATCTGCATCGTATCGATTTGCATCTTTTCGACACTGTTGTTCCACTGCAAGTTGTACTGGCTCAAGAACATTTATCATGCTTTTGACTGATTCAATCTTGGATAGGGAAAAAATGATCCTTGATCGACCTTGCCCGTCCACTAATGCTTTCTGTATTGGATTGATCAGCTGATACAAACGTTGCAACATAGCAAGCCAAGTATTCCATCGAGTTTTTCAGTCTTGGATCAGTATTTTTTCCTTGTCAAACTCTTGAGTTACATAAATCTGCAGGATGTCATCATTTCTCACGGGTGACTTAGCTTGAGTATACTTCGTACTTTCTTGATTACTACCATATATTCCTCTTTGACAACGAATTCCGTTGGAGCTGTTGACTCGAAATGGGCATATCCTTCGCTATCAGGTTCATTCTCTGATTCGGTGTCTGATCCTGGAATAATTGCAAAAATATCAGTGCGGTAGATAATTCATGCAATCTTATGTTTCACACAAATAAATTACCTTGAGGTGTCTGTTCCGAAACATTAAGCTTGTTGTAAAGGAAGTCCACCACTGCCAAGTGAATACCGTGAGCAAGACAAAGGTTAGGGCTGGCATCAAGAATTCGTCCTACTTTTTTCAATAACGATGCTCCATCGGTAGTGACGGCCATCACGTCCTTAGTCAAGGATACTCGATATTCTTGAGCTTTCTGATCCCGTAAATCGACACATTTCTCCACATTCATGGAACCTTTGATACGCACTAATCCTAAGTTCCAGGTCTGTCCGTTACCATGTGCATTCACGTTTAGGTATCTGCGATTTCGGTTGGAGGTCCACTCATCAAAGGTCAAACTCAGTTTCAGACCGTTTTTACGAAGATTTGTGAACTGCTGAATGTATGCTTCCATCACACCACAACAGAACCTCTTCACATTCGCCACGATGGCATGCTCGCTTCGAGGAAGGTTGGAGAAGCCGCGAGCCATCAATCCTAGTTTGATATCTTCTGATTGACATAAAACGCCAAACAAAATTGCATCTTTTGATGCCATTCGTGTGTAGACAGCATCCAAAGATTCCTTTTTGTCAAAGAATTGTATTATTGTAGAATTCTTGGCTGTAGTCTGTACATTGTTGATAGTAGCCGGATCATGTTTCTCCGACTCAGTGATTGATGGTGCTGCCCGTTTTTGCAAATTAATTTTATGCCGGCAGCGGAGGTGGGTAATCATCTCACTGGTACTGGAGCCTTCGCATTTCAAAATAGTATCACATTTTGTACACTTGGCCATCCATCGATTTGATATTCTACGTAAGAAGTATTTTTCCCAAACCGACGAATTAGCAACATCCTCTCTGATTTTTGTTTCAAACTCCATTTGAACGAAAAAAAAAAAACACACCGAACGAAACGCACCATATTTGTACAATGAATGAAAGCTGACAGCTAAAAAAATACTCAAACAACGTGTCGTTATCGGCATAAGATAAGATCAAATCGTCCAGATGAAAATAAAACTGCGCATTATTGATTATTCATTGCTCATTTTACCTCTTCCATATGAAAATTTTTAATTTGTCCTAAAACACATCACTTTTTATGGCGCATTCCCAATTTTTTGCCTGCATTTTTTTTCTGCTTTCTGGAACCCATTCAGTTTTCAAATGATGTTTTTAATTATTTCATGGGAAAGTTGTCACGATATCAAATTATTTTTGAATTTAAAGATGGGTAACTGTATCTACTACATAGGACATTTGGGTTTTTTATTGTGGTTATTCAATTATTTATTGCTCATTTTACTATTTTTATGGGAAAATCAAATAAAAATCCAAGACATATGCGAGTATTTTAGTGCTCAAATTACATCCTTTGGCGGAAATCAAGCCATGTTTAATTGCACATATACTAATAGCTGTTGCTTTATTTGACAGATTTACCGGTCACATTTAGATTATCCGAAGATCTTTTCTCATCTATTATTGCTCATTCCTAAATTTTTAATGCTGATCACACATTATTTGTTGGCACAGGCCTTAATAATTTAGTGGAACATTTTTCATTTTTTATTGCTCAAATCTTTCTTTTAATTGATGATTAATTATGCTGCCCTTTTTTAATGCGATCATCAATACAAAGCAGCCTAATTATCTACACAGTAAATTGCGAACAATGCAAAGTAATCGGTCCATACAAATTATTTTGCCCAGACATCGAACGTCAAAGTACAGGAACTCATTTTTCATGAGAGGGGTAGCTCACTGGAATGTTTTAACTAGTACACACTTAGAAATTATGAACTTTGCTCGAGACGTAATTCATGTTTGTAAACAATCGGGGAACGTAAACAAAGATTTCGTGTAAAATTATATCTCCTGAAATTGACACACACGCAGTTCAACAAAAGATGTGTTTGATTGAATTTATTTTCTCATCTCTTTCAACTCATTCTTATGTGCTAAAGGACGCTTGCATGTGTCGGTCTCAGAGACAGAAATTTACATGTAATTTTGGTTGTGTTTAGTCTAACTAATGTTGATTCATACAGTGGGGGAAATTCGTTTAAACGCAATGTCATTTTAGCGTTTATTTTCAACACAAGTATTTGAGAACACAATTTGATTGGAAGTTCATAATGACTTTTAAAAAAATTCCAAAAAAGGTGATTTTGGGGCGGGGGAATTCGTTTAAACGCACTTATAGTTTCATTAATCAAATTCACAGTTTAAAAGTCAACAATAAACAATAGTTAATACTTCGTTTGCTTTCATCAGAGTTTTATCAGGTATCAAGCTCCAGGCTTCTCTTACGGCTGACTCAAGTTCACGAACTGTTTTAAACTGCCTTCCGCATTTGTAAACCTGTCGTGCCAGGATGCTCCACAAGTTCTCGATAGGATTTAGATCCGGACTACGAGCTGGCCAATCCAGAAGACTGATGTCTCGTTCAGAAAACCATTTCAAAGATTGCTTGCTGACATGTATTTCTGCATAACCCTGTGGAAATACGAAAATTACCGGCATAACATCTTCAGTGAACGGGATCAAAACATTTTCCAGAAGCTCCAAGTACTTTTCCGAGTTCATCCTTCCAACTTAACCTGCGGAGATTTCCTCGAATCGTGCCAATAATATGCGGTGCAGTTTGGGCCATCCAAATTGAATCTAGGGACCAGTTCATAAACCACGAAGACTCATTTTTGAAAATCTCAGCCCCCCTCGTAGACTTTTCTCCATACTTTTTTTTGAAATTTTGTATGGAGCGTAGACTTTGGTCAACACGAATTTCCCGTTTAAACGAATTTCCCCCACTGTACACAGCATTTAAGAGGGGATGTGTAGAACATTTTAATTAGGTAGTTTTTGGTTGTGCACAATTAGATCATAATCGAATTTGTTTTTGTGTGCCGCTTCTTCTATTTCAAGAAAATCAAAGTAACAATTAAAAGACAGATGTCTTAAGTTGCAAAATATAAATAAATAATAACTTCAAATAATTAAAAAATTTAAACCAGATATCGCTTCAATCAGGTCTTTACGTATGGAAGATTGCGAATAATTTCAAATAACTGTTTACGCTAGCTTTGACTTGTAATTGAACGAAGGGATATTTTACCTGCCTGTTAAAATTTATTTTTTTTTTCTATTAATATATTTTAAAAAATATTGTAAAAAAAAAGGGGTTTGATGGTAAAGACTGGACTCGGAAAAAATGAGACACACAAAAATGATCACCAAAAATTCATTTTAAATCGGATACTTCTCAAATTCTCAGAGATTAAATAATAATATATTAACTATGTTTTGGCATAACTTATTTATTGAATTTCTTCCCCCAAGCTGAATGCTCATACATTTCTCTTAACACTGCTCTTGAGATCTTGGGCGAGGCTTTGTCCATCTTCCTTACACAATTTCTCCCAGTTTTTCTTCAAAGCTTCATCGGTTTTGAATGTTTTTCCGCTTTTCTTCAAGTTTTTCTTCATTATCGCCCAAAACTTTTCGATCGGACGAAGTTCTGGTGTATTTGGTGGGTTCGCCTCCTTCGGGACCACATTTACGCCCTTCGCTTCGTACCAATCCATTACAGGCTTGGCGTAATGACACGAAGCGAGATCCGGCCAGAACAGCGTGGGACCATGGTGAGAGCGGAGGAAGGGCAGCAAGCGCTTTTGCAAGCATTCCTCTCGATAAATCTGCCCGTTTATGGTGCCGGTTGTAACGAACGGCTTGCTGTACCGTCCGCACTCGCAGATCGCCTGCCACAACAGGTACTTCTTCGCGAATTTGTCCATCTTTCTCTTCCGGAGCTTTTCCGGAACCTCCATGCGGGACGTACCGACAAAAAACTCGAGGCCGGAGATTTGTTTGGTGTCCGCCTTGATATATGTCTCGTCGCCCATGACGAGACAGCCTGGCTTGACCAGCCACTCACGGTACAGCTTCCGCGCACGCAATTTGGCAATCGTGTTTTGCTTGTCAGTCCGGTTTGGCGCCTTCCTGACCTTAAAAACACGTAGCCCAGCCCGCTTCATGGTCTGCTGGACGAACCAGTTCGACGAATTGACCTTTTTTGCCACGTCTTGGGTGGAAAGGTTCGGGTTATTCTTAAAGTACTGCCTTATCCTCCGCGCCTTCTCTGGGTATTCCGTTTTCGGTTTTCGGCTGCTTTCAGCGCGCCGCTCGATAGTCTTCGTCTCCTGGAACATCTTCACAACGCTTGACACGGTGGAATGGTGGATTCCAAGCCTTTGGCCGATCCATCTGTGCGACTGACCAGGATTATCGATCACCGCGCCCAAGATTTGCTGGCGTAGCTCTTCTTGTTTCGAATGCATCTTGAAAACTACATGACAAATCGCGATAAAATTTTGCACGCATTAACATAACACTCTAAACTATTAGGTGCGCAACTAAGATCCCGCTGTTTAGCAATAGGGGGGGCGGGTGGTAGGGGCGGGTGGAATGTTGTACATCTCAAGCGTCATAAACAAACCGGTTAACAAACCGCTTTGCCAAATCAGTGATTTTGGTTTAGTGTTGTATATTTTGGTTGTTTGAAGATGTCTGATTTCGTGCCAAATAATCGTCATTTGCGGGAAGTGTTGATTTTCTTCTTTCATTCGAAGAAAACGGCGGCTGAAGCACATCGAGAGCTCCAAAAAGTTTACGGTGATGCTGCTCTGAGTGAAACAACGTGTCGTGATTGGTTTCGTCGCTTCAAAAACGGTGATTTCAGTGTTGATGATCGTCCGCGTGAAGGAAGGCCAAAAAACTTCGAAGACTCTGAATTGGAGGCATTGCTCCATGAGGATCCGTGTCAAACGCAAGAAGAGCTTGGTTCAGGATTAGGAGTTTCCCGTCAAGCCGTTTCTAAGCGATTGCATGCGTAGGGAATGATTCAAAAGCAAGGAACTTGGGTTCCTTACGATTTGAAGCCAAGATATGTTGAGCGTCGTTTTTTCGTCTGTGAACTACTGCTCCAGCGGCAAAAAAGGAAGAGTTTTCTACATCGCATGGTGACGGGTGACGAAAAATGGATTCATTACAGTAACCCAAAACGGAAACATTCATGGGGACTGCCCGGGCATGCTTCAACATCGTCACCTAGGCCGAATATTCACGCTGCGAAGGTTATGCTGTGTATTTGGTGGGACCAAGTTGGTGTTATTTATTATGAGCTGTTGAAACCAAACGAAACCATTACCGGGGAACGGTATCGAACTCGATTGATGCGATTGAGCCGAGCACTGCACGAAAAACGGCCACAATACGAGCACAGACACGAAAAAGTGATTCTTCAGCATGACAACGCTCGACCTCACGATGCGAAACCCGTGAAAACCTACTTGGAAACGCTCAAATGGGAAGTCCTACCCCACCCGCCATATTCTCCTGATATTGCACCGTCCGATTATTACTTGTTCCGTTCGATGGCACATGGTCTCACTGGTCAGCAATTCCACTCATATGATGACATCTCAAAATGGCTTGATTCTTGGATAGCATCAAAAGACGAACAGTTCTATCGAAATGGTATTCACGTTCTACCAGAAAGATGGGAAAAAGTCGTAGCTAGTGATGGGCAATACTTTGAATAATTCGTTTGTAACCTTTGTTTTCAAAATAAAGTTCCTTTTTCACCAAAAAAACAGCGAGAACTTAGTTGCGCACCTTATAGTATTAACCAAAATGTCATCAATTTTTACCCACGCGATAAAAAGTTACACCCAATACAAAGTGTCACATTTTTTCCGAGTCCAATCTTTAAGCACTGGCAGAAGCTCGACTTAATGGTTAGTAATCTTCCTTCATCCTCCACACAGCACTATGTGTCATAAATTAAACGTATTCACCACTGCATGCCAAGTACTTAAAAACAAAAACTGCTGTCAAAACAGTCCAGAAATGAGCATTAGAGATGCCGCTATATTCTCCTCGCAGATTCACAACGATTATGTAAGTTCTTCAAAAGCTGCGATTGTAGATTGTGGAATACTGTCCTAGCATGAATAAGATGCGCATTATGAATATTTGCAGTTTTTACCCTGTTCACCTCTAGCTAAGATTCTGACATTATAGAGCTCATGCATTATTTTCAATAAAAATAAAATCTACCTAACAACCGGGTCAATAAATTCGTAGTATGAATATTTAGGGGCAATATTGAATGTTAATCACGTATTTATTTTTAATGAAATAAGTTGCTTTACTTCCTGAGCAACTGATTCACCCACCCCAGCGTCGATGCACATTCCAAAACAACTGGCAGGTGGTCGGTTGCCGATTATCCCGAAAGTGCCTGTGCTCGGCTCCACGGCTCATGCAACCAATCTGTATATAAAGACTTGCATTGTCTATTCGGGAAAACAGTTTAATCCATTCAATTCGCTAAATCGCTGCTGCACTGAAAATCTCAAGCCGCGAGTTTGTTACGTTCCTTTGATGACTACTAACAGGAAAGAATCGGTTTCCATATGGCTTACGGCGAAAAGTGATACCAAAGATTCGAAAACGAAGAAAGCGCGGTTGTTTACCAACAACTTGCCCCGAGCACGCGCACGCGATTTCCGAGAAGTGTTGTGTGAGACAAGCTCGTGGTGCTGGAAGTAAAGTTTGTAATGCAAGAGAAGTATCCGCCCAAGCTGGGCATGAATCTACGCTCAAGCAGGCCGGAAAAGACGAATTCAAGTGCAAGAAAAAAAAAAAAGCTTCCTGAATTGAGTTTTGAGTGCTGTTGGTAATTGTGATTGTGATTGTGTGTTTCGTGTGTTACATCAATTAGTAAACAAGTGGCTGCATTTGGCTATCGAGATACCTGGAACACGGTATCGCAGCGCCAGGTAAGTTCCAACAATATCATTCCGTTACAATGCCTCTGAAAACGGTTGCACCTTGCACCCGAGAAAAAAAAAGCCTAGCGATGCAAAATGCAACCGAAAAAAAAAACGGCATGCCTTTGACCCCAAAAGGTGTGAAACCTGTCATGGCAAACCAGGCATTTCGCACCGTAGGCCACAAGGATAGGAACCAACCAGGCGAGAACAGTGTTCTGTTTAATTCATATCTTGACGGGCTGCCATGTCCATAAAAGGAAGATTAGTGCCTTAAGCGCGCGAGTGGTTTGACACAAAAGCCAACATCATTTGGGCGGTCGTCGTGTCTCAGCCGTGGCGGAGCGAAGGTGTAAGTGCATATTGCAATGTGCAAAAGTGCAAGTGCAAGTGGAATGAGATACAAAGGGGGACAAGATAAAATTGTGTCACTTTGGCGACAACGGGTTGAGGGCCGAGAGAGGTGGTAGATCGCTGCAGACCGCGCGGATCGTGGATTCGACGCGACAGTCAGCAGTGGCTGGCGGGTGTGAGATTATGTTTTACTACATGGGCAAAACAGGTGTATGTTTGATATTGGACATGTTTTCATTTTCCAAGCTGCTCGCTTCGCAGGTGTGGGGGCTCGGGGGGTTGTTTGTTGCAAAATAAGTTCGCTAAGGGGTGTTGCTGTTAAATTGCTTCTATGTAGGACACGATTTGAAAGTGTTCGATCTGAGGCATTGTGCCAATCATGTAGTTGATTGTTTTGATCAACAAGTATGTAGGATTGGTGATTTGAGCAAATGCAATAGGAGGTCTCAAATGTCAAATATACAATTAATTGAAACGGATTCTACCACTGATGCGGATGGGACCTCACATAGCTTAGTCAGTAAAGGCAAAGAGAACTGACGTCCAGGCTCAAACGTTTGAGAAAAGAGCAATTAACCATCTTTGTATAATTTAGATACAGTAGGTGGGTGGCATGTTGCAGATCAACAGAGGCAGCAGAAATATTCGAACGTTATGGTGCGAAAGCCTTCGAACAAAAACACTTTGTTCCGACCACTTTCCGCCAGAGAGCACAGGAAAGAACTCGCAAGCGGAAAAAAACATCGCAATATCGTCAGTCACGTCACAATAATGCTTCAAAGGCTACTACCTAATGCTGTTCCACGCGTGTCTCTTTGTGGTTCCGGCAAAAGTTGCGGTGAGGATTCCGATGAGCAATCAAATGCTGGTAACTTCATTGGGAAAGAGCGTAGCAAGAATTTGCCAGCAGATAACGCATATCTCGAATACGATGTTGTCCACTTCCAAAAGTGGATGGAAACAACTTCACATGCAGAGACATCAAACTTGGTTTATGTTCAAACGGATGTATAAGATTTGTTTTTTACATGGGTGCCGGATGACAGATCGAAAATTGATCTGCACGGTGAACACTTCTTACCCAAGGGAAGAGTAATATGATTTTACCACTGTTTTCACAGGCCGTCTTTTTTTATACGCGGAAACCAAGGGCACAAGAACATAAATTTGTAGAGAGTGAGGTTTTTATACAACTTCACAACTTTTTTTCATCTTTACGGTAGGTCTATTTCTCCTAGGCATCCTCAATTTTCTCATGAAATAGAGACGATATGGAGAAAAATAACTCTTCCCATGGGTGGATTGCTTTCACGGTGATGGCGGTAATTAGTATGGAATGTCGCCGCACTAAAGCGCCACTATATTAGCATACACATGATTTTTTGTGATATTCGTATGAGCCAATTCGTCTGTTCTCTGTGGTAAATGTATAGTGCCCTTTATAGCATATAAATCAGGTTTGGAGCAATCGTTCATACGCACTAGTACAATTTTTGATCCTACCAATATAATTCACTCAGATGGAAATATGAATAACATTAGTACTATAAATTGGGAATACGGTTCATATTTTTTATTTGAATGTTATAAACGCCGACAATCCGACATGAATAACAAAAGTAAATGTCTTAATATTTCTGTTCAAATCATCTTACTGACATCTATCTTCGTGTTCTCTGAGAATGTTTATTGAAGCTACGAACACGCTTGGGAACTTGATAAGTAGGTTCATGTCGTAGCAATTCTGGACAAATTAATTTTATCAAGATAAAATGATTCTATTGGTTTTGACAGACGGGATCGCTGCACATTTCGGAATCGGAGGTTATGGATTCTTGATCAAAAGTGAAGATTGAGTTTCATGTCGGTTTTTCGGTGTTGTACAATTCTGTTGAAGAACACATTTTATTCTATTTTACCTTTACACGCCACCATAAAGGCTTACTTCTACTCTCTAATGAATGTTCCTTTGGACATATGCAGAATTGCTAGGGAAGATGTACCTATATTAATCTCATTGTTCCTATATTCATCCTACAAGAAATAAAACGATATACACGTGACATGATTAGTTAGTAATGTTTGTTGTAGTTATTTAACGTAAGCAAACATTATTAGAGAACAAAATCGATCCTTCAACTGTCCAATTGTTTGATTCATCGTAGGATGAATATAGGAACAATGAGATTAATATGGGGGCAGTTTCCCTACTTGATTCACGCAATTTATTTCTGTGCCTTGGTTGGACAGACAAATATTATGATCCTCCATGTTTGACCAATTTCATTCTTACTTTTCAGCCTTTAAAAATAAACATTTTTGATTTTTGATTTAATTATATTACATGGTGGAATGAACTATTAAATGATATTGCATGAAAAACAAATTGTCTCTGACTGATTGGAAACTTGCATTCCTAACCTGGTATTAACCTACTGGTGACTACCCAAGTAACAATTTTGGTTTTATTTCAGCCATCTAGCCATCCGCCAGGCTTTGTTGATAAAACTATTTTCAAAACTGTTTTGTCTACCAACACCTCCTCTATGCTTCTTTAAAGCCAAAATTTGAACGAAATGGCCCACTCTATAGACGGTTGTGAAAACAAGTTAATAAAACCTTCATAAGGCCATAAAGATTGAAAATGTTTTAGTGAAAGATGTTATGACCACTTGAGAACCTTCATAGAACTAATTAACTGCCATTAAAACCAGCATACGGCCTTATGGCAACAGCTGTCAAACTTCACTGTGATATTGTGGTTGGTTTTTGTTGTTCTGCTCTGTTCGATTCTCTGCTATTCTGATTCATTTAGCAGTAAATAATATCGACGAAAAAAGGTCAAGTGATGCTGGAAATTTTGTTTCATAGCAAAATATCCAAAGCAAATTGAGTTTCACGATAAGAGCCGAAAATTAATGCGCCTCGGAAATTATGCGAGCTTACAACGACAAACACAAAATTAATACAAATATATTCGATAAATTAATCATGAATTTCTTGACAATTTATGGAATTCAATAAAGTTATCTCAAAAAATGCAGAAATGAGTCTCCGATCTACAGTTCATTTGCATTGCATTTAGAATTTGGTGCATTTATTTTTCCCTATTTCAATTATTTCGTATATATAATTGGCGAACCAGCCCAGGAGGCTGAAAGCCACTATAATAAAGAATTAAAAAAAATAAAAAATATTTCGTATATTTCAATATGGCGATTGGAAAAAAATCACAATTCTGGCATAAAGCCAAATTATCTTCGCACTGACTGCTTTAAAACTATTTGGTTATTTAGTGGCTTCCCTCAATGCCAATTTGCCGCTTAATGCATTTACTGGATTCAAAATGGTTTTAAAATGCTTTTTTAACTGACCATAATAAGATAATATGAATGAGTCCTAAAACGGCATTTCAAAACAGCATTTTATGAGTTCATAAAGCCAAAATGAAACCTTTGATAGGAGTAAAAGGAATTTGAAGAAACGAGATTTTAAGATCGTCTTAAACAAGCTGTGTAGGTTCCTTTAAACCTTACTAAAATATGGCACCTATTGGCAGCTCTTGGTGTCATAATAAAACCAAATTGATTTCTAGTGGCTTTGATAAAACCTTAATAAAACTTAATAAAGCAGGATGGTTTTGGTAATGTTACTTGGGTACTGTGGGTTTCCAGAACTAATTCATCCATGTTTTGGAAGAATCGTGGTGAATTGCTTGAACTGCTTTTAATATCGTCGAAGTCCATTGTTTCAGTGGCGGAATCTGAGAACACGATAATGACAAAAGGCGATATATTAAATACCGAAAAACTAAGACAGCAACGCTTACAAGCTTCAATTGACAATCATAGACTACAGCTACAACTCTGTTGAAAGATCTGTAACTAATATGATTACGACAATTGTCACAATGAGAAACTTTGCCGTAGATGGCAACTCTCTAGAGATTCATTTTCCAAAGATAGACTGCAGCGCCAGCTGTGCTGAAAGATCTGGAACTAATATAATTACGTCAAAATACGACAAATGTCACACTGAGAAACTTTGCCCTAGATGGCAACTCTCTAGAGCTTCATTTGTCAAAGATAGACTGCAGCGCCATCCCTGCAGCAAGATCTGGGATTAATATGATAATCTCACAAGACGACAAATGGCATACTGAAAAACTTTGTTCACGACGGGCACTCTCTAGCGCTTCATTTGGAAAAGATAGATTGAAGCGCCATCTCTGCGGCAAGATCTGGAACTTATCTGATAATGACAAAACACGAAAAATAATACAATAAGAAACTTTGCTCAAGTCGGCAACACTCTAGCGCTTCATTTAGCAAAGATGAGCTGCAGCGCCATCTCTGCGGCAAGATCTGGAACTAATATGATGATATCAAAAAACGACAAATGACATACTGAGAAACTTTGTCCAAGACGGCAACTCTCTACAACAAGTTTGGAATGTTTTGTATGTAATTCTGCTCACACATAGAAATCAAAACCTCCTTCCCTTTGTAGCAGATTCCCGGTGGCCAATGTTACTGGAACCAAGTTTTTCCACCACCAATACATTTTTGAGACCATAACCTTTCAAATGTGGTGCAGCATTGTGTCTAGGTTGAAATTTCATAATTCTAGAAAGGGTTGAAATCCGGATCATTATGTCTTATGTGTCAGTTTTTTTTTAAATTCTCGAGGAAGGTTAACATTAACAGTTCTCCCGAAGGAAAACACAATACCACTCTGAAAAACTGACCAAGTTTAAAGGAAAAAGATCGTGAGTTTTGGATGATCCTGGAGAGTCCATTTTACCGATTTTTCGATACAAACTTATAGTAGGAACTAGGAAATACGTAAGGACGTGACGCATGACTATAGTCGATTGAGTCGATTCAGTACCGGATTGGAGTGGAAACATACCAGTAATCAAAGGGCGCATGTTTTGGGTAGTTCATTACGTTGATTGGCGCAAGTATGTGGTTTAAAAAAAAAAAAAAGAGAAAAAAAAAAAAGAAAAAAAGAGAGAAAAAAAAGTTGTTTTGGGGTTTTTTGGGGGGGGGGGGGGGGGGGGGGGGGAATAGAATTTTTTTTTTTGCGGGCGGTTTTTTTTTTTTTTTTCACATGTTGTGGGGTTGTTGGGGGGTTTGTTTGTTGTTTTTTTCAAAAAACGGCCCGCATAATCACAAACCATTCCTGGATCATTTCCCTTATTGTTGACGACCGTTTCCGTTATTGTTACGACATTTACCCTTATAGTTGACAACTATAAACTAACAATTTCCTATATAGTTTTCACAATATGTCAGATGGTAAAAGGCCAAATAACAATATGCTGAATAGGCGGTTAAGTTAGGTTACCATAAAAAAATGGCATTTTTCACGGACAAAATTTTTGCAGTACTCTATGCCAAAAAGTTGTTGTATAATCCAGACCGAGTGCAGACAATAAGAAACCTTTCAATGACAATATGGCATACATTAACAATATGTGTTAATGTAGAGGTTGTATGGTGGAAGCGAGATTAAACTATTTGATAACAATAACATAAAATGTGATTATATATCTTACATTCGAAATATAGTTTTGATTATATAGCTAATTGTTTTTCATTAAGCGGGTTGTTTTTGTTTTTGTTGTTGCAGCGTTTACTCGCACATAGGGAAGATGTACCTATATTAATCTCATCACTTTGCAATTCATCCTACTTGAAATAAAAAAATATAAAAAAGGGGAAAAATTTTTAGAAAAAAAAAAATCTCCTTCCTCTTCTCTTTTTTTTTTTTTCTTGTGGGGTGAATATAGGAACAATGAGATTAATATAGGGGCAGTTACCATATTTTGGTTTTAACCAGCCAAAATTTTATGTATCAAAAATCCATTTTTGATAGTTGAAAGCTTGAAAATAAATTTTTGAAATGTTTGTCGACCGCAAAATTATTGACGAATATTGTAAATAATAGATCGAGTCTGGATGCGATACATTTACGTTACATCGAGGACTGGTGGCAATCATTTTTTTAAATCACGAAATTTCTTTTTATATCTCAATCCCATGTTAAATTCCGTTCACTGAATCGGAAAAGTAAAGAATCGAAAAGAAATTTCTGCAGCAGTATCCACCTGAAAAGAACGAAAAATAAAATTGGAATTTGTAAGGTTCCCACGCAAACTAATGGGCTGAAACCCGGGTATAGAAAACCTGTTTAAAATGTTCTGAACTACTAATGCAACAACAATATAAACACACTTAGAAAGTTAGCTTAAGAAATAAAGTTGATAGGTCATCATGCATTTATAATCGTTAACTTATCAATTTAAGTCATTACATAATGCATTTAAACCGTTAATTAAGTTAAAGTAGAAATATTTCCTAAACATTGTGTTGTCTTTGAGAGCGCTTTTGCATCGTAAACCCTTGTGCTGCCGTCTATCAGTTACAATGTTTCTTTTTAAAAGGTGTTTGCGAATTGCCACTGGCAGAAAAGATGGTTATTTACATTAAACAGCCGTACTATAGGAACAAGAATTATGAAATACCGCCGCAACTATAAGAACACCTATTCCTATTTATGGAGGAGCTTTTCAATCTCTAAAGTAAATTCAATTGCCAAATGAACATTTTCCTCGGAAAATTGAGAGCAAATGTTGATTGTTGATATTCTTAGAGTAAAGTTTATTTGATTTTAAATTTATAAAATAAGTCCGTTCCTTCACACTTGGGCCATTTACCCTAGATAAAGTTAAACAAAAATAAATAACTAGCCTTTCATATCGAAGGCCTTGCTCAAGTCTTTTTTAAAAATGGGTGAAATTGGTAGAATCTTTGAAACATTTACTTTAAGGGCTTACGCTGAAGCATTTTCGACGGCAACCATTACCTCTAAATTTAGATTTTATATAACTCAGAATCTGTACTAGATATTGGATATTTAATCACATCAGTTTGTATGCTTACTAGTTGTAAGAAATCTGATATAGATCTATTTGATGTTCATTCACTAACTATCGAGAATTATCAATTTTAAATAGCGAGGAAAATTTGCGAGAGAAGGAAAAATAAAAGATAGAAAAAAATACACGGAGCAGCAATTCACCTTAAAATTGTGTTCCCGGCAATGACAATTTGCGCTAAACATTCGGATCATTTTTGTAAAGACAAATTTAAAACGCAAATCAAATTAGCTTGGAACCCAAATAAGTTTTCTACATTCTCACAAAACACATGATTTGCGCTTGTTGTGCAGATCGCTCACAACTACATATAAATTAAAGCGCATGCTTCCAGCCGTGCTGAAACCGAGCCGTCAAAAATATCGTTGCCAAGAAATATTTTTTACCAGCCCGGTCAAACACCGGTGAGACCACGAACACGGCCCGGTGCTTTAATGTGAACGGTCGCATACTGCACTCAAACAATCAATTCGTAGCATAACTCGGTCGTGTCCCGACCGGGGCTCGGCCCGGCCTAATGTGAATAGCCCTTTAACAGGAAAAATATTCGTCGTGACTCAATTGCAAGAATCAAAATGGAATACATGAAAATGATCTTGCTCGAATCGAAACGATTGCGTAGGAAGTTCATTTTACTTTTTATGCGTCGATAATGTTGAACCCTGGTCTTAAATAATCATGCAGGATCATTCAACACGTTTACGCGCCCTCTTCTGTGTTATTTGGGTGTGTGCACTAGTACTGTCTAACTCTAACATTCTCGTCATTGTTTACACTCGCAAAAGAAAAATTCAGTTCAGATATATTTATTTAAAGAAAACTAGGCAAAAATATTAATTAAATTGGACATATAATTTCAAAAAAAAAAAATTCGTGATATTTTTATGGAGAGTGTGAGCTGTTTAGTGGAATACCTGTAACTAGAAAATAAGAAGAATGATTAGTAATTTCCATTTAATTCCAACTACCTTTATTGCTTATCTTGACAGATACGCGTATTTCGTCTACAATGTGCAGACTTCTTCAGTGTCGTGTACTAAGAGTACTAAGAGTATTAGTACACGACACTGAAGAAGTCTGCACATTGTAGACGAAATACGCGTATCTGTCAAGATAAGCAATAAAGGTAGTTGGAATTAAATGGAAATTACTAATCATTCTTCTTATTTTCTAGTGATATTTTTTATATTTTAAATAAAATTTTAACAAACATATATATTTTCTAGTTTATTTACAACACTTAATCAAACAATTCTGTTGAACACAATAAAAAAAACAATTAGTATCTTAAAATACCGATTTTCTTGTTATGTCCTCATACTTTTGCACAACAGTGTAGATATGTTATTTGGTAGAATAATAAGGACCTAATTCGAAATTGTTCATGCTGTGTGAAGCGAAAAATATGCATTAGTCAAATGGTCATATTTATTATTTCATTTATGTTAAACAGGCCCTGACTATAATTTGTGTTGAATAAGTGGCTAAAAAAGTGGATCCTCAAAAGTTTACTCCATTAAAATAATCCCATATTTTAATAAAATTTATCGACCTCCTTATTAGGATTATTTAATACAATCAATTAACCAAAACTTTTATCAATCAAACTCATCCACCTTTACAAAAAAAAAAAAGACATCAACCAGATCGCCGAAGCTATCGCTTTAGACACCGCCGTGGCACACACGCGCCCCGCCAAACAAGAGTGTAATGAACCGGCAGCAAGCTCTTAACTTTTACGACCAGCACCGACTGCCAAAGTTATATTTCTTCATTTTTGTTCAAAACCTACTGCGTCTGTATAGAATGATGGGCAGGCAGGCAAAAAGTTTAATATGCAAGTGACAGTGTTATCATTATATTTTACTACCTCACCTTAACCGGTCAAGTAAACCGAGCACCCGCTCGGGGCCAGTGTACGAATCCGAAATGCGAATCCCACAATGAAGCTCGGAAGATCCCCAGCGAGGGAAGAGTGCATTGGCTCTTTCTCGGGTGCGAGCTGCTCAACAGGTGTTTTGTTTCCTACCTGGACCGGTGCAATGAGCACGTCGCAGTAGCAATTCTGACAAGATAGTAAACTCGGGTGACGAATTGCTCCGTTGCGAAAGTGCATGGTGGCAATAAAACGAGATGTCCAATGGCCTAGTGGGGCTCGGTTTAATGGTTGAGCTCGTTTTATTATAGGAACAAGGCGGGTATAAAAGTGCAACGTTGTGGGTTTTAGGATGGCTGCGGCAGTAGCCTTAATTGGCATGTTGATCCGGACGATTTGGGGAGTGAATTTCTGCGTAGGTTCGAAGTTTTTTAGTTCTGCCGAGCAGGACACTTGTGGGTCTTTTTATGACTTTGAATGCAGCACGTGGAGAAAAAATACAAAACGTTACTTCCGTCGAACACACGATTACCAATTTTCTCGAATATGCATTTAATGCATTTGGTTTTGGTTTCAAGCCTAGGCAAGATTCAAGTAAGTGACCAATTTCTTTAATCTTTGTTAATGAAAGGTTTTGGTTTTATCCTCTTCATTTTGATGCTTTTGGTAACATGACCATATAAAGTAGGTTTCGATGCGAAATGAAACCGAATTTAATCTAAGTACTCGTGTAGAAATTATTATTTGGCTTTAGTTAGCACAATTGAGAAAAGGTAGCTAAATAAACATCACATGTAATATATAAAATTTATGTAAATCAATCTCAAATTTTCAGTGAATAAATTCGAGTTTTACTAATGCAAAAATTGACAATTACCATACAAAAACTAAAATACTCATAGTTAATTCGAAACCTTTCATAATTTAACTATTCTCAAACAATAATCAAAACCAAATTTCAATAGAACATCAAACCATTACCATAAACAAAAAACACGAATCATAAAACCAAAAAAACACATTATAAAAATCAAAAGGAAGCAAATCAAACAAGCAGTAGAAAAATAAGCAATGCAATAACAGAACATTTATACAAAAAAAGATGCTTTTTTTGGCTTTCAGTCTATTCAATAATTGGAAACAGATGCTTTTTTAATTTTCTGACGTTTTGGCGTATTGTATTTTGCCTTTTTCTTGGGATCACTGTATATATAACGTGTTGGTATGCTGTTCAATATTTTTAATGATGATAATGATGATTATGTAATACAACCATCTATTGTTGCAAGGTAACTTTCCATAGCAGTGGAATAATCTGGAAAACGATTTGCTCAGGATTCTATTATTGTTTGTGATCATCATGCTCCTGTATGAAGCGCCAAAAACGTTTGGGCGGGCCCGTAAGCAGAAACACTTACATGAAACCCGCGAGACGAGAATCTCCTTTCAAAAGCAAGTTCACACTCGCAGCACTAGAATCGAGCCCTCGATTAACAGAATAAACCCAATAGATGGGGTCGAAGAGCCCGCCCTCGTTCCGGAAAATGTTAACAATAGGGAGGAGGCAGTCCCATGCTCCCTACCCAAATCGTTTCACTTGGGTGCCCTGATGGTCCCTCCCTTTCCCCGTTATGTTATTTAATATTTAGTATAATTTGTATACAAAAAATGAGAATATCATAAAAACAAAAATGCTAAATTTCAAACTAAAATGATGTACATGGAATTGGACCATGAAAAAAGGGGCTACAGTAAGTCAATACGAGAACTTAATATAGGTATATACAAAATATATCTGACATCCACTAGATTGTTACAGGAAAAAATATATAAATTAAAATTAGACATGTATTATTATCCTACTAGTCCTGGAAAACCTGAAACAGAATAAAGATAAAATTTCAATAAAAGATATTATTTAATAAGACATGTTGTTAAAATGCTTCTTTATACCGTTCTAGTTACATTTGAAAGAGAGCCTTTGAAGTAATCGAAGAGCCCGGTTTGATGATTTCTGAAATAAATGGCTTATCTTACCATGATACCACTAAACACAATTTTTAAATATAATCCTACACTGCTTATAAGCACATGCAAGTCTTTTATGAATAAAGTAGTTGAAGTTTTGAAGTGTAAATTAAATTAAATGTTATGCTGAGATCCTGAAAAAGAAATCGAGCCATTGATGCTTGTCATGTTGCTCCAGGCTCTTAAATGCTTTTGGAATGCAAAGACGGTTCCAGAGCGTGCTGAAATTATTAATTAAATGAGAATGGATTTAATATGATATTATAACTTATCATTAACGGTGTGCCGAAATCTCTCGCTCTTAGTGAGACCATCATCGTCACAAAAATTGCTGCTGCTGTTGGGGTGCAGCTTTACTCTCCTGATATTGAGAGGACTCGGCGCATAAACAATGGTATGATACATGTCGAGTTCAACAATTCTAAAGTCCGCAACGATATTCTCCGAGCACGTAAGGGAAAATCTCTATACCTTGATGAGATCAGTTTCGATACTGCAACTACTACGGATGCGGGATCAAGCCGATCATCTCCGAGTGACAGAAGTCAAAGTCAACACACTCAAATCTTTATAAATGAGAATCTCACAAGGGAAATCAGGATGATCTTCCGTGCGGCCAAATCTCTTCGCTCTTCACATGGCTACAAATACGTATGGTGCAACAAAGGGGTTGTTTACTGCAAAAGGGACGAGACTACGGATGTACACATTATTGACGCTGTGGAGGATGTCAACAAGCTTTGGTCTCCTAAAAGATCATAATGTTGGTGCTGTTGCCGATTCTGTTGCTGCTGTTGTTGATTTTCCTCCACCATGAATACGAATCAAAGCGATTTTTTATGCGATGTGAATCTGAATGATAATCTTATTATAAGACAAAAAGGGCACAATGAAATTTTCACCAATACTACGCTGAATGTTCTTTCACTTAATATAGACTCCATCAGAAACAAAGTGGATGAACTAAAGCAGTACATATCCAACTATCAGTCCATTATTCACATAATTTGTATAACTGAGATACGTTTACGCCCTGAAGAGTTATATCTATGCCAGTTGGAAGACTACATTGAAGTATGCTGTCCGAGGTCATCGAGAGCTGGAGGAGGTGCATGTATATTCATTCATCATACGGTTGCCTTTGAAACGTTGAAAAATGAGGAGTTTCTTGAGGGTAGTGTAGCCGTAGTTGCGCTTCGTTGCCCAAAGCTTAAAATCGGAGTTGTTTATAGACCACCTCATGCTGATTTGACGGAAAGTATAAACTTTCTTGACAATCTACTGGAGACTTACAATGGAATGTTATGTGTCGGTGACTACAACATCAACTTGTTTAGTTCCGTTTCTACTCTGTATCAATCAATGGTTACATCGAATGGTTACTCGTTCCTCAACACTATAGATGCATCCAGTATTACCTATGGAAATAGTTTGTCAGGGTCAATTATCGATCATGGTTTAACAAATATTACTAATTATGAATATGCGTTTGGTTTACATGAGGTCAGTTTTACCGATCATAGGGTGATGTTGATAAGTCTAAAAGGTTACCAGAGTGTCATAAAAGATGATCCAGTTATTGAAATTACAAGGTACGATTTTGAACAAGCCTCGTTGGATCTTATTCGGATGATACCTCGAACTACAAATCTAAATGAACTAGGCATTCTAACTTCCAATGGAATTAAAACCAACTCACAGAATGTTAGGGTTAAACAACAACAATCACGTAAAGCTCCCTGGTTAGATGACTATGTTCTAAATCAAATTCGTATCAGAGAACAGCTCTATCGAAGAACATTGGAATGGCCTAACAATTCTCAAACTAAACTAAATTACCGCAGGCAAAAACACTATGTAACCAAAGTAATACGTCTAAAGCAAAAGCAATACTACGGAGTTCTGATAGAGAATAATCGTGACCATATTCGAAACGTATGGAAGATTATGAATGAGATTGTACTTCATAAAAAAACCAGAATGTTAGAAAATGCATAAATGAATTACTTATAGAAACCTCACTAGTGACAGATATGACCAGAATATGTAATGAATTCAATGAATATTTTGTTAACATACCATGTCAGCTTCAAAAAGCACTTCTAAGAGATTTTAATAATCAACAACAAATGTGCACTTTAAATAGAAGTATATCAAGGTCAATTGTAAATAATGCTACCAGCCTACGACAACGAAATTGGAAACTACATTCGAGATATGAACAGTTCAAGTTCTGCGGGTTTAGATTTGATACCTCCCAAGTTTTTAAAACAGAATGCGAATATTATTATTCCAACATTAACTACGTTCCTAAACCGCTAAACCTAAAGGAGTGTTCCCAGAACAACTAAAAACAGCACATGTTACACCCATTTTTAAAAAAAGCATGAAATCTAGAATTAAAAATTACAGACCAATTTCTATTCTTTCTAATTTGTCTAAGCCCTTAGACAAACTAATTCATATGAGGTTGCTTGATTTTTTTGCTATTAATAATTTAATTAATAAAAATCAGTACGGATTCTTGCCTCGCTCAAACACAACGAGTGCTGTAGTTAACTTGTAATTAAATCAAATTAAATTCTATGAGGCAGTATTGTTTATTTACAAAGTGAAGAATAACCTTATTAAAAATAATTTGAATTTACAAAATAGCCGTGCAATTCATAGTTACGAGACAGGTTCAATTGATAATTTGCGCATATCAGCACCAAGAACAAACTATCTATGATTGGGCTGTATGTATACTGCCATAGTAAACTTCAACAATTTACCTGTAAATATCTCAAACATCGTTCCTCTTCATAGATTTAAAAAAACTTTAAAAGGGTATATACTGAGCACGAAGTTTGAATTTCTACTATTACCTTGAATGCAAATATTTCGTCATCGAAAGACCTCAATATCAGTCATTTTTGACTGTTGCAGGTTTGTTGTCTTTCATTAAAAATGCATATGATTAGGGAAATATTCATGTAATTATAAAATTAGATTTTGTAAAATAGATTTAGGATACAATTGTATTTCATTTGATTTTGGGGTTTTTATGCCTGAGGTGGATATATTTCTACAATTGCATAAGATATCTCCACCTTGGCTTTTCCCCTTCCCGAAAAAAATAAAATATATAAATTTTACTTAATAGATTTCTGTTTTTGTCATATTATGTTCTGTTTCTACATTGAAACGTCTAGTAACTCTTTTAAACATCATTGTTGTAGACATATGGATAAAACGAAATGCCAAATAAATTACACAAATATCGATAAAACATAGTACGTAAGAAAAACTATTTACTCTATTTTTACACAGTTACGCTTTTCCGCTACCTCTAGCTAACTGTTGAATAATTGTTGTGATAGATTGTGAGAAGTGGTGCCAGGGTTGGTGTTTCTTGTGTTGGTGGTTCTTTTTCTAATGATGTTTATTGTACAAGGTGTAAAATAAGTTCGAATACACTCTAAAATTGTGTTAAAAATAATGAAAATTCAAGAAATATTTTTTCTGATTCAATTTTTATGGAAGCAATGTTTATTGAGAACCATTACGAAATATTAGCTGGGAGCAACCCCCCCTTTGAGCTGTATGACGTTTCTCAAAAGAATCGCATCAGATCTTGGAAATAACCTCGTAAATTGGTCCATACTGCTCACTTGATGTTCGCTCTGCTTGGCCAGCATGTACATAAAAGACCAGGGAATTAAGGTCCGGGGAGTTGGGAGGCTACAAAGTCTTATCGAGAAAATCAGTCAAATTCTCCCGATACCACGCTTGGACGATATTCCCCGTGTGGGCCGGTGCGCCGTCCTGTTTAAAAACGTAATGATCCTTCCGGTACACAGATGAAAAGAAACATTGAATTCTCTGCGTTATCTAATGCACATAAAGGGAATGCTATATTTGGCAAAAACTAATGGGAATCTAGCCTGTTGTATGAAAGATTGCAAACGTTGTTGTATGACGCATAAAAGATTGCAAACAATCTCGTTGTTTACGCCTCCTTTGGCTTGGAATAAAACGAGGGGAAATTTTACGCGCTTGTTAAAATTAATTATTTTTTTATGTGTAGAGGTCCCGAAGTGCCGGTGCCACAACTTCTCCAGAACCTCGGTCTTATAGTACGCGGCGTTAATTTTCACGTTTTTCTCGATAAACACCTGCGGGAGCTTCCCACGCCTGGATACAGCCTCCCAAACCATGTCCAGCATCCGTTACCCCGTGAACCTTGCGTTTCTTGTGCGGCTTTTATCCCAGGTCCTTCGTAATGATGGTGTGGGCAGTCCCGATCGACACATCCAGGTCAGCAGCTGTCTTCCCTCTCCCTCACCACCTTGATGGCTGCTGGCGTCCTCGCCGAACGCGGCCGCTTGAATCTCGCACGGTCCTTGGTCGAGCCCGTCTCCCGGTAACGACGGATGGTGGTATAGATGAAATTCCGTTTTACCCCGTGGGATTGGAACCGCCGGAATATATAACCGGGTCTCTCGCAAACAACTTAACTGCGACGTCGCGGTACTCTTTCATCGTGCAACTAATGACAACTAATGACAGCAAGTCGACACCGTGCGTGTCGCTTAGCCTATATATGAGGCTAAAGCTGGGACCAATACCAATACATAGAATGCACATGGTGTGCACCTTCGAAACGATGAACAGTTGTATTAGAACTTATTGAACACCCTGTATGTATTAGTCCGGAGTATGTTGTACTTATGTCGTCTTCGGTTTCAAACCTGGGTCAGGTCTGACTCTGACTCGCAATTACCGAACGAAAACGAATCCAGAGTCGAGTCAGTATGACTCGACATAAACATAAACAAACATAACCATTATATTTTGACAGTTCATGTTAGTGTTAGGACCCCGAAAAAACTTGAGAGCGAACCTCATCGATGTTGGGTCGGATCCAGAGCGGATCCAGGTCCGACCCAATTGAATAAAAAAAACGTTTTGACAGCTGTTAGGCGGACCTAGGGCGAACCCAGTTCCGCACTGGCAATAACCGAAAACGACATTAGTCCATCTGTGTCTGTTCGTTTGTTAATACTGTTGTTGTCATTAATCATGTTGATCATCTCAAAAATTGGCAGTGGGTTCTTCTTGAATGTTTGGTCCAAAAAATTGAATTTATGTTGGTGATCGATGCAATGTGATAAAAGAGCAGTTTTTTCTCTCAGTGCTAACACGGGCTCGTCTGTATAGCCAAAGCCAGAGGCAAAGAAATCATCTCAACATTACAAAGTCGCAGTCAATAATTAGTTACTATATCAAAAAAATATCAAAAATTTCCTTGATAAAATTTAAAAAAAAAGTCCATAAAGGCAAGCAATTATATGATTGATAATATCCATTGAAAAATGTTCATCATTTTAAGAAATACTCCTGAGAATACTCATGCACGATCCGATCATCTCGCCTAATCAATCCACCACGGTCATTTCGAAGAGGAAGAGTTCACCTATCCGATAGAATTGGAAGCATAGATGGGTAACCACTGTGCCACGGGAAATTAGCGGAAGAAGCCATTGTTTACGTTTGTCAGTTAGGCCCTGATGAAAAATCTTTGTCGAATTCCACCTCTATTATGATTAACATTTAAGTAAAAAATTACACTAGACGCTTGACCACCTAAATTTGCGTTTATTTTTCTGAGTGTATTTGGTACACACTACCAAAATGTCATGTAAATTTCTGTCCCCTGAGACCGACACATTCAAGCGTCCTTTAGCACACAAGAATGAGTTGAAAGGGATGAGATAATAAATTCAATCAAACACATCTTTTGTTGAATTGCGTATGTGTCAGTTTCAAGAGACATAATTTTAAACGAAATCTTTGTTTACGTTCCCCGACTTTTTACAAACATGAATTACGTCTCGTGTAAAATTCATAATTTCTAAGTGTGTACCATAAAGTCCGCATGTAGAATTTTTAACGATTTCTAATGAGATGTTGAACGTCTTGATCTTCTGTTCCATGCTTTGGTGACAACATACATTTCAGCATAACCCATCGCAGTGTGTCCTCCGGTAATATGTCGTGTTCCAGTTTCAAAACCGGCTTCGCTTCATAAGTTGGCTTCATCGGTATGGAAAATTCCCGTAGTTCCCAACTCAACAAGTGTCAATGCTCTGGGCTGTAACGAACGTAATAATTTAACGTCAATTAAAGGTACATCAAGCGAAAGATTCACTTCTTGGTAGACGGCCTATGTTCAATTAATTAGCTTCCAACTAAACTTCAGAGACCGAAGAATCTCGCAGTGCGATCATCTATGCGATCCAAAGATCTCTATCAAATGATGACTAAATAATTCCAACATCGTTGCCGTCAGTCTCGTGTAACACGACAAAGAAACATCTCACTTGGCCCTGCGACGGAGGATTTGAGATTGCACTCGGTGGTTGTTTCTATTCCAGAAACAATGTGTTCATAGATGGGAACAGTTTGGCAATCCCCGGCCTGAGGGTCCCACACCGAAACAGCTAAACGAAGCTTCTCCAGAAACGATATCAAACCTATCAAAAACATATCAATTCTAATTATGTTTCCTGTTGACGAACTTATCTGATTCCACTTCCTGACGTGTTGTCGTTTTTTTTTTTTTTGTTTTTCCTTTTGTGTCCATCGCCCAATGAAACCCGACGTTAGCCACGAAGACAAAGTCTGTGCTATTTTATCTCAATCTACCGAATCATAAATTTTCTCTCGTTTGGACCCGGGAAGAAATGCAGATAAAAGTCTAACAAATTGTCTAAAACGACACCGGGCCTAGACCTCGATTCCGGAAAGTAAAGAAACGGTGAAGTTTCACGCACCTTGCACCGAAGGCCTCTGTTTACTTCTTTGTTAGTTCGGACCTCATAATAACACCGAACGACGGGCGATGAAGAGCGAAGAGGAGGAGTCGGTCAACATGTCACTTAATGAAAAATTAAATGCTGCCTGAATGCAGCTTTGTGCCGTTTCGACTTTTTCGTGTCAAGTGTGAAAAACGAACAAATGGGATTGGAAAATTGGGCACACCCCGAACGACGACGACAATGACGACGATGATGATGACCCACGGCTGTTTTCTGTTGCTTTATGGACATTTATGCTTCGAGCCCGAAACCGAAACAAAGAACGATCGATCGATGGTGGTGGTGTACATATACTTAAACGGAGTTTGTTGTTTTTGCGCTGGTTTTGATGGGCTTATAATTTTAAGCATTGAATTAATAGGATTATTATGATAAGTACACACATGTTGTGTGTCGTTTCCAGGGGCCGATGGGCAGCTAATTGGGAGTTTATTCGGGTTTTGTTCTTCGGCTGCAAAGATGGGTTGTGGAACTGCTCATAGCCAGTGGAGAGCCATTAAGTTTTCGTACAAGTTTGTTTCAGTTAGAATAGGCACTACTTCCACTACCCAACAACAATTGCTTTTCGCATAACGGCTTATTCATTCAAATATTAGCTTCTAAAGTTGAAAATTTACTTATAAACATTTATATCTACCTTTCTATTCGGACCAAAGAGCAGCCTTCGCCAACCTCGCAGTCTGCGAAGGGTCCGCAGGTCGCTTTTTACTTGATCAAACCCCCTTGCTCTTTGCTCCCAGCAACTGATGCAATTCGTGGATCATTCGCCTCCTCCGCGTTCCGTCTTCCATCTGCACTCCACCGTAGATCGTACGCCGCACCTTCCGTTCAAAGACGCCAAGGGTGCGTTGGTCCTCCACCAGCAATGTCCGGACCACTCGAGCCAATCGATCCTGCTCTAATTCTAATGACTCGCATAGTGTGACTAGTCCGCTGTATGTGCTATACAACGCACCAGATGCGGAACAATAGAATACAAGCGGCATCGATTGGGATGAGTGGGCTTGTTCGGTTTTGATCTGCAACGAGTATATTTTCATCTCACAATAATGTGCCCTCAGGTATTGTTTTGAACATATCTCCATGAGGTCCAATCATAATGACATTTTTACCAGTTATTTAAAGATTTAATAGCTTTGGTTTGACATCAACAAAAGTAATATCAGTACACAAATAGCTCAGTATGTAATCGGAGACTATACAATGTGATGACTATTATAATAAGCCGTCAAGTACTGTTTCGTTCATATCTTCGTAACGAAATGTCCGAATGAAACAAAACTCAATTGCGTTCTAAAAAAATGTTGTAGCTTTCAATTTTCGGCAACAGAACTGAAAGCGGTTCACAAACGCCAGAGAAACCGATGTGACATTATTTGGATCACACACACACACACACACACACACACACACACACACACACACACACACACACACACACACACACACACACACACACACACACACACACACACACACACACACATTCACACAAACATGTCCTCAGTTCGTCGAGCTGAGTCGAATGATATATGACAGTCGGTCCTCTGGGCCTCGGATAAAAAGAGTTTTCAAGCGATCTTAATACCCTTCTTTTGGTGTAGGAAGGGTAAAAAGGAATTGACGCTTAAGAGCCGTGGTATAAGCTTCAGTCTTCTTCTTCTTCTTCTTCTTTAGTATTTCAAGCTTATTGCTTTCACAATTAGCTTATTGCTTGCTCTCAACTTAGTGATCTAAATGCACTTCCACAGTTATTAATTGAAAGCTTTCGATGCCAAGTACCATTTTGCATTAGTATGATTGTGTGGCAAGTACAATCATACGCTATGCCCAGGGAGTCGAGAAATTTTCCTTAACGTAAAATTCCTAGACCAGACCGGGAATCGAACCCAGCCACCTCCAGCATGGTGTTGCTTTGTAGCTGCGCTTTTACCGACTGAGCTAAGGGAGGACCAATAAGCTAAAAAAAACCCTTGTTCATCTTAAGTACAATCCCTATTCGTTAAAACGACGACCCAACAACAACAAATGTGTTGGTATCAGACAGTGCTACAGCTATCGTTTTTTAATATGCTATGGAACGTTTATAGAGCAGTTATACAACTCTATTAACTCATAGCCAAAATTATGTGTATATGACTGTTAACAAACGATTGTTAAACAATGTCATACAAATTAGGCACTGGAGATTTAAACACGGCGTTTGATTGTGTCAAATGCATAACAGTAAAGAAGGATGGAGAAGATGGAGAATAAGGCAGCCTTTAATCCAAGGATCACGAGCTCAAGTCTGTGATCGAGCAAAGTCAAATTTGGGTACTGTATTAAAAAAAGTTCTTTCAAACACATAGGCGTAGCCAGAGGGGGGCAGGGTGGGGCCGTTGCCCCCCCTAACTTTTGATTTTATTTTTAGATTTTTAATGTTTGTTTCAATTTTTTATTATCTATTTGTAATGTTTGTGAGATTGTCCCTTTACCTCAATGAAAAAGCGCGAAGTCGCCTCGATTTTGTAATAAGTTGTAGCAAAAAAGCCCAAAAAGCGGGCATCCATGAGTTTTTTTTTTTTAAATAATAAACCCAACCTAGCTAACCTAGCGTATATAAAAAATATCTCTAGTAATGTTAATAATCTAAGCATTGATTGTTTTTTTTCCCGCTAGCTGAAAGTGGAAAAAGCTAAGCTCAGTACAAGTTTCAGTTCTTGGTAATCAAAAAACGTAATATTTTAACCAATGTTATAGCTTTCGGAAGTCAAATAACAACAGATTGAGAAACATAATTCATAATTCATAGTTAGAAAGTGTATCACCGGAAAATGTATATTTGAATTATTCATGATATGGGCCAAACCAATCAATGTTACCCCGCTGATCAATAGAACCCCGTTTTACGGTACTGTAGTTTCGTATTATTGAGAATATATGTTAATCATATCTTACAGTTTGATTCAATATTTTGAAATATTGTTTCTGTATCCAAGAGATATTAATGCAGCACATGCTACGATATAATTCAGGTGAAACGAGACGAATCGTATCCGATTTTCAGACCAGTAATTTGATTAGCGTGTGAGAACGCAAGACAGCATGCTAATCAGTGCGAGAAGTTTCAGTGGTCTTATCCTATTCAAAGATTTTATCCCTTTCTATGAGCATGAGCAAGATAATGAGCATGGTTGACCGCACAAGGTTGCTACACCGTTGCTGTCAGATCAGCTGTTATAACACAGAGAACCAACAGATGATGGTTGAGACTAGCATACATCCTGAATGTGTAAAAACTGGTCATCCCAAACTAAGGCAATACTGGCGCCTGCTTCACCCGAATGCATGTCAAATAAGAAAAGGGTAGGAATGTGTTGACGTGATACTCGTTTTATTGGAAGCCGAGACCGCCTTTGCACTTTCACTGGGATGTTGGGTAACATGATTGGGTGGCAGCAGGATTCTTTTTGGTAAAAGATAAGCTGAACTCACGCGGCGTTTAGTGAAATATCTAAATATTAGTACCGATCTCTGATTTGAACCTATTTAAACCAACAGTGAGGATGCTATTGGGGCCACTCACAAAGTGTGGTGGTGGTTTTTCATTGGAAAAACAAAAATATTCTCTTTAATGCTGGAAATCCGATTTGAACCGATTTAAACCATTAGTAAGGATGGTATTGGAGCCACTCACAAAAAGGTATAGTGACATACTTTTTCCAAGTGACACGGCGAGTATGGCAAACCAATATTATGGATGAAAATTAATTGTGATCCTCACCACCGGTCCACCAGCCCGGCGAACCACCACATCTCACCTTGAAGCATTTTTGTAGTTTTTTTTTTCTATGCTCACTCGATCACTCGCATCGCTGAATTATAAATAACCGAAACAATACGAAACGAGCCATGCCCGGTAGCAAAATAGTGCGTAATTAAGCATCGACACAACCTTTCACAGCAGATGCTCGAAGCATACTCTTTTTCGTAAGCATTCATTTTTCATTCAAGTAGAGACTTCTTAAGAACAATCTATGCTAATTCATATAAATTTGCGATTGAGGGATTTGGAAAAATAAGAGTGTGTAGATGCATTTCTTGCCTTCTGGCAACTTTATGCTTCTATTGATGTCCAGGCTCATCCGCTTAGCACCAACCGGGGGAGACTGGTTCCTATACCCAATGATTTCATTATCTCCAATCTGCTCAACCAATCCCAATATATTGTGATATAGTGGACGGATTATTGTAATTTGAGATAACTCAATGTAGACGTCTTCTAAATTTGGCAGATCGACAGGCAGTCCACCAGTGGAGACCCACCTGGTACCTCATAGCAAGATGTTTAGAGGCGGACCGGAAGATTCGAGAGCTACCTTCCCTTCAAAGATTTTATCCGTTTCTATGGAAAAAAAACGCGCTGAATTTATGTGCGATAATTCGGCGCGTGTTCATAAATAGAAGAATGTTTGTAACAAAACGGATCACCGGATTGAATACATACATAAGCACTCGGTTAGCACTCGGTTTTAAAACAATACTAAGTTGAACAGGTTCATTGGTAGGAAATTCATCAATCAAATACCTACCACAACAAGTCGAGAACACTCGCATGAACCCAGAAGAAAGCTACTATTAAAGTCGATGTTCATTACTTCTCATTCTAAATTTGATTTCAGAAAAGTGCTCTGCTGGTGAGTGCACATTGTGTGAATTGCGCAATGATTTTTGTAAATTATTAGCAGTTCTTTGATTTATTGTTATCTAGTAGTACCATAAATGTAATTAAAAGAAACAAACGAACAAAACTAAATAAATGCCGCTGCAATAACCACGAAGAGAAAATTATGCAAAATGATGGTTTTTCTCAAATTTGAACAATAATTTTAATAACATTCAATAATACACCGTTTTTGTTTTATACTACTCAGATACACTCCACTTGATACGGCGACACTATACCATCGACACTATATCGTTTTGACAAATCATGTTTCACTTGGATCATATCAAATAAATCGGCTCAAATTTCAAAACGCAGATGCACCAGTTTATCTGAACTATTTTAAAAATATTGAGGGGTAGCGGATAGAACCCATATGAATTCCTTTTCGTCATTGATGAATAAAACTTCCTAAATTATTTCTTATTACTCGTGTATTAAGAATACAGTAGCAACAATTTATCACAAAAATTGCAGCTTGCTTACAATCGCAACTTGCGTCGGTTTGTAAAGTTATGCATGATTTTCGTGTTTTGATAAAACAGAGAAAATAATTAAACTGAAGGTAAGTTAAGAGGACATAAACCATAAGCTATAAACCACCAAAACTCAAAATGTACATATGTATGTTAAAAGCTAACCACTTATTATTTGCGCAACCATTAAAAAAATATAATCCAATGAAACGGTGTGAGCACGGTGAGTTAAAAAACGATGTTTTTGCGATGTTGCTTTGTCAGTATATGCTCTGAAAATTTATTTTCGTGAATTAGCTTTCCCTTGTTTCGTAAACATGGATTTTGTTCATAGAATAAATTCCTCGTAATTTGTTTGAAACATTCCTTATGCTTGTCATCTGGTGAAATGCTGTCATTACACCTTTTTGTACAATGCACGAAATGAATTTTGTGAAGACCAATCTATCACTGCTGTTCTTCAATCGTACTCATACATGTTGGTTTTGCTGCTTGGGTGGGCTGGAATCATTGATTTATCCCAAAATAAAAATTAAAGCGCTATCGAGAGTTATAAGTTCACTTATTAATACTTATTAATCAAGTAAGTCACCATGGCTTCGTGAGATCAACCACGGATTCAATAACAAGTCTTCCAAAAAATACAGGTTCGAACATCATTTCAGAAATATTTAAAAAATAATCTTAACAACTCCTCGTGGTTTGCGTTTTTTTTTTTTCAATTACATACTGAGTCGATATAGAAGTTCTGTCGGTCAATCATGTAACCATGCATTCTTATTGATAACAAAATATTCGTAGCAATTTGTATTGTTTTCGTACAATGAACGAGTGTTCTTTCTATGTCAACTAATGCTTCGTGCTTTTAACAGTTATGTAACAGCATTGTGGCATTGAATACGAAGGTAGTTTCTTGAAAAGTATAAATCAATTTCGGTGTAGAAAACAACGAATAGATTTGTTAGTTCTACATTCGATTTTGTAATAAAAATTTAATTTTCAGTGTGGGCGAGCGGGTCGCGAGGAAAAGTACATTTTCAATAAAAACTGTTAACAAACTCCGTGGTTGTCGTATACAAAAATCCAACATGACTGTAAAATAAATATTTTGACACATTACAGTACCCGTTAGATTTCAGCATGGTTCCTATTTAATGGGATTTGATTTTTTTTTAAATCTTGTTTTTCATTCCAGATCAAGTCTAGAATAGCTTAATCTTGTTGCCAAAATCGGACGGGTATTGTAAAATACTTTGGGTGAGAGCAGAAAAGTTAATCAACCCGTCGTTCAGGTGGATTGTCACAAAGTGAGGGCTCGATTCCCGCTCCAGCCGACGGAACTCGATAATGCCCCTACTATATGGGTCCACCGGGCGTTGTGTTGTCCGTTGTATAATGTTAAGTGTTCAGTCTGTGCAGCAACTGGTTGAAGACGGTGTAATTCTCCCTCTCTTTCTCTCTCTCTCTCTCTCTCTCTCTCTCTCTCTCTCTCTCTCTCTCTGTCTCTAAAAAAAAACTAAGCTTGCCCCCCCCCCCCCCTATTCGAAATCCTGTCTACGCCTATGTTCAAACATATGAAGAAATATAAATACCATAAGTATTAAAGTATTAAATGACTGCTAAAAACCATCCTTTCAAAACTTTGATTGTTGTTATTGTTGTATTCTCCATATGCGCGGAGTAACGATATCTAATGACGAAATTTGTCAGAAGCAGATAATTTCCATCATATGAGAGGCTCTAGGAGTGGACAGTAATTTATTGCTAGAACTAAGAGAATTGAAGACAAAGCATTGATAGTTTTCCGTATAGAGTAACGGCAGGTTATGAAAATTGAAAGATACAAGTTGAAAACGAGGGGGGAATGAGGTATTATATGTGTGATAGTGGTGCATGCCAAAAATAAACCCAACAGCAAGAGATAATTTCTCATCCATGTTAGGCATTGGGAGAGGGAAATAAACAGATCGCTAGAACCAGAAAAAATCAATAGGTAGTATAAGAGAACGATCGGTCGCATTCTCTTTTGCCAGTCAAGGGGGTATCCTCCCTCTTGCCTACCCCGTATCTGTGGTAGTATGGTAAAAGATTATGCGCCCGATTGTATGCTACCTTCATATGCCCTCCGCTCGTTTTCAACATGTACCTTTCAATTTTCATAGCCTGCCGTTACTCTATACGGAACTATCAATGATTACTCTTCAATTCTCTTAGTTCTAGCAATAAATTACTGTCCACTCCTAGAGCCTCTCATGTTGATGGAAATTATCTGCTTCTGACAAATTTCATCTAATGTAAATCTTATCAATAGGTCACCGGTTGCGCTTCTCTTTAGATTATTCTCCAGGAAGCTTTGCAAGAACCTAGAACAGTCGGATTAACTCTAAACTCTATACAAAAGTCTCTTTAATCACTAAACAAAACCTAACCTAACCTTAATCTATTCATAATACTCTATATTTAATTCAATAAACTTCATTGCATATGCATCGTTTCCAGAAATTAACATCAGATCACTTACATTAATTGTTATGTTTGTGTTCTCCGTGCGTGGAGTAACGATTATGATGTAGAAGGACATCAGATCACTGGTAACGGTTGAAAATCAGTCAGAAGAACACGACCATGGTTTGGGCTATTTAATTTGGACAGTTCCAAATATAGTATGAATTTGGTATGGAATGAATATGGAACCCATCGTAGTTAACCTCTCGATCCACCAAAAACCGAATCCAAATTTAAAGGCGACCTAAATCTCTTCCACCAGAAAATGGTCACAAGTAAAAACAAAAATCATCGTATTTTCTGAATACCATTATTTTTTCCAGCGTCCTCTCTTCAGGCTTCATTTCTACACCGGAGCCGGATGCAAATAGCTTGCTGGTATTTCAACACCCCACATTGACACCGCGTCCGGTCCGAGTTGAGGATCGTAATTAATTAGTTGAGTAATGTTTTTATTGAAGTAAATTAATTGATTACGATAACATCTCCCTACTGATGCTCGATGCCCGAATCACAGCCCGAGTGAACCGAACATGTTTGTTTTCTTGTTTCTGTGTTGAATTTGGATTTTTTTTTCGAATTTTGTGAGTGGTGGGCCGCGGGAGGGGTAGAACTACTTGAAAGGTGAAAGTGATCCGACGAGCGCAAACACACACCTGAGAGCTCAATGCTCCTCTGCTTGTTTGGCTGTGACAGGTCGGGCATGTATGCGTAGTAGGAATGATGAAGTGATTTGCTGAGATTGTTCCACCTCGTGTCTGGTTGTAGTAGGCTTTTCCCATCCATGCATGGCACTTGAGAAGCATAGTTTTTCCTCGTTTTCTCCATCCCTTTTACTGAACAGGGTCGAAATAGAAAGGATTTCAAGTGCTCTAGGCTGTGGTTGATGAGGGGCTTTCCTGCCTGTCATTCAACGCATGGTACCGGCTGACTATTCAGATGAATTAAGTGATTGTTGTGCGATTAATTGGTGTGATAAAGTGGCTGGTGAAGGTCTGCCACGGTGGGGATTCCAATGTTGAACACTTACTCAAAATAAAGCCTTCGTGAAAAAGTGACTCACAAATCGGATTTCACAGGGATCCCATCACGCCTCGTTTAACATGGCGGTGGTTCCCCCCAGTATTTCCAAACGGAAAATCCATGTGTCAAACGGGGGAAAATCCCTCCCCCCAGAACAAAAGGGAACGAAGCAAATAAAACGATTATGTAATCAACAAACTGACTTATTTCTTTATTGCCGCTGAAAAGTTTCTCCCCCCAGGGGCACACTCGACGAGAATTGGGATTGAGTTGTTCGCGTGGTGGAGAGAAAAACAAAAGATACGGGATAAACACGGTTGCTGAGAGTTCTTGAAAATTGAGTAAGACTCGACGAAAAATGGCAAAGTGACGAAGTGCTTGATTGAAATTTGCTTTGCTATATATGGAATATCTTATAATTAATGAAAAAAAATGAATTGACTAATTGGCTTGATGACAATCATATTCAAATATGAGGAAATTTCACTCAAGAACCACGAGACTTCAAGTAACTCTCGGCGACCGTGAGAGAGGAAAAGTTCCTATTCCGGCCATCACCATTGCGGAACGAAGCGACGAAAAGTCGTCCATGTTCGATGCAGGTTTGGCCGTGACTGAAAACGAAGTAGAACGGCTCCGAAACTCGCACTCTAGACACGATGGGCGAGTGGAAAACTGCCATAAAAGTGGAGCCATAAAAAAGACCATCACCGCCAACTCGAACCTTTGCTCATATGCAATTCAGCTCACACGACCTGACTGAAAATACAATTTTGATTTTCTGTCTGGTCGACCATCTGATTAAATATTTAACCCCAGCAGGATTGACTAACCACGCGAATCCGAGGATGCACTTTCGGGTCAGACCGCCCAGCTTTCCAATTAGGTTGATGGTTGACTACGGCTGTCGGGGTGTGAGAAAGGAACGGGATCCGATTTCCGAATCTAGCTGAAAGTGAGAGTCGAATTGGAGCGATCGGTGGGAATTGATTTTTAGGTGAATATTGGTTGATTCATTTTGAAATTAAAGTCTTTTCGAATAGAGTCCATATACCAAAGAGGATTGTTAAAATGTTCCATTTTTTTGAAATTTGCGGGGCCGTAATTAAACTTTCGAAATTATCTGCTTCCAAACTAAATACGCGACTACACTTACTAATCTGAGATCAACACAAAGATGTTTGTTGTACAGCCAATGAAGCATAATAACTTCTAATTAAACACACGAATTATTAGAATTTAGACGGAAAAGAACATTTTTAACCTAAGTTTAGAGTAAAGTTGTCTTCTGAAAAGTTGTTCTTAATAGTGAGGTCCTATTTTTATATTCATAAACCTTGCGGTGATTATAGCTTTCATAATATAAATAATAATTTCATAATAAATAAAAACAATCCAACTATTTTATTTGCTGATATAAAGACAAACATTCATCGAACAAATTGAAGGCTAAAAATTTCTATATAGCTTTGTGTCAGACATTTTTACTGTAGCTTCTCATTTTCCTCTAGTATTATGAAGCTAAAATTCTCTGCAAGGTGGTCTCCGAACGGCTTCTTTTTTCTTTTTTTAGACGGGATGGAAAATCTGCAAACAGACACCTGAAGAATTCAGGGTTAGGGATGAGGGTGCCAACTCCTCGATCCACTAAAAACCCACCCGTACCTCGAGCCCCGGACCTCCCAGGAACCACGTTACGGTATTACTTCAGGGAGGGGGGCTATTGTGAATTACGCACCCACTATGTCTAACCCCTTAGGTCTTCAGTAGTTAGCTCCTGTGACCTGACGCTGATCCGATCGAGATGAGCCTGGGCCTGGACCGGGTTCGGAACGTCTGGGAGGAAGATCGTCCGCGATCTCCCTGTCACGACCGCTTACGGTACCTGCTGAACCTCGCGCCGTATGGTCCTTCCTCCGATCGAGAAAAGCCAGGGCCTGGAACAGGGTCGGGACGTCTGGGGGCGTGGCATCCCCAAGATCGTCCCTGTTCCCCCATATAGACCAATTCCCTTACGGTTGGGGCCTCCCCCGATGGCGCTTCCTCCGTAGTTCGTTTAGCCGTTATAGGGAGCTGAACGTTTCCAGGGTGCACCACGGGGAGGCGAACTACCTATAAAGTTCTGTCCAGTTAGAATCCGGAATCACTTATTGTATTGCAGCGGAACGCAAAGTGACCGCTGCAAGAATTCTTTTACAGCGGTAGGCGCCCACTTTCTGTGATATATATTTCACGGTGTTTCTGGCAGTGAGTCAAAGGTTATTCCAGATGGAAGCCGATAGGAGAGAAAAAAATTCTGCACACCCACGTTGATAATCCAACGTGCTCCGCGATAAAAATCGCGAAAAACGTTGAAAATCGCCAAATCAACCGTGTATGATGTGCTCAAACGTTTCAGGGAGCGAAAGAGCGTGGATCGAGCGTCTCAAGGTAAGCGTCGTAGTGGAACATATGACCGCAAGCTGAACCAGAAGGTGTTGAGAACCGTCAGAGCAAACTATCTGCATCTGGACTATCAGATAATGAAATCGCACAAAAGTAAACTGCTGCTCGCAGTACCGTTCGAAGAATTCGTTTGCAAGCAGGAAATCGTTCTTATCGAGTCAGCAAGCAACCAAACAGAACGTTGAAGCAAAGTTTCGGCACCAAAACTCGAGCTCGGAAATTGTACCAGCAGGTTTTGACGAAGTACTTACCAAGGATGCCTGCTCATCGACGATGAAACCTACGTCAAAATTGATTTCGGACAGCTTCCTGGCCAAAAATTCTACATGGCGACGGCACGAGGAGATGTTCCTGCGAAGTTTAAGTTTGCTTTTATGGATAAATTTGCCCAAAAAAAAAAAAACTGATGATTTGGCAAGGGATATGCAGCTGCGGAGCAAAGACCAACGTGTTCGTGACGAATAACGATGAACTCGAAGCTGTACAAGGAAGAATGCCTCAAAAACCGCGTACTACCATTCATTAAAGCCCCTAAAGGTTCCGTGATGTTTTGGCCAGATTTGGCGAGTTGCCACTACAACCGGGAAGTCATCCAGTGGTACCACGATAATAACGTAGATTTCAACGGTATAAACATAAATCCACCCAACTGCCCGCAGTTCCGGCCCATCGAGAGATTTTGGGCAATAATGAAGCGGAAGCTTAAGAAAAGTGGAAAAACGGCTCGGGACGCGACCCAGATGACCAAAATGTGGAACAAATGTGCCAAGGAAGTTGACTCCGGAGGTGTGCAGCGTTTGATGGGAGGAATAAAGAAGAAAGTGCAAATTTTCATTAGAAACGAGGAGAAATGATTTGTATTGATATTTTTTCCTTAAAGTTTAGTACCTTTGTTTTGATGTATTAAACGTCAATCCGTTACCGAGATACAGATGATTTTATTATTCCGGATTCTAAATGGACATAGCTTTAGATTTATATTTGTAATATTTTTTTTTATATACTGTTCTAGTAACATTTCAAAGATAGCAATTGGCGAGAACGAAGAGTCCGGTTGGATAAGTTTTTAAATAAATGGCTTATCTTACCATAATACCACTAAACACAATATTAAAATATAATCCTACATTACGTATAAGCACATGTCAGTCTTTTATGAATATAGTAGTTGGAGTTCAGAAGTGCAATTTTAAATAAAATGTTATGCTGAAATACAAATTGAGCCTTTGATGCCTGTCATGTTGCTCCAGGCTCTTACATAGTTTTGGAATGCAAAGATTATTCCAAAGCGTGTTGAAATTATTAATATAATGAGAATGGAAAATATACAATATGATTTAAAGGAATAAGATCTTCAGTCGCATCCCCTCACTTCGCTATTGTCAGATTGACAACAATGCCCAGGCTACGCCAACCAGCGTCTCCATGTTTCAGCTGGCAGTCTTTTGTGATCATATGACTCGTGGAGGCGTGAGGTAGGAACTTGTGACGACGAGAGGTCGGCCGCACCCTCCTTCGAAGTTGTCAACTCACCATTTGAAGCCCACCTAACGGCACTGTTAGCGATATGCTCAAATCATTTTCGGAACATTTGACGGTCGAGAGAAAATTTAGAAGTGATATAGGGATTTGAAGGAAAACCCGAATCACTCAGATCAAACGGTGGCTCGTAAAATAGGCATGGTTTTATCAAAAAACCAAAACAGCGTGTGAGGTTGAAATCGTATACAGTAAAAAGAGTTCCAACGTGCAACGACAAACAAAACCTGACTGCAAAATAATGAGCTCGACGTTTGTACTCCGAATATTTGCTAAAGCTTCCATGCGTTGTTACTGTCGATAAAACTTGTGTCCTGGAAGAGCAGCTTCAAACAGCTTCCAGGGCTGGTTTTCTATTCTGTTATGGCCAGAAACCTTACTGCTGAGCATTTCAGGACGAAGAAGGCATCAAAATTTCAGAAAAAAAAATACCTTGTTTGGCAAGTAATTTGCACGTGTGGCAAAAAGAGTAAATCTTCCGTCACTATAGGCATAATCAACAAGGTGATTTATCTGCAGAATCGATTGCTACCCTTTATCATAAACCTCAAGGAAAAACCTTTGTTCTGGGCCAGTTCGAGGCAAGTGGTGGTAACGGTTGACATTTTTCAGTGACAGTTTACTTCTAAAAAAAATGTCACTGGACAAAGCTAACAATTGTTGCACTTCCCGCTTGAAACTAGTTGTAAATGTTGTGAGACTGAAATTCGAAAAGTAAACAGCACGAACATCCTGTGTTCTTTTTTTATTTTGCTTTTTGCGATGAGATAATGTGTGTGGTGTCTTATGAAAGACAAAACTGTTTTTTCGATTCCTTTTGGTCATATTCCCATTTTATTTTTTCTCGCTGTCAAAAATGTCATGACATTTTGAAAAGAAAATGTAGAAGACAATTCTTTTTAGCAAACGAAGCAACTCAGAACTAACGAAAAGTCTCTTCACAACTGAATTTTTAAACGCTATGAGTCCAACAGGGAACAAATTCGCCTTTTTCAATTTCAAGACATGAGATTTCATTATGTTGTCATAGTAGGAATCATAGTTGAAACTCGGTGACATCTCATATCTCGGTAATACTTATCATCTAGGAGGGAAATAATGAGGGAACTACTCGACTACACGTATTAGTACACAACACTGAAGAAGTCTGCACATATCTGTCAAGATAGGCAATAAATGCCAACTTCCGCATTAAATAGAAATTACTAATTATTCTCCTCATTTTCTAGTTATTATATTTAAGTGGTTTTCAACCTTAGGCGTTGACCTCCACCCTAGATATCGCAATCATCAACACAAGACCATACGAAATTCCATGGTTGATGTTTGATAAAACATACCCTCTAACCGGTTTGAACAAATAAAACGAAGACAAGATTTTTTTTATTTATTTATTCCAAATCAAATTCAAAGACAAAATCAAAACAAATAAAACGTATCAATCGCTTCTTTAGGCATTATTCACGGTAAATTTCCTTGTTTACCGTTCCGGTTGTGATGAAGCTTTGGCTTGCTCGACCACAGCTGCATATTGCCTGCCAAACCAAATATTTTTTGGAAAACTTGGCCTTTTTCTTCGTCCTGAAAGGCTCCCCTACGCCGTTCCGTTGCATGGCAGTATAATAAGACATTCTGGGAAGCTGCTTAAAGTCTTCCAGCACATTAATTTCATCGTCCATTATCACGCAGGAAAACTTCGTCAAATATTCGCGATACAACTTGCGAGCCCGGGTTTTAGCCGCCACATTCTGTTTTACCTTGACCGACTTCATACCTTGCCGGTGTTTGTAAGTATGCACGAAATTTGGGGACATTTTTATTTTTCTAGCCACAGTACGTACCGAGAGATCTGGTCTCTTCTGCAATATTTGCTTCACCTTCGCGTCCTTCAGGTGGTTCCTGAGATCCGTTTTTGTTCCGCTCCCAACCTTATTGGCTGTTGTCAAACGTGTATCGAAAGATTTAGGAACGTTATGGACAGTGCTTGCAGAAAAACCAAGCTTTTTTGCAAGTTTTCTTACTGACAGATCGGGATTTTCATTGCGGATGCACACAATTGCTTTTCGCACGGGCTCTTCTTTCGACGCCATCTTCGATCTAAAAGCTTGTAATATCACCAAAAATTGATTTTACGCAATAAACAGACATACGTTCATTAGTCTACGAAATATTTCACGCGTTGATGAAGTATATCCAGAGATATACGTTTTTAGGGGTGTTCAGATTTTGTCGCGAACAAGCCTTACTTGGTTCGAGGTTACTGACAGCAGAAGCAGCGCAATCACCGCAAGTTGGGATCGTGAGTTCCGACGTTCCACTCAAACACCGTAAGAAAAGCACATATGAGGTTCCGCATCCAGAGCGTTGAGTTGTTTGACCAAAGGAGTAGATATCTCCTGTGTGTGACTCCAGGATAAGGGCCTCCAAACAAATCGGTCATAGAATCTTCTAAATCGTTTGATGGGTTTGTCGTCGTATTGGGTTCTAGTTTACATTGAACCTGAGTGGATTTCAGTTTCCCGACCAGAAGAGCGTAACATAAAAATATCAAAATTATAACAAACGCTTTATGTGCATTAGATGTTCCTGAGATCCGTTTTTGTTCCGCTCCCAGCCTTATTGGCTGTTGTCAAACGTGTATCGAAAGATTTAGGAACGTTATGGACAGTGCTTGCAGAAAAACCAAGCGGGATTTTCATTGCGGTTGCACACAATTGCTTTTCGCACTTGCTCTTCTTTCGACGCCATCTTCGATCTAAAAGCTTGTAATATCACCAAAAATTGATTTCATGCAATAAACAGACATATCAGTTCTCATTAGGTCTACGAAATACTAATGTATGTAAGTTGATGAAAAGTATATCCAGAGATATACGTTTTTAGGGGGGTGTTCAGATTTTGTCGCGAACAAGCTCATTTGGTTCGAGGTTGACTGACAGCAGAAGCAGCGCAATCACCGCAAGTTGGGATCGTGAGTTCCGACGTTCCACTCAAACACCGTAAGAAAAGCTCAAATGAGGTTCATCATCCAGAGCAAGCCGAGGTTGTTGGACCAAAGGAGTAGATGATTCCGTGTGTGACTCCAGGATAAGGGCCTCCAAACAAATCGGTCATAGAATCTTCTAAATCGTTTGATGGGTTTGTCGTCGCATTGGGTTCTAGTTTAGCATTGAACCTGAGTGGATTCCAGTTTCACCTGCCCTCTCTGACGCAGATACATATATTGATTTACTGTAGAAGAGTAATGTTGTTAAGAGTTTTGATCATACAGAAATTCATTATTCAACGCAAGTTTCAGTTAATCAAATTCGCAGATCTGAGCGAAACTTTCACCGCTTTGCTCCAAAAAACTGCTCGAATACGTCCGGAATTGGAAACTTACTGTACTTCGAAACTAATTGTTTCTTCAAATTTGTCAGTGTTTTTGTAGTTGATTTATTCAGAACTTCCTGTATTTACTATACACATTAAATTCTGCCATACGAAAAATATTTATCTCTATTTAGTCTCTTTAACGTGAGTAACTTGTAGGGGGCGCTCAGTAGCGAGATTGCACGATAATTGCAGCAATCCAGCTTGTCGCCCTTTTTATAGATGGGACACACTATTCCTTCCATCCAATCCTCCGGTAAACATTCCTCCTCCCAAATCTTGGTAATTACCCAGTGCAGCGCTCTGGCCAGTGCTTCACCACCGTATTTTAATAGCTCGCTTGGGAGTTGGTCAACACCAGCGGCTTTGTTGTTTTTCAACAGACCAATTTGCTCCTCAACTTCCTGAAGGGTTGGGGTCGGGGTCCTGTCATCTTCTGTGCGTGTTCCTAGATTTATTACCGTGCCACTTTCGTTAGCTGTAACTTTGCCGTTCAGGTGCTCGTCGAAGTACTGCTTCCACCTTTCAATCACCTCACACTCTCCTGTGAGAAGGTTACCATCCAGGTCTCTGCACATATTGGCTTGTGGTACGTAACCGTTGCCCGAGCTGATCAACATCTCGTAGAATTTGCGTGTGTCGTTAGCACGTTGGTTGGTAAATGACTGGACAATGCGTACCATTGGTACTTCGCGTACCTGCAGGTATAAAATAGATCCTACTGCAATCCTTAGCCTCTTGTCCAGTAACTCCTATCCCTACCTCCCCGTGGTGCCGACTGGGGTACGAGTTACCATAGGAAAGATCGGGTAACCAACCCCGGCGGGACCTTGGTCATATGCTGGAAGGGAAGGGGGGGCTGCCCTCTTCAAAGGGCGCAGTCTATCTGAGCGTCTGTTCTCCATGTTAGGGGCGGCTCAAAACAGCGTCTGTTCTCCATGTTAGGAGCGGCTGATCATCGTCCTCGTACCAGCGTAGGACTCTAAACAGTGCTGTCTACGATGGTCCTCCGGCGAGACAGGGGGTTGGGCAAGGCCCAACAAGCCACCCTTTAAAAATCAATGTTACAAATAATACAGAAGTTAATACGGACCGGAACAATCGGCAAAGACCTAGGCGACGAAATAAGGACTACGATTGGAAATTCGGAACTAGCGTTGATAAGCATGGCCAGAAAAATGAGGATCACGGAAGTGTAGTAGGGAACAAAATTCATAAGAAGGGACGGGTTCAAAGCAAAATCATAGAAATATTTTATTAACATTCTAACCAACCAAATGTTTAATGATACGTATAAATTAGACGATACCATTATTACTATAAACCAAAGACGTCCTACGTGAACCTTTCGGTTATATCCCTGGTATAACCCACCACTAATTTTTGTGCGAAAACAAACAGAGAAAAGAATCTTTTAAAGTCTACCGGTTACCTCACCTCGAGGATTAATCACCGACCGGAAGGGTCGGAAACTCAAACACAAAAGTCAGATCCAAGCAGGCTAATGTTTTCACAGCTTTCGCAGCTCGTTTCACGCCACGTGATGCTCTGGGGTTGCTTTCCTTCGGGGATTTCCAAGAACAATAATAAAACAATAGACCAGGAGGCGGCGGGATCGACGTGTTTATTGCGGCTTAATTAAAAGAAATTAAAAGCAACAGTGAAAGGACGGACGTACGGACCGCCGAACGGCTTGAGGTCGTGTCGTTTCTTCCGGTTGGTGTTTAATGTCCTGCCAACGCAACACCGCAGCACAGAGCGAGTCCGGAGCTTGAGGTTTCCTTTTGGCGTGATGTGGTTTGTGCTAACGCGCTTGTACCTAACCGGTACGTGCTTAGGTCCTGCCCGGTGGGAGTTTTTATGTTGTTTTAATGATTTCAAATATTCCCTCCATGATGGCTTTTTAAGTGACTATAAATTCCACACAATCATGATTATACGCGGTTGTTGCTCCTGGCTTGCTGGGCGCATGGAATTACGTGGACGACGGGTTGGGAAAGCAGCAAAGCAGGCCGTGACGAAGAATGACTGTAATTTAACACTTTGATGACATTGTTGACGGTCCCGGTGAGCAGCGAGAATCAATATTGCTTTAAAAGCGGCAAGAACTTCAATTCGGCTGAGAGGGCTGTAATGTGTTCTCTTCTAGACAATATTGTGTTCGCGTTGGAAGGGTTTTATCTCCAAACAAACTCAATCATCACACTCCAATTATCGCTGACAATGGCCAACTTTGGATAGTCGGGTCGAAAATATTCAATTCCAAACTTTCAATCACAATGGTTTTCACGAAAATGTCCCATTCGCCGGCAGAAGAAAGCCGAACAGTGAGCGCAAACTTACTCCTCCAGAGTCCGGAAGTGTGAATCCGAAAGGAAATCATACAAAAATAACGATGAAAAGGGGCAAACTTTCTTTTTTTATATCCTCATCATCCCCGTTCGCCGTTGAAGATGATCCGGGGATGGTCATCGTCGCCGAATGAAATAACAAGTTCTAGGTACAACAACTGGGAGTGCTACTGTTCAAAAATTCATACTCGAGCCCTTTTTATCACCCTTCTCGCTCTATTATCGCATTATCGCTCGCCGGGAGCGCCACACAGAAAACGAAAAGTTACCAACGGAAACAATGTGTGAAATAAAGGGTAAGGGGATGGCTGCTGCTGTTGGAGAGATAAACTTTTTCGCACTAATATTATGACCATATTTTCAAACCGGAACCGGAAGACTGAGCTGACCCTTGTCCCCTCCCGCATTCGTTTGGATGTGAAAAACTTTTCTGATTATAGAAATGGCTTCAGTTGGAGTTTGAATGGTCAAATCGTGTTCCTTTCCAAGTCCCGGCGAAGCAAACTCAATTGTAGTTCAATTTTGCATCCACCTCCAATGAAACTCAATCACCTGTATCTCTGCAACTGGCAATCATCTATCACAACAAACTCGGAAGCCACACCAAACTCGATCAGCCAAAGAGTGCAGCGAAATTGACCTCCGGGATGATGGAGTACTAGATTTGAATTTTCACGCCTGCTGGGATGATGATGATGATGATGACATAATCGAAAACGAAAAATCGAAGCAGCCCAAGGCCGAAGAAGATTGCACTTTTGTATGCGCGAAAGCCAATTTAAGGTGAATCGGCAAGGAATCCATTAATGGCTTTAATAGCTGAAATTTAATTTTAAAATTTTTAACCATCGCTCTTGGTGTTCAATTTTTGTAGTAAATAGTTCTCTGTTGTTTGCTGCATAGAGGATTTTATGACAACGGAATCTGAACAGGTTCACCTTAAACACCTTGTCTGTCTAGTTGCATAAATTTCCGGCTTCATCAGCCAGACGAGTGAGAATTTTCTCCAAAAGGAAAGTGAGCGAGTATTTTGTCACAAGCCAACCTACCGACGTGTGATGATGAGAGTTATGTCGTAAATAGTTGGTAACTTAGTTCCGCTCTGGGAAAGGGTTTAGCGCTAATGGAATGCGAGTTAGCAGCCATGTGGAAAGATGAAGGTTAAATGGTATCGTGGATGGAGTTCCTAACGGCAAGGGTGATAAACGATTTCTCGTGACTTTGACGACAAACATGCGAGTTCCGATGTGATATAGGAGTACAAAGTAAGTTTTGGCATACAGGGTGCGGCAGAAAATAATGAGAAAATGTTCAAACTTGAGTATTGGGTTAATTCGTGTAGCTAGTGACTAATTTCTGTCGAAAGTGTATTTTTTTATGTTTACTTTCAAGTGCTGCATCCAAACATTCTATTTGTTTTATTGCAAATTCGTCAAAATGTTCGCGCAAGAAGTGATCACCAGTTTGTTGCTCGCCCAGAAGAAGCCGAAAGAGATTGCCAAGGTGGTAGGGTGCCATTTGGCAACAGTTTACCGCATAAAAAAGTCCCTGCAGGATGGTCCTAAGCAGCGGAAGCTTGGAAGCGGACGTCCGCGCTTTGCAGGCACGCCGAACGCACGCCATGCAAAAATTGCTCGCAACCCGGTGCGTTCCATAAGAAAACTTGCAAAAAGAAGCCAATATTTCGGAGAAATCCATGCGGAGAATCATCAAAGAAGACCTGCATGCGTCTTCCAGAGCCAAAGTGAAACGCCACTTGATTACGGACCGGGTCAAGGAACTACGAGTTACTCGTTCCAAGAGATTCCCAACAAACATGGGTGTTGAATTAGAGCTTGTTCAAACAAATTTGGAGAAGCTATTCAGACTGTTTCTTCTAGAATAGCTGAATAGCTTCTCCAAATTTGTTGGAACAAGCTCTAATTCAACACCGATGTTTGTTGGGTTGCTTTCCTTGTTGAAGAAGGAAAAAATGATAATCCTGTTCTCCGACGAAAAGCTTTTCAGCATCGATGCTGTGGCCAACTGACCGGTAAATTTCACCGCAGAAAATGGAGAACGTTCCGGAAAAAGTAAAATTCAAATTTCAAACCAAACATCCGGCTGGTGTCATGATGTTTGGCTTTGTGCCGTCCAACGGTTTCAATTGCCTCCTGTTTTCATTAATGCTGGAGTTAAAATCAATACCGAAGTGTATATCGGTATTTTAAAGGACCAAGTGCTGGTGAAGGTCAACTTCTCCGAGGACCAAAACGTTGTCCTACAGCAGGATGGAGCGCCGTGTCACACGTCTAATCGAACCCAACGATGGTTGAACGATAACATGAAGTTTTGGCCGAAGGATTTGTGGCACGAGCCTGCAAAACATCACACCCTAGTGTGAAAACCCTGAAGTCAACCATAACCCGCACATGGCAGTCAATGTCGGAGGACTACGTCCAAAAGGCATGCTCTGACTTCCGGCGTCGACTCGAGGATGTTATTAATAAAAATGGAGGACACATTGAATAAATTTGTTTAAAGGGACTTTTTAAAGATAACTGCACTCGAAAATGTTGATATTATTGCTTGAATTAGTTGAAAATGGGATTTGAACGAAATAGAACAAATTTTCGCATTATTTTCTGCCGCACCCTGTAGTGTATTTCATTCTTGGCTTTTCGAACTTATTGATGATCACAAGTAGCTTATTGCCTGATCGAGCTGACGTTCCAAATACACTTCCTCAGTTATTGATGGACAGCTTTCGAAGCCAGCATCATTGTTTGCACCCAGCATTAGCCTTCATCCACTCTGTTCGGACTACAGGAACTGAATTTTTAACAGACTCCAGTTTTTTGGTCAGCTCAAACTAGAACAGTAAATTTATTTAGTTCTTAGTATTACCTTTAGTTATTTTCAGTACTCACAAAATAGTTTCCTTTTTTACCCTCCAACACTGTTCCTTCTATTCCGACTTACTGTTCCTTGCCTTAGTTAGTTTTTTTTTATTCAATTTTGTTTCTCCAAATACTGCTCACTTTTCTCCGATTTATGTTTACCAATTTGACCGCTCATTTCCCGAATTTATCCGGTAACCTCTTTTAACTATTTTATCAAACCGGCTCGCACTTAATCCATAAACTTTTAATGTAAATGTATTATATATGTAAGTGTATTAAATTCTGGATTTCGTTTATCTACTTACAGAAATCAACGATAGTTTTAACGATTATAATGATAGTTGTAGCTAAATATTTCAGCAAAGGGTATAATTTCAATAAAATAACGTTTTTCAGCACTTAACTAACTTGTTTTTCTATTCGTTTTAGCCTTTTGTTCCCTAATATTCTTCAACTACCTTTCTCTCTGACGTTTTGCGTTTATCACTTTCCGGCAGCTTCGGTGCAGCCCAGCGGTGTTGACAGTTCCCCAGCCCGTAACTCCGGTATCGATTCACCGCTTGATCCGGATTTACCTTCCTGAATTTCCAACTACGCCAAGTTCGCTGTTGTTCATCCATACACTCCTCCAGCTTTGCTTACGTTCACCTGTCTGATTCACCCATCTTTTCCAGGAAACACTTCTTCAACCACACCTCTGGTCCAGTTCTTCCGGTTCTTACCATCTATTACAAATACTAGATCACCGACTTGAAGACTCCTCGGATCGTCAAACCACTTGGTGTGCTGATTGATGGTGGGCATGTACTCTTTGTACCATCGTTCCCACATTTGGTCTGCCAAGTATTGTGATCGTTCCGCAACGTTTCAGCCAACTCTGTTGGACCATCCGGGATGAGGTCTGTGCCACGCATTGTTCCACGTTGGCTACAGGTTTCGAAGGTTCCAGGGATTTGTAAGTCAAAGGTCACGTGTTGAGCATGTCTTCCGCTTCACTTAACGTCGTGATCAGGACTTCGAGTTTTCTTCCATCATTCAACGCCAACATTGCCTCCTTTGGCGAAGCTCGTTCACCATGGTTTCTCGATATGCGTGACCGAACTTCTCGTGATAGTCCAATATCAGTTTGCTCGTGAAGTCGTGAGTTCGGGATAGAATTATTGGATACTTCATATCAAAACGAAGGATGTTCGAAACTTACATTAATCCATCCATTCACATGACACCGTTTTCGTCCAAAAGAGGCGTCAGCTTGTGCAACAGACTGGATTTTCCTATCTGTAACGGTAGCTGATTTCTGTTTCTCCCCTCGTTCTTCATCAGTATCACCATTTCGTCTGGAAAGCTCTGGCTCCGCACTAGCTTCCACAGCACGTTTTCAGTTGTTAAATAAGTCCCCACTATTAGCAACTCGCACATGTTTCTCCCTCCCAACTTGAACTTAGCCGAGTTGGTTGTGCCTCTTACTTTTTCCAAACCCCTCTTCTCCTGTCCTAGACCATTTTGCGAGCGTGGAAGTTCAGTTATAACTATGAACGCAAGATCTTAGTGAGGCCATTCGATTATTTGTATTCATGTTGTCGGAAGGCTGCCTTGAAATTCAAACACCCTTAGAAAATATTCAGGATATTATTAAAGACTTCATTGAGCCTAGATCCTCTACATCTAACCACAAGAATACTTTTGAGTGTTTTGAATACCTTATTGAATCGTGATGTATAGTAACCCGCGACTGACCCTAGTTACGTTCGCGACGCTTCTTAGTTACGCTAAGTTTGTTATCTCGGATAAACTATTCATTCGCTTTTCAACAATCAAACCAAAAGCACACGTTTCATTTCAACTCTACTAGAGGTTATGGGCCAGACTGTAACTCGAAAATAAAAGAAGTTCAAAATGACATCTAACGGAGAAAGTACAGGATCTCAACAAGGCGGCGGAAATGGAAGTCGGACCGAAGCAGGAAGCGTTCGTGCTATGACGGGGTCCATCGAGATGCCGGCCATAGAGATGCTGAAAGGACGGGAAAACTTTTCCACCTGGGATAATTTTCATCCGTGAAGGAAGTTGGAGTGCCTTTGAGCCGCATGAAGGTGAAGTCGTGGAAGCTGGTATCAAGATCAGTGCTGACCTCCATCGCGTACTGACAGCGTTAGAATTGACAAATGAGATTCTTGCAAATAAAAATCAAAGCAACAGATGAGCCTCTCTCTATCTCGAACTTCTCATCAATACGAAATAAGAACCGAGAGATATTTTCCCCTCGCGATTGACACCCAGTTTTATATCTTGTACAAGTGTTATGTGTTACGATCATGTCGCCAAGAATAAATAAACCGGCATGGAAATTGACCGTCTTTTTACTTCTCTAGTACACAGACGGTCATGATGGTCATCGCTAGTACCGATGTTTCCGCCGCCAAACCCCGAAGACATCACCCCGTCAGTGGCGATGTGTCCGCAGCTTGAGTTTCATGATTTAGTTAATTGAATGTTCAGTTCTTATGTTAAACCTTTTTGAATATCAATACAGTCATAATAATAAAGGGTGTCCACAGTTGAATTGCATCACTTTCAATAAGCTGTAGCGTTTCGCCCTTAGGGTTGATTTCAACGAAATTTTGAGTTAAACTACCTCAACATGTATTGTTTATGTATTGCGTGAGTTTCATTGTGAAATGTGTCGTAGTTTCGAAAATGGAGTCGAAGGAACAGCAAGTTCGTGAAAACAATTTGCACACGCACCTCGACAACCCACTTCTTTCGCACTAAGCCATCGGAAAGATGTTGAAAATTCACCAGTCTACAGTGTCTCGTGTCATAAAACGTTCCGGGGAACGTTTAACTGTCGACCGGAAGAAGATGAGTGGTAGAAAAAGTGTTCCGTACTGTGTGAAGGATCACAAGCGAGTGGTTGCTGCCTTTAAACGCAAACCCAACTGTTCCGTTCGGGATGTCGCGAAAAAGCTGAACTTGACCAAAAATTTCGTGCAGAAAGCCAAGAAACGAGCCGGGCTCCGTTCATTCAAAGTTCAGAAAGCTCCAAACCGCAATGAAAAACAGAATAGGACAGCTAAAACACGTGCGCGTAAGCTGTACACAGCTGTTGACGAAACCACACTGCTGCATCATGGACGATGAAACACCCGTAAAAGCGGACTTTAAAGAAATTCCCGGCAACCAGTATGTGACTGCGAAAGACAAGTTCGATGTTCCAGAGTCTCTCAGGAAACAGCAAGTGTCAAAGTTCCCCAAGAAAGTCATGATTTGGCAGGGGATTTGTTCGTGTGGTAAACGGATCAAGCCTTTCGTGACAACTTCAACTGTAAATGGTCAAGTATACATGAAGGACTGCCTCCGTTTCTCAAAACACACAACGTTCCTACAGTATTTTGGCCGGACCTAGCTTCTGCCACTACTCCAAGGATGTTCTAGAGTGGTACAAGACGAATGGTGTCAATTTCGTGCCGATCTTAATCCCCTAAACTCTCCAGAATTGCGGCTAATTGAAACGTATTGGGCTATAATGAAATTTCTCCAGTAGGATATTTCTCAATCTGATGATTTGTCCTCAGACCTGTCTTTCCGGAACAGGTTCCAGTGGGGCCTCGAGTGGCCATGAACATTTCCAGTAGAAACCCCTGGCAATATGGGTATCAAAATTCATGAAATTGATCGCTAGTTGTGCGATAACTGTCATGTAAATGTTCAGCAATAAAAAGCCTAGCACATAACCTGAAATTTTTTTGTTTGTTTTTCTCTGCATTTGCTTCTTATACTGGCTGCCCATATTAACTTTTACAAACGTTTTTCAAGAAAAAAAATATGGACATCAATGTCTGTTCTTTGTGGCAACTCTGTAGAGCTTCATTTGGCAAAGATAAACTGCAGCGCCATCTCTGCAGCAAAATCTGATAACATGATAATGACAAAAGACGTCATATTACATACCGAAAAACTATGCCTGAGACGGCAACTCTCCCAAGCTTCATTTGACAAACATAGACTACAGCTCCATCTCTGCTGAAAGATCCGGAACTAATATGATGTTATCAAAAGACGACAAATGACATTTTAAGAAACTTTGCAGAAAACAGAAACTCTATAGAGCGTCATTCAAATGTAAGATAAACTGGGGTGCCACCTCTGTAACAAGATCATGAACTAATATGATAATCTCACAAGACGACAAATGGCACACAGAGAAATTTTGCCGAAGACGACAACGCTCTAGAGCTTCATTTGACAAAGATAGACTGCAGCGCCTTCTCTGTGCCATGATCTGGAACTAGTATGATAATTTCAAAAGACGACAAATGACATAATGAGAAACTTTGCGCAAGACGGCAGCTCTCTACAACTAGTCTCGAATTTTTTGTATGCAATTTGGTTCTCACATCGAAATCAAAACCTCCTTCCCTTTGTAGCAGATTCTCGGTGGCCAATGTTACTGGAACCAGGTTTTTTCACCACCAATGCATTTTTGAGACCATAACTTTTCAAATGGGATACAAATAATGTGTCTAGATTGAAGACTCATAATTTTAGAAAAAGATGAAATCCAGGTCAATATTGACGCTAAAGTCTTATGTGTCAGTTTTTTGATACCCGAGGAAGGTTAATAAAATGAAAATAATGGATAAGGTTAATACATAAAAAGAAGTATTTTTTTTTTACTATGCACTGAGGTTAACACCTAAAGGGCGATACGGTCAAAATTTGGTCAATATCAACTTGACGTATTTCTTTCAATTTTGCATTTAAAAAACCTGAACACCCCTCATTTTGAAGGTGTGTGTGTGTAGAATGTTGCTCCTATTTTGATTTTGGAATTCACTCTTCAGTTGTCAAAATGCCGTCCAAGCAAGAAGAGCAGCTTATCAAAATTTTGCTCGCGCATCGCGAAAATCCGAGCTACTCGCACGCAAAGTTGTCAAAATCGCTAAAAGTTGCCAAATCAACCGTTACAAATGTAATTAAAGTGTTTGGGGAACGTTTGTCGACAGCCAGGAAGTCTGGATCGGGGGGAAATCGAAAACCGGAAGCCGCTGAGACGACAAAGAGAGTTGCCGGTAGTTTCAAGCGAAACCCTAACCTATCTCTCCGAGATGCCGCAAATAAGCTGGGTGTATCGTCTACAACCGTGCATCGAGCCAAAAAACGAGCCGGACTATCGACTTACAAGAAGGTAGTGACTCCAAATCGCGATGATAAACAAAATACGACGGCCAAAGCGCGATCCCGGAGGCTGTACACGACGATGCTGACGAAGTTTGACTGCGTGGTAATGGACGACGAAACCTACGTCAAAGCCGACTACAAGCAGCTTCCGGGACAGGAGTTTTATACGGCAAAAGGAAGGGGAAAGGTAGCAGATATTTTCAAGCACACGAAACTGTCAAAGTTCGCAAAGAAATATCTGGTTTGGCAAGCCATCTGTACCTGTGGCTTGAAAAGCAGCATTTTCATAGCTTCCGGGACTGTTAACCAAGAAATTTACGTGAAAGAGTGTTTGAATAAACGTCTGCTGCCTTTCCTGAAGAAACACGGTTGTTCCGTACTGTTTTGGCCGGATTTGGCATCTTGCCATTACGGTAAAAAGGCCATGGAGTGGTACGCCGCCAACAACGTGCAGGTGGTTCCCAAGGACAAGAACCCTCCCAACACGCCAGAGCTCCGCCCAATTGAGAAATACTGGGCTATTGTCAAGCGGAACCTAAAGAAGACCAAAAAAACTGCTAAGGACGAGCAGCAGTTCAAGGCAAACTGGCTTTCTACGGCGAAGAAGGTGGACAAGGTGGCTGTACAAAAGCTGATGGCAGGGGTCAAGCGTAAGGCCCGGCAATTCGGATTTGGAAAAGCGAAAGCCTAACTGAATATTTTTCCTGAATTTTATACTAATTGAACTTGAAAAAGAAATTTAATTTGATTTTTTAAATAAACGATTTCACCGATTTACACGCGTTTTCCCTTGACCAAATTTTGACCGTATCACCCTTTATTATGCTGGAAATAATTGGTCTTGCATATCGTTCTCACAGATAATTAGTGGGTGATTGATTTTCTTTACTCCCTTCATATCACATTCTCGGACAGTCATGAACCCAGATAAAAAATTACCTTAAACGAACGATATCACAAATCCTCCAACCATTTCTGTAATGGTTTGGATGATACCCCAAATAGGTCGTTAAAAAAATAACCATACAAAATTTATTAGGGAAGGCTCTTGTCACAAATGGTCGAATGAGATCAACCTGTTTATGAGTGACATAAAGGGTGTTCCGATCAAAATTTGGTCAAACAGTAATGTGTGTGAGTCGATCAAAGTTTTTCTAAGTAAGTCAAATTATTTTTCTTTTTCAAGTTCAGTTAATATAGAATACAGGAGAAATATTCTGCTATGCTTCTTTTTTCCAAATGCTAATTTCCGGGTCTTTCGTTTAACACTTGCCATAAGATTTTGTACAGTCTCCTTGTCCACTTTATTCGTCGCAGAACGCAAGTTTGCCTTGATCTGTTTTTCGCTCACAACAGCTTTTTGAGTTTTCTTAAGGTTCCGCTTGACGATGGCCCAATATTGTTCGATTGGGTGGAGCTCTGGCGTGTTGGGAGGGTTCTTGTCCATGGGCACCACTTGAACGTTGTTGGCAGCATACCACTCCATGGCCTTTTTTCCGTAATGGCAAGATGCCAAATCCGGCCAAAATAGAACGGAACAAATGTTTTGCTTCAGGAAAGGCAGTAGACGTTTTTGTAGGCACTCGCTCAGATAAATTTCCTGGTTGACGGTTCCGGTCGCAATGTAAACGTTGCTCTTCAAGTCACCGGTACAGATGGCCTGCCACACCAGATATTTCTTCGCGAACTTTGACAGTTTAATGCGCTTGAAAATATCTGCCACCTTTCCCCGTCCGGTTGCCGTGTAAAATTCCTGGCCAGGAAGCTGTTTAAAGTCTGCCATGACGCAAGTTTCATCGTCCTGTACCACGCAATCAAACTTCGTCAGCATCGTCGTGTTCAACTTTCACCATTTGGAGTCACCACTTTCTTGTAAGTCGACAGTCCAGCTCATTTTTTAGCTCTATCCACGGTTGAAAGCGCCACTCCCAGCTTCTTTGCGACATCTCGGACGGAGAGGTTGAGGTTCCGCTCGAAACAGCGGGCAACTCTTTGTGTCGTCGCTGTGGCCTCCGGCTTCCGATTTACCCCCAATCCAGCTTTCCTGGCTGTCGACAACCGTTCACCGAACACTTTTAATATGTTGGTTACAGTTGATTTAGCCACATTCAACAATTTCGCCAACTTGGCGTGAGAGTAGTTTGGATTTTCGCCATGCACGTGCAAAATTTTGATGCGTTGCTTCTCTTCCTTCGACGGCATTTTGATAAGTGAAGTGCTGATCTCAAAATCAAAATAGAGGCATGATGCTACACGCACACATCTTCAAAATGAGGGGTTTGCAAAATATTTTAATACACGATGAAAGGAAATGCTTCAAGTTTAAGTCGACCAAATTTTGATCGAAACACCCTTTAGTATTTGACCATCATTCGTGAGTTGTAATGATCATGAGAGGATGAAGGTCATAGTCTTATAACCGTCATGAAAATGTACAGCACTGATCCAGATGCACGCGTTGGCGACGATCTGTCTTAGTCACATCAATCCGTTTGGTCAACAGTTCGAGTGTGGAAGAATACTTCTACCAGCTAACGAGTACCAGCCACAAGCTCGCTTCGATCGGGTTCAAGGCAGATGATTCGTAATTGGTGGCGTTACTGTTGATGGGGCTACTAGACCATTACAAACCAATCATTATGGGGATGGAGGCTTCAGGAGTGAAATTATCGTCGGATGCGGTGAAGACTAAGAGCCTGCAAAATGTGAAGAAAGTCAGGATAGAAGTGACCAAACAGATGGGAAAAGTTGTTGTACGAAACATAATGGATAGAATCAAGAGAAAGATGCGAGCTTTGGGAATAGGAAAAAAAAGTCGAGTGAAATACTATCAATAGAATCTGATTATAGACTGTTCCAAAAAATATATATACACTTTCTTTCTCAAATAAAAAAGATCATACTGTGATTTTTGATTATTTTATTCTCAAACATAATAAATAACAATGTGTTCTTTCCATCTTCATTTCAATTTGCTGGATTTTTCGTAGGGTAGGCGAGTTCTCTAACTTTTCCCTTAACACTATTCATAAGCTTCTGCAAAGTGCTTTCTCCTACCATTTTCACCACTTTTGACCAATTTTTTTTAAATTTTTCAACACTATCCTCTTCATGTGTTCTCTCAGCTTCGCCTTCGTCAAAGCCTAGAAAGTTTCGATAGGCCAAATCTCTGGTCAGTTTTGTGGATTCATCTTCTTTGGTACAAATACGACATTGTTCCTTTTTTACCACTTAAGTGCATATTTAGAGTAATGGCAGAAAGCAAGATCAGGCCAAAAGATTGTCGGCTTGTTATGCTGTTTGATCAAGGGTAGCAACCTGTTTTGCAGACACTCCTTCACGTAGATTTGACCATTCATTGTGTCTGTCGTAAGGAATGGACGAGATAATTTTCCACATCCGCATAAGGCCTGCCAAACCTTCTTGCCGAATTTTTCGGTGTGAATGGCTTTCACTGATCCAGGAACATCCTTTCCCTTCGGCGAGGTATAAAACTGTGGAGTTTTATGTACACACGTAGAAATTATGAATTTTACACGAGACGCAATTCATGTTTGTAAAAGGTCGGGGAACGAAAACAAAGATTTCGTGTAAAGTTATGTCTCCTGAAACTTACGCATACGTAAGTCGACAAAAGATGTGTTTGATTGAATTTATTTTCTCATCTCTTTCAACTCACTCTTATGTGCTAAGGGACGCTTGCATGTGTCGGTCTCAGGGCACCGAAATTTACATGACATTCCATGATAACACAGCCCGATTTTTTGGTCAGCAGTTTCTCGTACAGCTTTCGAGCCCTCGGTTTCACAGATTCAGCCTGTTTGGTGCTTCGATTTGGCTGCTTCTGCTTACGACGAGTCTGCGGGCTCATTCTCTCCTTGGCACGCATAACATTAGTCGCCGAAGTACTAAGCTTTTTCGCCACATCTCGGACTGATGCTGAAGGATGACGCTTGAAATAGTCCCTTACCTTTCTGTCAATTGTAGGGACAGCGGGATCGGGTTTTCTACCCCGTCTCGGGGAATCTACGAAATAGCACTGTTGTTGATAGCCCTTAGCCAGTTTTCTGATCGAAAAACCACTGACGGTGCACCGTTTGTGCACAATCCGTTTCCTTTGCTCGGGAGAAATACCACGCATTTTCCAAATTCCGTGCGAAAAAATGAAAAACATGACAACATCAGTTTAAATTGGATGTAAACAACAGGACGCGGCCAAAAGTTGGTTGAATACTGCACGCATTTTGAATTGACGGTTTATCATTAGTGTATTTATAATTATCGGAACAGTCTATAGATGTGTGTTTCCGCAAATACACCCTTCATTCAAGGATTGATTACCATCGATGTTTTAACTACCTTTTGTGACACAACCATATTTCATTACCACATCCAATAACCTGAATCGTGACACAGGTCGTACACCGCTTTCAAAATGCAGCATTTCCTTTACCACAATTAATTACCAAAGACACTGAATCCAGACTAGCTGAATTGCGCAATTAGTGCGGCCCAATACCGTCTTATTTTCTCCGCCATAAGAGATCGTTTAGTTCTGCCCGGGAAAGGTAATAATTTTCAAAATTAATTTCAACAATTTACCCCGCTCCATACGAAACCCGCAGTAGGAAAGGTTACACTTTCACGGCGTTACCACAATTGCGAAAGGCATCCTCCAAGAAAACTGCTAACTGATGCGCCTACTAAGGTCGTACATTTCCGGCAAGAGCTAAAAAGGCGGACACACGAACAAATGAAACTGCGCAAAAACTACACTTTTTGCTGGGAAAGAGCTCACCAACCCAATGGCAACTTTGAAGTTATGTATGGCTTTTTCCAGCAAGCAACTCCCGAGAAGAGTTGTGCAGTTGGCATATGTGAGAACTCAACGTTGCTTGGGATCCCGGGTTCTGGTAGAATTTATGCCGATTTGATAAAAATAAATTACTGGAGAAGCGGGCGCCGCAAAGTGAAATTGAACCTTGCTCGCGTGGCTTCTGATCGTTTGACTTTTTCGCGTAGAAGCAGCAGTAGGCGGGTGGTCTACTTCGTGATTTTTATGGTTTATTTTTTATGGGGTTCCTTCATTGTCCGTCCCAGGAGGAAGAAGTCAGGGAAACGTTTTAATTATCTGGTTCTTTCTAGCAGTGTCTTCTGTCTTCTGTCTTCCAGCGAAAGATCTGGTCGGGATTTACGTTGCGAAGAAAAAAGAGGGAAGAATGATTTTTCACTGCTTGCTAAATTGAATTACACGTGAACACTAGAAGACGTCCTGAATTAGCCCTGCCGGAAGTGGGAGGTCGTAAAGAAGGTCGTGTTAATGGGACTCTGGACAGCAGTTGGGTATTGTAAAATTGGGGCGTAATGAGGCTGTAATGTGAACTGTTTCGTATGTAAGAAGGGGTAGAATCTTGCAAAGATAACATTTTCAATTTAATTTCGCTCAACTGTCAAAAGAGCCAACGTCGGTGACAAACTAGTTATCTTCTTGATGACTCAAAGTTGGCGACATTCTTTCAAAGTAAAATGGTGTTCTTAAAAATTTACTTCCTCCGGTATTCAGTTTACGTTTATTTTTCATTTGACTTGTTGGGGAAGATGTCCCGATCCGATTATCGCGTTTAAGTTTCGCTCACTTCCATCACGTTTTATTATGATCTGATGATGGGGGTGCAAACTTGCCGGCGACGACACAAACAAATAAAGGAAAAACTTTGCACAAACTAGTTGCGCAACTGAGGCAAACAGGAAAAGAAACGGCACACTAGAAATGGGAAAAGTTTTCAATTGAGTCAGTTTTTATTTGCTTTTGCGGGGTTACCAGATTAGGGGTGTGATCGTTGGCTATTGAGGATTAGATTTGAGGTAGCCCTACCCAAGTTCACTATAAAAGTAATAATTTTATATTTCATTACTTGCTTTAACTCTCTATCTCACACTTGGTAGGAATAGGTTGGGTTTACAGATCTAAGACTGGTTATCTTTAAGCAAACATTATTTAAGGCTGAGCCTTCAAACATTCCATACGCTTCTCTTCTCTTGACCAGAAATATTCCAAAAACCCAACCGGCTTACAACTGTGTGAGAAGATGAAGGTGGGGCGGTGGCAGACATTTTGCAACTAACCTCACTCTGGTTCCGCTTCATTGTGGAATTCTGGGAGTCTGTCTTTCTCCGTTTAACTATGCAAAAGTACGATCCTGTTCGTCTAATGAGAGCGAAAAATTAAATTCATTCCAAATGCATTTTCCATGTCGCACCTTGTACTAACCACAATCCTGACCGTGTCTGTATAGGTATGCGAAAGAGTAGTTGATACGGTTTTAAACGTACTCTGTTGATATTTTCGATATACTTTAAAGTAGAAAGTGCTGCTGGAAACGATACTATAAAAAGTCATTCATTAATATATGCATATTTCTTTAAGCTATGTCTTGAACTGAATTGAAATTGATACACTTCTACAGTTCAACGTGACATTTCCGAGATCCATTTAATCGTACGCCAAAGAGCGGACTTTCGATCAAACACTGCTCATAAGCAGAGAGCGAAATTTTCGCCTACTTGAGAAGAGAAACGTCCTTTTCCACCCGCTTGGAGAAACAGATGAGAATGTGAGAAGCGAGAGACTATTAACGTAGGACTACGTTTCTCTTTTCCATACCGGGTGTCATTTCAAAATTTTGAAAAATGAGAGCGTTACGCAAAAGTGAAAGGTTTTTGAACGCTAATAACCCTCGTTCAACTGAACACAATGACTTCATTCATACACCATTTGATCAGAAAAACCTACAAAATGTTTGCATTGAAATGACAACTAAGTTCTATTAGTAAAATTAGTTCTATTTTTTACTTCAAAAATACCAGTAACAAATGGTCTTCTTCTTTTTATTTCATTTAGTTTCATTCCATGATGAGTACAGAAATAGCCCTACCCTTCAGCTGCAATATTATTTTGCTTTGTTGCCGGTGTCTGATTTTATAATTGAGGCTCGTCCCCTCTTAAAATTTGGGGTTGTACTGTTTTTTGGGTCCCTCTGTTCATTGGGGGCATGGTTTCAAAGCTAGTATATAGCACGGGAGGAACCGAAATGATTTCAGTTTTCGACACAAGCTCTCAGCTGGTGGTTCGGACAGGGCTTTGTCTACCTGCCACAGTCCGCCCGGTTGTGGTATGGAAAACAGAGTCTTGCAAGACCGGCTAATCGGACAGTTACCGGTTTCCATGTCTGCCCAATGCAATGATAACATTTCGGGCCTTTGAAAAATGGCCATTCATCCATTATGAAATCATTTCGGTTCATCTCGCGTGCTATATACCAGCGTGGAATACTGGGCCTTGCTATGAGGATCACGAAAGTGCAGTATGGAGCAAAATTCATAAGAAGAACGGGTCTGAAAGCAAAATTAAAGAACTATATTATTAACATTTTAACCAACCATATGTGTAATGATACGTATAAATTAAATGATACCGTTATTACTATAAACCAACGCGGTCCTACGTGAACCCTGCGGTTATATCCCTGATATAACCCACTACTCTTTTACCCAGCTGAATGAAAATTTCGATCTCTGCTCATAAGCTTCAGCACATACTGTTTACCAATGATTTTTGATACTTTTTCCCGTCTCTTTCAAAAGTTTTGATGGAATCCGCTACCTTAACATGTTAGCGCAAATATGCCTACCATCTTCAGAGCCCAAAAAGCTTCAATTGATCTTGCCTGGAGACAGTTTGGAAG
>JAHHFK020002300.1:0-173067 GCA_024533555.2 Aedes koreicus
AATAAACAATGAAATTTGGTAATGTAAAACATGAAAAGGTACCCAAGTACCCTGCCAAATCACATAAGGGTTAACCACCTTACCGAAAGATGGCTTCCAACTAGAGTTTTGAGCATTATGGCCCAATAAGCTCTTCAGCTGTGTTTAATGTGTTTAATGTGTTTAGTGTGCTTTTTGTTCTTAATTAGTTTTCCGATAAGCCCTTGGGGCATTGTTAGTTACAATTTGATAACGTACTCAACCTACAACTTCAACTACAATTTTAAATGCCTAAGAGTGGGGAACCAGATTCCGGATGATCTGGTGATTCGATGTCTGGCAATTCGTTGAATGGCTCACTGAATCGCTCTTAGAGTAACTTTATCTTGGCCAGACGGTGGACCTCAGTTGTTCTTGTCCTCGGAGGGGTGTTAAGGATCATCCTGAGGAACTTATTCTGAAATCTAAACACGCTGCAGCTTCAGGTGATGTGTTCAGGGGCAACTCTCCCAGACTGGTATCCCGAGCAGGAGACAACAACATTTGAATGCCTAATTTTGATCTTGATAACTGGCCTTGGTATTTAAGAGCGCTGCATAAGACGTAAAATACCTGAGAATAATACCTTAAAACACGTTCCCACAATGTTATGCGAATACCAAATTGAGGTAAGACAATACCGAAATAGTACCTCTCAGGTATTCCCAGGTATCCCAAATAACAAGTTTTGTTATTCGAGAGATATTATGCTTGCAATTCTTAGGTATTTTGTTTAGGTATTTAACCTCTCATGCTGTGCTCTTAAATGCCAACCCGAGCAGGATCGAATAACTTGATAACTGGCCTTGGTATTTAAGAGCTCAGATTAAGAGGTAAAATACCTGAGGATAATACCATAAAATTGTTCCTGGCTTGTTTGGGACAATGGGCCGCGATATGGCCGACGGCAGATTCAACCTTAACTCCGTTGGCTTCGATAAACTGCAGCTCGGAAGCTCGGAAACATGTGGCAGTTGATTTTGTTGCTCAGGGCGCTCGCACCTCCTCCTCTATCAGTGCCGCAACGATCCAGTCGCACAAACCGGTAGCCTGGAATGGAGACGCTTAATTCAGGCTTGAGGTGCGACTCCGCGATGATGGCGATGTCGATATTCTTCCTGTTGAGGAAGTCACCGAGTTCCATGATTTTGTTCCGGATGGAACAAGCATTGCAATTTATGGTCCATATTTAAACAGGAACTTCATTGTCACGGATGTAGTGGCTTAGAGCTGTTCTTCCTTCGAGCAGTAGTTGGCGGTAGAGTTGTTGGATGAATTCGAAAATTTGCTCCGAGTCGTAGAGCTGTCCATCGGCGGATGGATTTAATTGCAACGGCGGTAGATTTGGCACTTTGTACCGCTTAGGAAATTTTCCTCGTCCATCCTAGGGGAAGGGCAAAGTTGACCAGGCCAGGACTTGGTGGACGCCTGCTTGCGGATCGCCAGAAACTCCGCAAGTTTGGAACAGGTTCGATTGCTGCCTTTGTGATTTGCGCAACAGCTGGCGCACTTTGGAGGGGCACATTTGCCACACCGTGGTTTCAAGTGGCAGTTTCGGGTTCCGTGGCCAAACACAAGGCAGTTACTACATCGACACTCGACAATGACGTTGAAGAGGGCCCGAGTTTTCATCAGGTCCACCATCGTGACGGAACCCTTCGCCAGGCGGACTAGATATTGTTGTTCCCGATGATTTCCCTCTTGCTGTCGTCTGATGGGAAACACTTCCACTGGTTTACGAGCGGCCGCTCAGCGATTATTTCCTCCGGAGTGAATTCCGGAAGGCCACGCAGAGTCACCTTCAGCGGCTTGCTTCCGGAGGTATCGTGCGTGTAACACTCGTATTGCTTAGCGACAAGGTGAGCACGGTAGTCAGTTTCCGTTGAGCACATGATTTTTGTGCCCATACTGCACAGCTTGTATAGTGGATCAAGTTTAATCGCTGCAAGCTCAGACATTGGGGTCCGGTGGACCGGTGTCGTAATATCGTAGCCGCTTGCAGCTGCTCGGTTGCGGCATGGCTTCAAGAGCTGATGGCACTGGCGCGGATGTCACCACGTGTTGATTTTTTTTAGACCCATTGCCACGGCAATTGGTCGAGCGAGAACGCTTGCACAACTTTGCAGCGCTTCCTTCTGGCTTGCTACCACTAATAAATTAGCAAGCGCAGGTGATTGTCCACGAGCCGGACGAGCAATCGCGAGAAATCGAACGAAACGGGGGAAAAACTTCGTATAGAGAGAGCGTAAAACACGACCGTACGTGTCGCTTGTTCGAACTGGAATGATGAAGCATTTTGCGAAGGTGTACCCCTTTTATATTGGCTGCATATGAGATCTCCCTTACTTACATTTGAAGTCTGTGATAGGAAAGTATTTGGGATTTAGTAAGTTTACTCTTTACTTAATGTTGAGAGGACTCCTCCCGTTCAGGAGAATCTTTCGTTGCCCGTATTACAGTACAGGCAACGAAAGGTTGTCCACAAGGAGGAGTCCTCTCACCATTAATGTGGTCCTAACTTGTAGATGATCTTCTAAGAAGCCTAAAAGGTCTCAAGGTCGTAGGCTTTACAGACGATATAGTAATCATAGGGCGAGGAAATTTTGACAATACCATTTCAGAGAGAATGCAATGGGCCCTAAAATTTACCCAGTCTAGGTGTATTCAGGAGGGCCTTAGTATAAATCCCTCGAAAGTAGTAATTGTACCTTTCACCAGGAAAAGGAAGTTGAATCTAAAAGCTTTTAAGCTAGAAGGATTGGAAATCCATCTTAGTGTACAGGTTAAATACCTAGGAGTGATACTGGATACCAAACTGAACTTGAATGCTTATGTTGAGTGTTTGATCGGTAAGGCAACCAGTGCTTTCTGGATATGTTCAAAAACATTTGGCAGAAAATGGGCACAATACCATTTGCAGACCAAAAATGATAATGTGGATTTATACATCCATAATTCGTCCAAAACTAACGTTTGCTTCGCTTGTGTGGTGGCCAAAAACAAAAGAGGCTACTGCACAGAAAAAGTTGACGAAACTTCAACGATTATTGTCCATTGCTATACCGGGAGCGATGCGCAGCACTCCATCAAAATCGTTAGATGCAATTCTAAATCTGCTGCCTTTGCACGAATACGTGCAATTAGAAGCGGAAAGAGTATGCTAGGACTCAAACAGTTGAAAACTTTAAAGTCTGGAAGTTAGTCGGTCACTTGAGTATTTCGCAAAACTTTCGAAATGGTGATGAATATGAATGGATACTGGGTGAAACCTTTGGAAAACTTTGACATCCCTTACAACATAAGTGAGACGTATAAATTGGGGAGTTGGAGGTCCCACTGTACGTCATGGTGCCATAAAATTCTTCCCAGATGAGTCAAAAATTGGAACAAAAACGGGAGCAAGAATCTTTGGCCCTGAGGTAGAAATCTCAGTGGCGATGGGAAACTATCCAACGGTTTTCCAGGCTTTGATTTTTGCTATAGTAAAATGCGTTAACATTTGTTTGAAGAGAAAGTATCGATTTACAAATATTTGCACATTTACAGACTGCCAAGCAGCACTCAAATCGTTGAGTAATCATAAATGTACATCCAAACTTGTCTAGGAAAACATTATTTTACTGCGAAAGCTGTGCCCAGAGAATTCCGTAAATTTATTCTTGGTTCCGGAACATTTGAAGGTAATAAAAGGGCAGACGAGCTTGCTAAGCAAGGTTTATTGGCCCAGAACCATTCTGTGGCATATCATACTGTGCCAATAAAATAGAACTAAAATCTTGGAACAACAAAGGGCGATGACCAACTGGTTGGTCACCACAAAGTGTGTTCAATCAAAGAGGTTGAGAGTTCAAATGTCACAATCAGTAAAAAGCTCTTGGAGTTCAATAAGAAAGTTTTTTGTACATATACCAGCCTAGTTACCGGTCACTGCCCGAGTAGATATCATTTGAAAAACATTGGCCAGGTTGAGAATGCTATCTGTCGTAGTTCTGCAGTAGTTCTACGTCCCAAAAAAAAAAAATGATTTAGTCTGCAAAACGAACTAGAAAGACATCACCTTTACCTTACCTTACCTTACCAATCAGACTAAGGCCGGTGTGGCCTCTGCTGTACACAAAAGTTGTTTCCATTGTAATCGGTCCATGGCTGTACCTCGCCAGCCTCGCTGTCTGCGGAGGGTCCGCAAGTCGCCTTCTACTTGATCAATCCACCTTGCTCGTTGCGCGCCTCTTCTTCTTGTACCTGTCGGTTCGTTTTCGAGAACCATTTTCACAGGGCTGTCGTCCGACATTCTTACGACATGCCCTGCCCATCGTAGTCGACCGATTTTTGCGATGTGTACGATGGGAGGTTCTCCCAGCAACTGGTGCAATTCGTGGTTCATTTGCCTCCTTCACGTTCCGTATTCCATCTGCACTCCTCCGTAGATCGTACGCAGTACCTTCCGTTCAAAGACTCCAAGGGCGCGTTGGTCCTACATTAGCAATGTCCATGTTTCGTGGCCGTAGAAAACTACCGAACATCACCTTTACTCTGCGTTATTTTCAATAGCTGAATGTTGATGTAGATGATGATATTCAATTGTTTTCAATATTGAAATCGACGCGTAGAAATATTGTTTCGATCGATTGGTGCAAACATTATGAAAATGTAAAGGGAAACAAATGAAATATAAACGCTCAAAACCTGACGGCTTTTCGTGACGGTCGCAATAGGTTTTTTGACGTAGACTACGTCTTACGGTGTCAATTGAAAAACTGAAAGTAAGTGACCGTCACGAAATATCGTAACAAATCAAACGCTTATAACTTAATAAATGTTCGATAGATTGGCACTATTGAAAATAACGAAAATAAAAGGGTGATGTCTTATAATTTTGTTTTACAGTACATGCACAATACTTTCTTATCACTGATTTCAAATGTGAGCCATGAAGATGTCATATGCAGCAGTGAACAATACAGGGTGTCTCACAATAGGTGTCACTAAAACAAAACGGGATGACAACAAAGCAAATCAACCAAATCATAGCATTTATTTTGCATTTGAAAAATGTGGTTATAAAAATAAACCATATTAATTCAATTCGAATCTCTCGCTCTTTTCTTTGATAACTTTGCGCAAACGCTTTGTAAACCCATTGCAGCTGGCACGCACGATTTCCTGAGGAATTGGGTCCCAAATATCAACAAATTGTTTCTTGAATAGACCTTTTGTAGGGCTTATATGTTGAAGCATATTACCCCAAACAAAGAAGTCAAGTGGGTTGAGATCCCCGAACCACGCTTGTGTCTTCTTTTCCTTGTGAGCTGGAGCTGAGTCCTGTTGGAAACAATATGGTGTATTCCCCTACATTGTTGAAGCATAAGGAAGCAGATGGTTTTTCAAAACCTGCTCGATGTAATATTCAGTGTTGATTTTTACGTTAGGTTCTATGAAAAGAAGAGGAAGTTTAACTTTTCGTGAAACGCCCCCCCTGCCATGATTTTCGATACATTCTGATAGCGTTCTACAGCTAGTTTATCTCTTGGAATATTGGCAAGACGTTTGCCATACACAAGATCATTCAATTGATTATGACTGTCCTGAAGGAGGAAGAGCTTTTCATCCGAAAATAAAACTTCGCAGTCACCGTGCCGAACCAAAAGATTTCTGCTTCTTTGGATCCTGGCTTGCTTTTGACGCTCCGTCAACCCGTGAACCCGTTGTTTCTTGTACGGCTTGCATTCCAGATCATGTCTGAGGAGCCTGTTCAATGAAGCGGGGGCCATTTGAAATTATTTGATTAATTTACGACCAGATTACGTCTTATTCGCTCTCTTACACATTTGATCTTTTTCTTCGTTCAGGCAGTTCGTCTGGCACCTCCGTTGTGTTTAATATGGAGATTTCCAGTTTCCTTGAACCGTTTCAAGGTACGAAAAACAAAACGCTTACTCACTCCGAACTGCTTAAGGCTATTGAATATCTGACACGGTCTATGCTTTTGCAAATGTAATTTTGAAACTTGCTCCCGTATGGCTGCCATGGTAGCTGATAAATTTAAACGAACGGAATCGCTTATTTATCCTCAGCGATAAGCTGTCCAAAGAATACACTCAGAACGGGTATGATCAATTCCGCTGTTAAAATTACCCAGCTGAAATAAACCAAGACTGAAAAAAGGTGACACCTATTGTGAGATACATTGTATAAAAGGAGTATACCTTGGAAAATTTTCTCATTCGTGTTTCAGTACTGCAGCTGTACGGTGCGGTTACGAGCCAGTATGGATTGGCAGCTGGCGATGTCTTGTACCCTGGAGGGTGCAATGGCTTCAGTTGGCAGTGTGAAGCGGCAAGGTGCCAATGTTGGATTTAGCAGCTGGCGGTGAAGTATCCTAAAGGATACACTGCCGACCAACCATTGCCGAAGCTCCGTAGGCTGTTGCTAGCAAGCTGTTGGATAGGCAACCGTTGCTAGGCAACCATTAATCATGCAGTCGTGTGCTAGGCAGTCGGTTGTCCAAGCCAGTGATTTATTTGTAGCCAGCCGGTGGGCGCAACCACGAGGAGCAAAATAAGGTGCTTACATGTGCGATCCTTTTGGTAAAATGGTATTTTTCAGGACGACTCAGTTCAATTTTGAGAGAGTTTGTTTGATGGGAATTTATCTAACATTAATGTCCACGTACTTGCCAATTGGCAGGCAGTGGTGTCTAAAACAATCTTAGTTTATTCTTCGTTGCACACCTTAAGCACTGTGTACAATTTACAAATGGCTACCGTCACGAACAATTTAAACACCGGACTAATACATAACTCGATCGTTTCCTGATTGATTTATTTTTATGATATTTGCTTAAACTAGAGGTTCTTACGACTGCCATTTTATTTACTCAAGTATTAAGAGACGCACAGAGAGAAAATCGTTCAAACTGGTGCCCCGGCGACCGAGCGATGTTTTATTATTTGCTTTGGCAACCCAACTGCTTGCGTATACTTCGAGTGATAGACGAATCCAACTTGAAAAAAGAAGAAGACACCAAGTGGTGATAGATCTGACAGGTCACATGGTAAAGTATAGGAAAAAAATTTTAAAATGCTTCTAAAAAATTCAAATTAAATTTTAATTAAAAGCGGTTTGAGCTATGATGGAAGAAAAATCCAAAACAATGGGGGCATTATTTTTATTTTGCTGAAAAGGTCTTTATGGAGAAGTTTTGGGTTTTTCTTCCATCATACGACAAATCGCTTTTAATAAGAATTTCATTTGAATTTTCTAGAAGCATTTAAAAATTTTCGTCCTATGCTTTAACATGGGAGCTGTCATATTTATCACCACTCGGTGTCTTCTTCTTTTTCAACCTGGATTCGTCCATTGGTTTTCCAATTTTGGAGTTCTACGCCATCGTCGAATGTTTACCATATTTTCGCTACCAATGCCACCAAGTGCTACCTTCAGCTACAACTGTATATGCCTCATTGCTACTCTTCAGCATCGGAAATTTGCTGCAGAAAGCAGGCAAGGATATTTTTCGAACGCTGAAGAGAAAATACTTTTTTCGGTGTCAGTGATCTCAAAATCCAACAGGAAACATGTTCGGCAGGAATAATGCCATCGCCAAGTGGAGTCCCGTTCAACATATTCGACCGAGTCAAGTCAAACGACAACAATCCGGTATGACTCCAGATGAGTGGAAATGTGGAACCATGAAATTCGAAAGATATTTTTAACTTGATGTTCCGGCAGCGTTTGGCGATCTCTTTAATTTTTTTTTTTTCAGGTTCTTGTCCGATTTATTAACCTCATCATGTATCGAAAGCTGCAACGTGTCATCTTCACATATGACCAGATTTATCTCGTTTTGGAATTCTTCCGAAAGCTCATGAGTCAGCTTTTGCTCGGTCGCATAGCTGTCTTTCTCATCTTCGATTTCACCAATTATTATCATTTTCTCCAACTTCTTTTGAAGCTTTTTAACAATTCATTAATTTCAATCATGCCTGTTTTTGAAGTAAAAAGTAGATTATGAAGATTCGAAATTTTTTATTATTTTTTAAGCTATGCATACCACGATTGAGGATAACTACCTTCCCGTACGTCCACTACATATTTATTCCCAAAACCTTTCGATTAAATCTTAAGGAGGAATCCATTTTAAAGCAAACTAGTTGTCCCCGCATTTCTTCTGTTAAAAAGAGGCGAATTTTGGCCTCTACTTTTTTAAGGACATCTTTCATATACGTTCGGTTGAATTGAACACTCAACACTGTTCCAATGCATGTTAATTGCTTTAAAGCGGGAGTTTGTGATATGTAATCAGCTTAACTGCCGAGTCTACATACACTGATAAAAAAAAAACATTGATTATGTGTATTAATGTGTAGATAGAGAAAGCTTTCCAAATCTCTCTTCAACCTTTCCTGTGGCCAAAGCGTCGTGAGGTAAAACCAGACTAGGCGTATCGCACGAGGGCTACATTGGGACGTCTTCGTTTTGACACGTCTGCTTGGGATAGAACAACGGAAACGGGAATGGCCTATTTAGCTCTCGACAGTGGAAATGAGGTTAATCTTTTTCTACACTTCTGGAAGGTTTATTCCCAGGACAACGTACAATATAAAGTGAGCCGACTGGAATGTGTGATCGTCCGATGGGAAATTCCTCCATCGTTGTCGTCGTTGGATGTTGGCAGCCGCCCACTAGCAGTAGCACGACGGATAATTTACGCAAGCCGTTGAGGCAAACGGAGCTGAGCTTGGGTAATGTTGATTATTCATAATTAATGATGTAATTAATTCCGGCTTGTTAGTGTACCTCTGGAGGAGTTGAGCTGAGGAGGCTTGTTTGTAAAAAAAAGGGAAAGAATGAGAAGGGAAGAGGCAACATGTTCAGTCAACATGAGAGAATGTATCCGCGTGTAAAGATTTTTGACGTTTTTGGCGAATTCTTTAAGTTCATGCTGTTAAAATTCTCATCAAGCTCGTGGTATCGAGTTTGCAAAAATCACTAAAAGTCCTAGCGGTGTCAGTTTGGTGCTTGTTAGTCCCGGGCTATCCTAAACCACGGTGAACATTGTATATTGTCTCATCAAACAGAATTAGTACGGTTGAGAAATTTTCATAATTAATGCGATTTTAGGATCGGTGACAAAACGAAAACGGAAGGAAACGGGGATGGTGCTTTTGACGGAGAACTTGTCGACGTCGTTACGTTGCTGTTGTTGTTGTTGTTGTTTTTGTATGGCATTTGCTGAAAGACTGTTAAAATTGGCAGTCTCAAAGGAGTAATGATTCTTGATTGGAACTTTATTTAGTTTCAGGTTAGCTTTTAGCTTTCAAGAATTATGATGTAAATGAATTAGTTAACATCATAAACAAAGCTTGGTACCTTGCATTTCTAGGGTTTGGGACCTCAAATGAACTCAACAAATCTCGCTCTGTCTGATCGAAAATACTTTTTTGCACCTCATAATGGGCTGTTCTTCTATACGCAATGGTGTAGAGTAATGGCCTGAATATCGCACTAATTTATTTGTTGTACCTTGACGTATGCATTAAATAAAATGCACTTATAAACAATATAAGTCAAGGGTAAGATAACATAAATCGTTAACCAATAGGATTGATAAATCGAATCTTTTCTTTCAGCCTCCACAATCACGTGATTCCTAGAGTTTGTAAAGAAAATGATGGATCTTGCCTAATGAACTTAGATGAAAGATGTATTGCTGCAGGATCGGATCTAAATACAGAAGACATAGGAGTCGACGGAAATTCACTGGATGTTGCTGATGAGGTAGAGATTTCTTCAGCAATGGTTTGCGGAGGTGCGAATGTATCACATGCTCCTGCGTGGAAAAGAGTTAATCCTAGTAGAGATCATGATCATGATTATATCACAGAGAACAGACATTGATGTCCATATACCTTTTCTTGAAAAACGTGTGTAAAAGTACAGTGGGGCAGCCGGTATAAGAAGCAAGTGCAGAGAAAAACAAACAAAGCATTTCAGGTTATGTGCTTGGCTTTTTATTGATAAACATTGATATGACAGTTAACACACAACTGCAGCGCCGTCTTTCAGGAGCATAACGAGATACATTTGAAATGTCGGTTTAAAGTTTTACACAAGTAGCAGACCGAAGATGAACGTCTGTTCTCTGTGATTATATGCACGATCTCATTAAGTTAATTCTTATCGCGGAGAGAATGGTGCAAATGGAAGAACGGGAAATCAATTTGAAGCAAGAGCTTCGAAAAAAAATCAAAAATTCTGCTGGAGCTTCAAGCGAATAATAACCGGAAATGCCGTGGAGGAAGGTTTTCTGATGCCATGAAACATCTAGCATTAGTGCTTCACTACTGCACTGTTAAAGCGTATAAACAAATGAGACAAGTTTTTGCTTTGCCTTCCATAAGCACGATTCGAAAATGGTTGTCAAAAATTGATGTGGGTGAAGGATTCTCTGTCTATATTTTCAATTTGCTCGAGATCAAAACAAACTTCTTGTCTGTCGAGGAAAACTTGGTCACCATTTGTTTTGATGAAATGGCCATTACTGAAAAAGTGTCGTATTTTAGTAACGCGAGGCCTGATCATTTGAAAGGATTCCAAATGGGGATTAAACAGTCCATCGGATACTTTTTTTTGTAAAGATATGAAAAGTGAAGAGCTAAAATCAATAATTGATCAATGTATTCAGCTGGTTGCTGATTTTGGTTTTACGCCTAAAGTGCTTGTTTGCGATCAGAACTCTGTTAACCGTGACTTGTTCTCGATGGAATATTAAGTGTCAACAGAAAAACCATATTTCAAAGTGTCAATAGGAGCAACAGTACAACGAATATATTGTATGCCTGACGAACCTCATCTATATAAGTCTACATGGAACAATTTATTAAAGCACAATGCTATCTATGATGGTGGATTATGCTGCTTCCAATTTGACCCGTAACGCTGGTAGATCACCTTTTCGCGGTTACGGGGTATCAGATCTACCACCGAACCCTAGTCCAAATTAAATCAAACTAGGGAACATATTTGTGTTTGTATTCAAAGGAACATATATTAGTCCTTATTACATTTTATGCCTTGTGAAAAGTGACGATACTCGGATTGTACCACCGAGGATGAGCTTGGAATAAGGAAAACATGGTTAGTCTTCATTTATGTGAATTCTCATTTTCTATTTAAGGTTCTTTAGTTTGAATTGGTTAGGACTAGGGTTCTGATGCATGGTCAGTATCGGAGTCATAGTTTGTTTTCTTTGCAATGAATCCGATTTTGACTGATAAAGGGGCGCGCATTTGAAGAATACTCTCACTTCTTAAAGGGTTTAAATAGCGGAAACTTTCCATAAAACTCGATTCATTGCCAACAAAACAAACAATGACAACTGTAACAACACCGAATACTTCATCATTTCTCAATAGTGATGAAGTAACTCGACATGCACTAAACAGAGGAAAAAATATGCTGCTTCAAGCACATTGTGGACCTCTACTGGGAGGATGTTAAACATACTCCACGAACTGTTCTCTGATTGAGTTACGAACACACTAAACTCTCACAGTTTGCGGAAATGAATGTAGAACTAGCTGCGCAGACTTTGAGTCAATCCGTTGCCGTTGGATGGCGTGCTTACGTGCGTACGAATAAGCTTCCTAAAGCAGCATATTGCGAGGATTTTGACGAATTATTCGATACTGCATATACTTCTTGCTGCAATACTACAAAAGTATTTGTAAACCTTTTATTGAAAAAATACATTCTCCCCCTAGGCAATGAAACGGCCGCTTCAAGAACGATCAGCCCATTGGCCAATGATGGAATCTATGGTGGAGCGATTGAAAACCTTGAAATTTATCAGCAGTTACTGTTTAGACCCAGGTAGAATCATGATTTTTTGTGGAACAAAACTTCAAACCTCTGGTTAAACAATCCCGTTCACCATATTTCATCGAAGGGTGGTTGCTGTACATTGCTTCTTTAAAATCGCTCTGGAGAGAACTGCACGAGAAATATGGGTTCAAATTCCTTAGAACTAGGAATCTATCACAGGATGTGAAACGTCAGTGAACACTCTTTGGAATACGGTGCGAAGACTGCGTAACCGAGCTACGTACAACGAGAGCAAGGAGTACTCGGACCAATGGATCCTTAAATTCGCGCTTAAAGTTTGTCCAGATTCTGTGCCGGCACGGTTGATTCCCCGCAAAACCACGAATTCGATAGATGAGATTAGCCAACTCTTTTCAATGGTAGAGTTCTCTCTCGCACTCCTTTTGTGTGGCAATACGGCTCCAGGGGCTGATCGGATCAACTTGCTTAAGAACCTCCCAGACGTCGCTAAGAGGCGCATGTTGCACTTGTTTAATCAGTTTCTGGAACTCAACATTGTACCGGATTATTGGAGACGGGTGAGAGTTATTGCAAATCAAAAACCTGGCAAACCTGCGTCCGACCACAACTCCTATCGACCCATCGCGATGTTATCCTGCATTCGAAAGTTGTTGGAGAAATGATCCTCTTTCGTCTGGACAAATGGGTTGAGACGAACAACCTGCTTTCAGATACTCAATATGGTTTCCGTAGGGGTAAGGGAACAAACGACTGTCTCGCGTTGCTTTCCTCAGATATTCAGTTAGCTTTTGCTAAAAAAGAGCAAATGGCTTCTGTATTCTTGGATATCAAGGAGGCTTTTGATTCAGTATCTGTTGAAGTTCTTTCAGATAAACTCCACGCTTGTGGCTTTGCTCCATTAATGAATATCTTTTTGTACAATTTGCTGTCAGAGAAACATATGAGATTCTCTCATGGAACTTCTACAGCTTCACGATTTAGCTACATGGGTCTCCCCCAGGGATCATGTTTAAGCCCCCTTTTGTATAATTTTTATGTCAAAGACATTGACGGTTGTCTAAGTGACAACTGTACGTTGAGACAACTTGCAGATGACGGCGTAGTGTCTGTCACGGGTCCTAATGGGGTCGATCTGCAAGGACCCTTACAGGATACCTTAGACAATTTGTCTACGTGGGCTCTCGTGCTAGGTATCGAATTCTCTACGGAGAAAACTGAGTTGGTAGTTTTTTCTAGGAAGCATAACCCAGCACAACCGAAGCTTCAAATTTGGGGTAAGCCGATAACTCATTCCATGTCATATAAATATCTTGGGGTCTGGTTCGATTCTAAGTGCACCTGGAGATCCCACATCGAGTATCTGAAGCGAAAATGCCAGCAAAGGATCAACTTTCTCTGCACAATTACCGAGACCTGGTGGGGAGCACATCCGCAAGATCTTCTAACGTTGTACCGGACAACGATTTTGTCGGTTCTAGAATACTAGTTTTTGTTTTCAGTCAGCGGCTCGGTCGCACATCATCAAACTAGAACGTATTCATATCGCGTTAGGTTGCATGCACTCGACTCACACCATGAGTCTTGAAGTGCTGGCTGGCATGTTGCCACTCTTGGATCGGTTTTCAGAATTATCTCTCCGGCTCCTCACCAGGTGTGAAGTTATGAACCCCCAGGTAATCGAACACTTTGAGAAGCTCCTTGAGTTGAATCCTCAATTTCGCTTCATGACTTTGTACCATTTGTACATAACACAGGATGTCAGCCCTTCGCCGAACATTTCCAATCGTGTTTGCTTCTCCGACAATTCGGTTCATTTTGATTTATCCATGAAGCAAGAGCTTCATGAAATCCCAGAGCATCATCGTGCTATGATTGCTCCGGTAATATTTGCTGCAAAGTTTGGCCAAGTTGATTCCACTAAATCGTTCTTCACTGACGGATCATTGATAGAGGAGTCAGCAGGCTTTGGTATATTTAATGAAATTTATAGCGCCAATCGTAAACTTCAAGCTCCTTGTTCCGTATATGTCGCTGAATTAGCGGCAATACACTTTACGCTAGAAATGGTTGCCTCATTAACACCGGATCAGTACTTCATTTTCACGGATAGTCTCAGTTCTATAGAGGCTATTCGCTCTTTGAGGCCGGTAAAGCACTCCTCGTATTTTCTCATGAAAATACAGGAGCTTCTTAGTGCTTTTTCGTTGTGTTATTTTATCATTAACTTTGTATGGGTTCCATCTCATTGTTCGATTCCGGGGAATGAGAAAGCGGACTCGCTTGCAAACGTGGGCGCTTTGGAAGGCGATACTTACGATCGACAAATTACCTTTAATGAACTTTTTACTATTTTTCGTCAACAGTCACTCGTCAGCTGGCAGTATAAATGTAGTAATGGAGATTTGGGGCGATGGAAACATTCTATCATCCCAAAGGTGTCGAAGAAATCGTGGTTTAGGGGGATGGGTGTGGGTCGAGACTTCATTCGTGTGATGTCTCGCCTCATGTCCAATCATTATTCTTTGAACGCTCATTATACCGGGTTGGGCTGAGCGACAGCAATCTCTGCTCTGTGAGTGTGGACAAGGCTATCAGGACGCAGATCACGTTATTTGGTCTTGTGCTGAACATCGTGGAGTCAGATCGGGGCTTTATGGTTCCCTTCGGGCTCGGGGGAGCAAACCAATCTGCCAATTTTGGTTTTTTTGGGGGTGCGGGGTTTTGGGTAAAAAAAATTTTTTTTTTTTTTTTTACTATTATTTTTTTTTTTTTTTTGTTTTTTTTTTATTTTTTTTTTTTTTTTTTTTTTTTTTTTGTGTTTTTGTGTTTTTTTTTTTTTTTTTTTATTTTTTTTAAAATTTAAAAAAAAACAAAAATTTTTTAGTTATAAGGCTTGCTTCATTTAGAATTGGAACAAACTTTTGCTCATGTTGTGGCGCTCCTGGTGGACGGATTTGGAAGTTCTTGGCGCCCACGTGTCGAGAATTTTGTCAGCTTCACGTAAGTATTTTTGACATTCCGCAAATCGACTGTACTTTGTAAACAATCAACATGGAAGCAGAAAGAAGGGAAAAAAATTGTGCACAGTTATTTGGAAAATCCATTGTGGTCTGCATCTAGGCTAGCTAAACAGCTGAAATTTCCCAGAAATACCGTATGGCGCGTTATCAAACGGTATAAAGAAACATTGACGACGATTCGAAAGCCTTAAACCAATCGTCGGAGTGGAACTGTCGACCGGAAACTGCGTGGTAAGATTTTGAAGACGATTAAGAGGAATCCCAATCTGTCGGACCGTGATTTGGCCAGAAAATTCGGTGCTGCCCATAGTACCGTGAGGAGAACTCGACTCCGGGAAGGAATCAAGTCGTATCGAGCTAGCAAACAGCCAAATCGGACCATAAAACAGAATAATGTGGCCAAAATCCGTGCTCGGAAGCTATACGACCAGGTGCTGACCAAGTTCGACGGGTGTCTTCTGATGGACGATGAAACCTATGTCAAGGCTGACTTCAGTCAAATCCCAGGTCAATTTTACTTGGCAACGGCTCGAGGGGATGTTCCAGCCAAATTTGAATTTGTTTTTGCCGACAAATTTACACGAAAATTCATGATTTGGCAGGGCATTTGCAGCTGTGGCAAAAAAAACGAAAGTTTTCGTTACAAATAAGACAATGACGTCGGAACTATATCAAAAAGAGTGTCTCCAAAAACGAATTTTGCCGTTCATTCGATCCCACGACCATCCCGTAATGTTTTGGCCAGATTTGGCAAGCTGTCATTACAGCAAAGTCGTTCAAGAATGGTATGCAGAGAAAGGGGTCCAGGTTGTTCCGAAAAACCTTAACCCACCCAACTGCCCCCAGTTCCGCCCTATTGAGAAATACTGGGCAATCATGAAGAGGAGACTCAAGGCAAAGGGAAAGGTTGTCAAAGACATCAATCCTTATGAAGACCTGGTGGAATAAGATAGCTAAAACGATGGACGAAGAAGGTGTGCGCCGCCTAATGCGCCGTGTTACAGGAAAAATTCGAGAATTCCTTCGAAAGCGTGACGAATAATTTTATCCGTATTTTTTCTTTAAAGTATGAAGAAAACGCTACATTTGTATAAAAAAAAGATCTTGAATTCAATAATAAATAACTGAAATACAGACAATTGTTTTTGTTCCAATTCTATCTGAAGCAAGCTTTACGTTTTTTGACAATTTAGAATTTAAAATAAATGTGTTATGTAAACCAAACTTAAAACCCCCGCCCTTCTTTTCCTTCATTTAATTTTTTTTTTTATTAACCTGGGGGGGGGGGGGGGGAATCGGTTCCTTTCCTTTAAATTTAATCACCATCGGTGGATTAATTCGGGTTTTTTGTTTTTAAATCACAATAATCACAATATGAGCGACATAACAAATCATTATTTATCGACATTATTAATTCATCTTACAAATAAAAAACAGTTTAAAAAAGATGAACATCCATTCTATTCTCTATCAATCGGTCAATTTCCCGAATTTTATCGAAAACTTCTTTGGCTTCGTCGTTGAGGAGAAATTTTCCTCTACACAATTATGTTGTTTTGTGTGGATGGTCAGCACAGTCTCGAAAGAGGGATAAAAGCATTAGTTAAGAAATGCTGTCATGATCTTTCCAAAATTTGCTGTATATTTGACGCTTTGCTAAGAAATACCGCTCGGTTGTTTGATCGATTCCTATGCAGTTTCCTGGTAAATAAAAATACATTATGTCAGAAAGGCAAAATAACGAAAAAAAAGTTCATAGCGCGGTAGAAAAAAAATCTTAGCCAATTTTGTATCCCTCCGTTGGGGTATGTGAAAATTCATCGATTACAATTTTTTTTTCTTATCAATCATTTCCACAAAAATTTCCAGTGACGGGTTCCAGTTCTCCATCCTGGTAACGGTGTCTGCAAGTTAATTTCTCTTAACACAGTGGTTTTGTAAACAAAACCAAAACGGGATACATCCAAAGCACGGAGCTGACGGTGTGTTTTGTTTTCCTTGATTTTACTAAGTTTATGCTCTATTCAGGCTGGGTTGTTGACAATTTGTTACAGTTATTCCGATTCGTTGGCTTACTGCGACCATGATCATAATATATCGTGTTGCTGCGATGTGAAGTAGTACGGTATATTTTCACGATTTCCACTACTCTTCCTATACAAAAATGATTAACACACAGCAAAACACTTTGACGACAGATGATTTTTTTAGTTATTGTCTTGGTTATTGTTGTAATGTTGCACTGATGAGGTTACACGCAAACTACTTTTTATTCGAAGAGAATTACTAACACATATCTACTGAGTTTCTAGCTTTGCTATATAGAGGAGCAGTACGCAGTGACGTTTGACATTTGTATGGGATACGTGAAGAGCTGCCAGTCTTCTTGATAAAGTAGTCTTCGATAAGATCAAGTCTCCCGGTTGGTATTAAACCGATGAGCATGGACATCAATAGAAACATAAAGTTACAATTTATCACAAAATCGAGGCAACGCGTAATTTGGCTGTTTCATTAAGGCAAAGGAGCAATCTGACAAACATAAAAAATAAATAATAATAATTGAAAAAAAAAAAAAATTCTAAAACTAAAATCAAAACTTAGGGGGGGTCAACGGCTTTCACACCGCTTGTCTCTGGCAACGCCTATGCGGATTTTATTGGGATCAGAAGTCGGCCTTTTCTCAAAGGTTTGCACTGACCCCACCCTAACACAGTGCACGATGACCAAGTGCAGGCCTTTGTGTTAGGTCAGTCCATGTGGATTTCCCTGGATATTGTAAAAAATAAATAAAAAAAAACTGTACCACAACTTGCGCAAGCAGTAGGGATAGAACTTGGCAGTATAGAATCCCTATCCTGTTTGCTCTTTGCCATTTCGCTTACAACCTATACACTTCAAACAGACGGCATGCAAACAATACACAACACAGAGCAATAAAAAAAAACAATGCGCAAAAATATTCACCAGCCGTTGCTGGGGCAAAAATGATCAAAATTGAACGAAAACCAGCACGGGAGACCAATCGTCCAACTTAGAGCCTACCCGGATTTCAAAAACATTCCGATCTGTTGTTAAATCTAGCACCCAGAACTGGTACTGCAGTTGAACTGTACCATGAACTTGAATTCCCAGTTTTTTTTTTGAGTTTCGTGTTCAGTCCGACTGCTGATCTGCCACACATTTACTCCAACAATGACACGCAGTCTCGAGAGGAGGGTGGAATGACCCATCTGTTTAATATATTAATATAGATTTGGTGAAAGTGCAAACAAAACTAAATTGAATTGAATGTATTGACCCAGGAGTCAGACTTGGGTCAAACCTTATTTAACCACCTATTCAACCCTCAAAATCTCTCTCGAATCCATCCCAACTCGTCACCGAAACAAATACAACAGCATTGTATTTGGTCGAAAAAAAAACATGCTGGCACAAAACGACAAGACACGTAGGGTTGAAATTTCCCAGCTGACAGCCTAGTAAGAGAAAGCGCCCCTTCCCGTGTAAATACGACACTGCATCAACCGCATAAAAACAACATTCACCTGCAGTGACCCAAATTTCCAAAATCTCAACCAAACTGTTTTCCAAATTCAGCGTCGTCCTCTGCGCTGTGGCAACCAGCCTTCATCGTTTTGCAACGAAGGTAAGAGACTCACGCGCGTCAGCCGCTATTTTCCCTCACACATATTCGAAACGACCCGACCGACGAGCATCATGATGGCGACGACCAAAATGGCAAGGACGTTGACGACCGTCGCCCGGTCCCGAAATCCCACGCCTACCATAAAAGTGCGATATGGCGGGTACTGAAATTGCGTTCGCAAGCCGCCGAAGGAGCGTCTGCCGTGTGTAGATGTTATATGACTCGCGAGGCTTATGTCGGTTACTCTCTGCGTCAATTCACAGAAGAGCATTGCATTCGTATGTGAAAGCCGGTTAGTTCTTTATTTCAGCTTCGATCAGGCCGAAACTACTGATTTCTCTGCACGAGAAAAGCTGAGCTGCTTTCAATAAATGAATAATTCCATGCTATTATGTCTTTCTTTATTTTGGGTAAAACAAGACTGAATCCTTTTGCCTTCTGTTCAATATCACAGTTTTCTAGTTAGCGAATGTGCGACCGAAGTTGGCACGCCATTTTTGACCATGGCCTATTTTAGACCCACCTCTAACACCGAATCTTCCAACCAGTGCCACAATCGCAATCGTCTCCATGAAACGGAAACGAAAAAACCCTCTAATCTTTACGACCATTTAGTGGCTACACTTTTAATCAGGATGCTAAATCCCTTATGCACTGCTTTTACGACACTTATGCTAATCGTGTTTCTTTTCCTTGTTTCTCCACTTTACTTCCAGGAACAGACGATTTTTAATCCTCCATTGAGGTAGAAGCCACACAAAAAAAAAAAAAAATCAAAAGAAACCAGACTGTTAGGAGGGAAGAAACAACTGCCGTGTAAAGAAAGCAATTTTCCATCGTAGGAGCACTTCAAACCAAGGGAAAACCCATACATATCATCATGCTAGTGACAATGCTGCGATTCGTTTTGGTCGTTCTGATTCTAGGTAAGTACTGCATTAACCCATTGAACAGCACATGACAATCTGAAGATAAAAAATAAATAACAACGAAGTCATGCAAGCAAGCAACACACAACACCTGCAAACGAACAACTTTGTCCAGCATCGGGTTTCAATTTTTGAAATGGATTTTCATCTGCAGTCAAAGTCAGCACCATTCAACCCACTTTGTTGGCTGCCTTCCTGTGAGTCAGCCTGCAGCAACTAAGGGGGGAGAAAAACAACTAGCAACGATGACCTTGGCACCCACCCGCTGACAGTTGCTGGAAAACTGTCTGTTGTGATGGTTCTTCCGTTCCGTTGGTAGAGCATGTTTCCACCCCTGCTCAGGCGTTGCGGCGCTGCGGTGGTAGTTAGAGTGGTTGATTTTTGATAAGTGGTAAGCATGGTAAGTACGAAAGCTTTGAGGGTGGTGAAAAGCTCTAAACGGGAAAACTGCTTTACCAGTTCAGCGAAAATGGAAAAGTGTAACGCAAGGTGGAGCTTCTATGCAGGATATTTTTTTTAGGATAGATTGCGCTTGCAAATTGAAAGGTGAACTCTGGCGGACAGCACTGTACCTATTTAGGCAAAACTTTTACAAGTTACATCTCTAACGGGTTGTCTGTAGAATAACACATTTTTCCACTACAAGCAGTGTGCAACTTTTAATGATCCGAGAGGGAGATGTTGTTTTCAAAAGCTTCGGAAAGGGCCAAAGCTTTTCCGTCCATGGATAAGCTCCAACTAAAAAAAAAAAACAAAGCAGTTGCAGTGTTGAAAACGTCCAGCAAAGAAAACTACGACTCAAGAATGTTTTCCTCGATGAACTTCGTAAAAGTTAATATCGTAAACTTTTCTTATGCGTTGAATCGTCCTGAAAAAGATGCTTTTTGTTTTAATCAACACTGAACTATGATAACTATGGATATAGAATGTTAATTAAATTTTCGGAGAAATAATTACTTGAATTTATGTGAAATCAATCAACCATTCATGCTGTTGAGAAGCTTACTAAAGGACTTACGGTAAGAATGGAGATAATTCACTTATAGTCGATTAGTTTTTCCTAAACAAAACTGGGATATTCTTCTTCTTTGAAGCTTTGTTCACTTTTTTTAATTGAATTATAGACTCTTTAAAATGTTATTCGAGTCTTGTTACATATTTGAGAAACACTTCTTGATTGCTATTAAGGTCTATATCCGCAATAATCCGGACACCTCAAAACATGAATAAAACATACATTTCGCATTATATTTCCGTCGTAGTTGTTTATTTCAGATTAATGGGTTGTGTTTAAACAATTCGTGAAGACAAAAAAGATTGGATAATAGGGGGGGGGGCTTCAAATGGTGAGTTGACAACTTCGAAGGAGGATGCGGCCGACCTCTCGTCCTCACAAGTTCCTACCTCACGCCTCCACGAGTCATATGATCACAAAAGACTGCCAGCTGAAACATGGAGACGCTGGTTGGCGTAGCCTGGGCAATGTTGTCAATCTGACAATAGCGAAGTGAGGGGGTGCGACTGAAGATCGTGTACCTTTAAATCATATTTTATATTGCCCATTCTCATTTTATCAATAATTTCAGCACGCTTTGGAATCATTTTTGCATTCCAAAACCATGTAAAAGCCGGGAGAAACACGACGGGCATCAAAGGCTCAATTTGTTTTTCAGCATTTCAGCATTACACTTAATTTAAAATTGCACTTCTGAATTTCAACTACTAGAAGACTGGCATGTGCTTATAAGCAATGTAAGATTATATTTTAATATTGTGTTTAGTGGCATTATGGTAAGATAAGCCATTTATTTCAGGAATCATCAAACCCGACTCTTCGTTCACTCCAATTGCTATCTTCGAAATGTTACTAGAACAGTATAAAAAAAAATATTACTACATGTCTTTTAAAACAATATCTTTTATTGAAATTTTATCTTTGATATTTGGAATGATCTATTCTGTTTTCAGCTTTTCCAGGACAAGAAGGATATTAATTCATATCTAATTTTTATTTATTTTTCAGTAACAATCCATTGGTAGTATCATTCAAGTTTGAAATTTGAATAAATTGGCATGTTTGTCTATAATGATATCCTAATATTGTGTGTACAAAATATACTAAATATTAAATAACATATAACGGGGAAAGGGAGGGACCATCAGGGCACCCAAGTAAAACGATTTGGATAGGGAGCATGGGACTGCCTCCTCCCTATTGTTAACATTTCGCGGAACGAGGGCGGGCTCTTCGACCCCATCTATTGGGTTTATTCTGTCAATCGAGGGCTCGATTCTAGTGCTGTGCGTGTGAACTTGCTTTTGGAAGGAGATTCTTTTCCCTATATTCGCGGGTTTCGCGTAAGTGTCTCTGCTTACGGGCCCGCCCAAACGTTTTTGGCCCTTCATACAGGAGCTTGAAGATCACAAACAATATTAGAATCCTGATCAAATCGTTTTTCAGATTATTCCACTGCTATGGGAAGTTACCTTGCTACAATAGATGGTAGTTTTATATCATCATCATCATCATCAAAGAGAGAAAAGAACTTTGGATCGAATGTTCTTCATCAAGTTCCGGACAAGTGTTGCATCGCATTTTTTGGACGCTTGAGCCCAAATTTTTTTGAACTCGTTGCATGTTCCCAGCTGCCTTACCAGTCTTCTTGAAGACCCCCTTCACGATTGCCCAGTAACGTTCGATGGGTCGAAGCTGAGGGCAATTTGGTGGATTGATATTTTTCTCAACGAAATCTATATCCTTTCCGCAAGCCAATTGAGAGTGGTTTTGGCATAGTGAGCCGACGCTAAATCCGGCCAAAACAGTGGAGGTGTACTATGCTTCTTATATAAAGGCAACAATCTCTTCTGGAGACACTCAGATCGATAGATTTCCACATTTATAGTTCCGGTAGTGTAAAAAATGGTTGACTTCAAACCACAGGAACATATTGCTTACCATACCAGTACCTTTCGACCGAATTTCTCCACATGAATCGACCTGTTCGCATCGCTCACATCCTCCCCAACGACGGCAGTAAAGTATTGTGGACCTGGAAGGGTTTTTGAGTCCTCCTTTACATAGGTCTCATCGTCCATCAAAACGCATGCATCCGGACGCTGCAAAAGACGCGAATACAATTTCCGCTGCTCGCTTCTTCTGTGCTGCACTTTGTTTCGAGATTTTCTGCTTCTTGTAGGTCTTGAGGTGGTTTCGCCTCTTGATACGCTGGATCATTCCGACACTCGTTCCTGCATTTTTGGCCAAATCACGTCTTGACATTGATTTGTTCTTCATGATTAGAGATACCACTTTCTGCTCCAGTTTCGGGGTTGGAAGAACCGGGTTTTCTGCCTCTTCCTGGTAGCTCATCCAAAGAATAGTGTTCCCCAAACTTATTAATGATGGTTTTAACACTTGCATGATGAATTCCAAACCGCTTCGCCAATTTTCGCATAGTAATACCCTTCTCACTTAGCCATGTGTCCAGAACCTTAATTTTCACTTCCTTTTCAATACGCGACATTTTGAAAACGCAGAATTTGAACCGCACAAACAAGTAAACAAAAGAAAGCTGACAGTCAAACGCACAGCATGCAGTGTTCAGAGCATAAAAAACCATCACAAATACATGCGTACAACGCAAATGTATGTGGATAGCTTATATTCGATACACTCCTTATCCTTTTCACCTTTCGTTCCATGACAGGATCAGCGCGTCCAATGTTTTTGTCACTTCTCGGTTTCCTCTCCACCGTCAAACGTTCCGAAAATGATTTGAGCACATCGTGAACAGTGAATTTAGGCAAATCCAATGTTTTTGCAAGGTCCCGTATTGACAAGTCAGGATTTGCCGTACGCCCGTACAAAATTCACTCGCGCACTTGTTTTTCTTTCGTCGCCATCTTGAATACTAATCATGAAATGTAAACATCAATCATAGTATTTTTCATCATAGACTCTCAGCTATATCACAGTGAAATTTTTCATTCCTTCGTGAAATATTTCAAAAGTTACAATGATTTGAAGGTGTCCGGATTAATGTGGATACAGACCTTATTCTAAAACATTATATTTTCTTCTTTATCTCGGTGCATCCAACGTTGGTGTGATAGTTCTTTCCATGTTGATTATAGCTGTTGCTGTAAGGTAGCAACTGAGCGGGTGGTTTTAAAAGTCTGCTTCTTGCAGAACTTCCAGACAATTTTGATGACTTTCAGCGCCAGGAGGGTAAGTGTTGCAGCCATGATGATTGTCAGCTTTCATTCGTGTTGCAGATGAAGCTCCGTGTGAACCTCCTGGTTCTCGATGACAGAATCCTGCTGGTCTCCAATCTGCTTAACATCTTCCTTTTTTGAGTCCGAGTTTCCCATGTTATCGATACTTGATTGACTGTGGCATTTGGTTGCCGTCGTTGTATTTTATAGTAATTTTCCAGCTGCGTAAATAGTCATATCGCATCGATCAGCGCGATTTCCTTGAAGAATTCCAGAACCTTTTTTTGCTTGGTTGCTGTCGTCAGCTAGCTCCTCTCTTATATGGGGTTGTAGTCCAGGTTTTTTTGCGGGCCTCATCATATCCTGGGCAATTTACTATGATATGTTTGATGGGTAGTCTATCGTTGCATTTCGTACATTTGGGCGGGTCCGAGTTTTCGAGTAGGTATGCATGTGTAAGCTTGGTGTGGCCTATCCGTAGTCTTGTGAGTATAACGTCCTCTCTTCGAATTCCTTTGCATGCTTCTCTGAAGGGAGTGACTGTATTTTTTATTTCTCTCCGTTTGTTGTTGTTGGATACTTTCCACTTGTTATTCCATTGGTGGGTCATTCTGGCTTTTATTATAGTTTTTATTTCACGATGTTCTCCCTACTGTCTGCATAATGGTGTTTGTCTCAAGGGCCCGCTTTGCCTCCTTGTCAGCCTTTTCATTTCCTGGGATTCCAATGTGGCTAGCCACCCAAAAAAGGTCACTGATGTTTCATTTTGTGTTATTTCGTTGTACAAATGAATTAGTTTATCCTTTAGGCTGGTTTTGATCTTCTTTTTTTCTAGAGATGTGATCACGAATAGGGAGTCAGTGCAGATAACGTATGCACCTACTCTGTCTTGATTTACGATCCACTTGAGCGCCTCTATTATAGCAAGGCTTTCAACACAGTAGAATCTTTTCTTCTATGATCACACTAAATCCGGTTTTTGTTTCATTTTTTGATCCATCCGTGTAAATTGGTCTACACATTCTATATTTTGTATGGATTTGCTGCGCAAACAGTTTTCTTAGTTCAGTTTGGCCTTCCCCATTTCTACTAGCAGACAGGATAGTTTTGTCGATCAATATATTTTTCCTTACCCATGGCGGGGTTATTGGTGTAGTTAGGACTTTACTAGGTGGGGAGTGATATTCCAATATTTTCCAGGATAGTCCTACTTCTGACTTCGATGTTGATTGGTTCTGTTATTTGGTCTTGGTTCCATAGTTCTCCAGAGCTGTCACTGATGTGGTCATATGTTTCGGTTGTTTCTTGGCTTTGGTTGTTACTTTTGAATTTCGTTGCATAAGTTAACAGTCTTTTATTTAGCAAGATCCTTAGGCTAGGAATACCTGATTAAACTTGCAGAGTATCTACAGGTCTGATCCGGAATGCACCAGTAATTATTCGAAGTCCTTGATTGTGTATGCTTTCCAGCGGCTTTATCGTCGAACCGCTAGCTCACGAAATGATTGCTGCGGCATACAGTATTTTCTCGAGTACAGTTGATTTATAAATTTTTGTTATAGTTTGACGGTCTCCACCCCACGATCTGTTGGCTATACATCTTAGGAACTAGATCCTTTGATTAAATGCTGCTTTAATTTCCTCAATGTGAGTTTTGAAAGTGAGGTGTGGATCAAGCGTCACTCCAAGACATTTATGGGCACTTTTGTTAGGTATTACATCGTTGTTTAGCCTCAGAGCTTGCTTCCTGGATCTCGGTTTTTTAAAGATAACAGTTGCACATTTTTCAGTTGAGATTTTGAACCCGGTCTGGTTTTCCCATGTTTCGATGGTTTTAAGGGCCGTTTGAAGTCTTTTGGCAAGTTTTTTTCTGGTTGCCATCACTGGAGATTAAGGCTACATCGTTCGGCAAATAGTAGGACTAGGACATCAGGTGGGAGATTAGAACATATAGTGTCTATTGCAATCATAAACAAAGTTACACTTATCACTGAGCCTTGGCACATTCCATTTTCCATAAGCATTTCTGTAGAGAGTGTCCTGTTCACCTTTACTCTAAAGGTTCTTTTTTCAAGCATCTTTTGAATATATTTTATGAGATTTCCACCAATGTTCCACTCGCTAATTTTGTTTAGAATCAACCTACGCCAAGTAGCTTTTTGTGCATTGCCTCTCTCACTATATTTTCGAAGTTTTCGAGGTAGTCAGTTGTTGATTTGCCTTTTCGGAAGGCGTACTGGTGGTCGTTAATGAGTTTTCGTTCTTCGATGATTTACATTAGCCGGTTGTATATCATTCTCTCCAGGATCTTGCCCAGACAGCTGTTCAGATATTGCAAAGGGTAAATGTACCCTTCTTTTTGGGGAAATGCTACTTAAACTTTGGAAAAATGCTCCTTAGATGCGTTTGCCCGGTATAATGCAATCGGAGGTATTAACCTTCTGGTTAGCACTTGCCAGGTGTTTTGACGGGTCTTAAGTTTCTTCAAGATTGTATAGTTTTGACGGGTTTTGAGTTTCTGAATTTAAGAGTCGTCAAAACGAAATTAAGACTCTTCAAAATCAAATTAAGACTCGTCAAAATGAAATTTAAACCCGTCAAAACTACCCAGTAGATTGCGGAGCTAAGCTCCGATATACAATCTTGAAGAAACTAAAGACCCGTCAAAACACCCGGCAAGCGCTAACCAGAAGGTTAATACCTCCGATTGCATTATACCGGGCAAACGCATCTAAGGAGCATTTTTCCAAAGTTTAAGGAGCATTTCCCCAAAAAGAAGGGTGCATTTACCCTGCTGCCATACATGGGTCTATAATTTCCAGGGCGGTTTCTTTCCCCTTTTCCTTTGTAGATAGGCACTACAATGGATTTTATCCAGATTTCTGGGTAAATAGAGTCCTTCCACAGTCTAATAATGTATGTTATCTGGACCAGGAGACGATCCCTTCAGTCCTTCCGTTGCTTCTTCAAATTCGTTTTCTGTGAAAGGTTTATTATACGCTGCTTCATCCTCTTTGATAATGTTGAGCGGTGTTTTTTCAATCCGGTTTTTAAGTGACATGAAATCCTGCTTGTAACTGTTATCATTTTTCCGAAATGCTCGGCTAGGCTGTTTACTATTTCTTTGTTTGTATTAATGCGTTGGCCATTATTTTTTATTTCTCTGATGATTGAGTGCTTATGTTTTCCTTGAATTTTTCTAAAATTGTTCCACATTTCTTTGGCCGGAGTATGCACATTGATTTTTTTTTTTGCTTCGTTAATGGTTTTTTGTGCTTTATTGTTGACTTCTTGGTATTCATTTGCTAATTGGGAGTTGAGAGCATTGTTTTTATTATTTTTCCACTTACGAAGAGCTTTTCCTCTAGCTTTGATAACAGAAGCAACTTCGTCATTCCACCAAGGTACACATTTCCCTGCAATGGTTTCTTTGGTTTTTGGTATAGACTGCTCTGCGGCTAATATTATTTTATGAGTGATTTCTTCGATTTGTTCGAGTGTGTCATCCCTCGTCGGTATTTCGATAATACTTTGGTATTTTCCCCAATCTGCTTCTTCAATTTTCCACCTTAGACTACCTTCACTTTGTTGAGAGTTTGACGTCCTCGATATTATTAACGGGAAATGGTCACTCCCGTACGAGTCCTCCGCCGCAGTTAGATCCAGAATACCTGCAAGCTGAGTGGTGCAGCAACCAATATCGATACAGGATCCAGTTCCCGTTGTACCATTTATGTAGGTTCTTTCACCGTTATTCAGGACTATCAAGTTACCTTCACTTATGGCTGATTCTAATATTTTTTCTAACTTCATCAGACCCCCAGAGTGGGTGATGTGCATTGAAGTCACCTACAAGAACAAAAGGTTCAGGAATTTGTGCAATTAGTTCCATGATTTTCTCTTTCTTGATTTGGGATCCCGGAGGAAGGTTTACATTCAATATGTTGACATTAAGCGGTGCTCCTACATTTACTGCAATTGCTTCTAAGCCAGTATTTATATCAATAATTTTGCTGTCCACGTCACTTTTAATTGCGGTCATTACTCCGCCTGGTGTTCTTGATCCGTTTATTCTCGGGAAATAGTATGTTGTGAGTCCTCTGATGTTCGATTGATTGTCATTTTGGCACATAGTCTCTTGAAGACATACTGCTATAGGGTTATTCAAACTCAGGAGTAGATTTAAGTCGGTTCGTCTCTTTCTTAGGCCTCTTCAATTCCATGAGAATATATAGTTATCCATTGCGTGTGGTATTTTGTTATATTTGTGGGTCTATTTTTGTCTCTACAGGGGTCACATTTCGTCATCTGAATTATCTTCTTGTTCCGAGTGGATGTATTCAACATCCTCAGTTATTGGAGTCATTTTGTTTTGGAGGAGATGCTGCGGAAATCTCTTGGCTTCTGGTGTGCTTAACTGCCGACTTTGTGCTGGTTGTATACACATTCAGTGTTGCCTGCAATTTAGCGTATCTCTTTTGGAGAGTTTCTAATTCCTTCTCGGCCGTTTTCCTTCTATGTTTTTCTTCGTGATATGCCTGATTGAGCTGATTGCACTTAGTTTTCATTTCTTCATGCTGATCTTCGATATACTTCATCTTTTTTTCGTTTTCCTGTACAGCTTTATTAAACTCCTCTCTTAACTGTTTAAGTTTTTCTTCTAATTGGCTTTCCATTTGTGTTTTCAATACTTGGGCATAAGTCTTCTTTTCTTCATCGACTTGTTTGATTCTTTCTTCAATTGGTTTATTCGGTCTAGGTCCTGTAGTGTAAATTTTTCTACGAGGAAAGGACAGACACCATGGATGTTTTTACCTTCCTCTCCCCTTCCCAGTACCATCACTTTTTCTCTAGAGGTGCCTCCAGAGGTTCCCCCAAACAGGGAAAACTAGAGCTATTCATTTTTTTCCTTTCCAAACAGTTTATTTGCTGTATATTGGTCGTTTGAGGTTAATACTCGTGTTATTGTCTTTGGTTGATACCTAGCACTCCGCGGTTATAAGCCCCCGATGGCTGATGACGGTTCACTTTACCGGCGCAACAGGTGTATAATTGAACGCTTTGCTAACGTGAATTAAATTTCTCGCTCACAAACAGTCAACTGCACTTCAGCGTAGTCAAGCTCGGAATCCTTTGTTCACTTAAAAAATCTTAGTACGGAAGAAATCACTTATTTCTCGAGGATGGAATGTCATACGAAAAAGGTTAGCCAATTAAACCAACGAAATTTTCTTGCACTTTTACATGGTGTTCCATAAGTTCGGATACACTTTCAAAAGATGCTACAAAAATGAGTATATAATTTGTTCCTGGTTCATTAAATTAAAAGTTTTGTTTATATGGAACGTTAACAACATTTCTTTTGGAATGATCCAGTTGGGTTTGCAACTTCAACTTCATCACTTGCGTTACCCGACGTATCCTATCATCCAAGTCGTCTCAACCCTGCGGTCGGAAATGGCGAAGGGCTATTCCAATCGGCATTAGCAGGCAAGTACATTAATTCTACATCTCATCCGCTACCTGATAGTTCCTTGGTTTCCAGCAAATTGCCCGGTGAAGTTAGCAATAGTATGTGCACACGCCAAGGCAGTCGTATGGATTCTGTCTTCGTCGTTTGCCATCAAAACGTGAGTGGACTAAGCACGAAGACTTCTCAACTCCGTTTAATACTTTCATCATGTGATTACTACGTCCTGGTTCTAACTGAAAACTTGGCCTCGGGCGGACATTCAGGACTGTGGGCTATCTACGGGTTATCATATCTTCCACTACGACTGTAATCAATCCACCAGTCAGCTCTCCAGAGGTGGTGGCGTACTTATTGCGGTAAAGTTTAACCATTTATGCAAATCTGTCACGCTTGAGGATTGCGACCATCTGGAGCAAGTAACAGTGTGCATTAATCTGGAATACCGGTCGCTATTCATCACCAGAATTTATCTCCGCCCTCTCTCCAGCCCAGATTTATACAAGTCTCACACCGATGCTCTATAAACCATCATCGAAAGATCTTCGTCTCGCGATATCATCCTGGCACTGGGCGACTTCAATCTCCCGTTTTTTAACTGGAACTTCAACAAGAATGTGAACGGTTATTTACCATCGAATGCGTCTACGGAGCAGGAACTGGCACTTACGGAACCGATGCTCACCAGCGGACTAGTCCAAGTTAATTCACTTGTAAATTCAAATAGAAGGCTCTTGGACTTAGCCTTTACCACCAAACCGGATGCTATCAACCTACTTGAGCCTCCTGTTCCTCTCTTGGACATCGATCAGCATCACAATCAGAGTCATACAATTTCGATTTCAATTGAAAATCGTCGAGTGACGATGAACTTAACATTCATCCCTTTCATTTGAAACACATTATCTTCTTTTGACAGCCACTTCTTAGTCAGCCTCAGCAAAACAATCTTCAAACAAACATTTTCGACTAAGCTTTTCATTTATCGGTGTTTCTTTTAGCCTTCGGTTTCAAACTAGTAGGGTATGTGTCCCTTGACTTGACTTTTGTCGCTCAAAGCTAAAATCAAAGCAATGATGACATCTATGAATCGAAACGTGGTAACACGTGCATACGGCAGTTCCGGTAGCATCTTACTGCAATCGTCGAAAGGGAAGGTGATTTTTTTGAAAATAAATAAACCTCAGAACATTCATTGCAAATATGACTAACTGGTATAGTTTTTCTAAGACAAGTCATTTACTGCCAACATTTGTCACGCACCCTGTATGTTCATTAGATAACGCAAAAAATTACTTGTTTCTTACAAACTGTGCCATTGCAAGGACGAGACCGGCGCCGTTAATAATTAAAATATGGAATCTTTGAAACTTGTATAATGAGCAAGGATGATCACTTTCAACCCCATTTAATGGATCCATTGTATAATTTCTCTAAGGATTGTATCGAAAATAAACTGGCAACGCTTATGATGCGCTCATACATAAACGCGTAAGACTATCGATCCTACCTACATTGGACGCGGTCATCTGACAACAACTTGATCAGCTCTTGCACTTTCGGTAAATAGTGATCGTTTCCGAGATGCCGCGAATCGAAAAGAGTGTCTAAATTCAAGTGGTGGACAGGTAGCTTCGTGAGTGTCTCGATGAATAAAATAGGGAAACGTTTCGGAATTCATCACGACAGCGTAAAATCTATTATCAAAAAGTTCGGGGAACGGGGTGCGCAAAGCGAGGCACGAAAATTTTCTGTTGTCATTTTTCCACCACCACCAGATTCATTAAACAAGAATAGAGTTCCATTATTTTCCTTGAGTTGTGAGTATGTATAAAATACTTAATTATCATGAGAATATTTATTCTCAACCATTGGGTATCTGATCCAGTATCTAAGGCTTGTTCGCGACAAAATTTGGACACCCCTAAATACGTATATCTCTGAAAATACTTCATCAACGCGTGAAATATTTCGCAGACTGATGAACGTATGTCTGTTCATTGTGTAAAATCAATTTTTGGTGATACTACAAGCTTTTAGATCGAAGATGGCGTCGAAAGAAAAGCAATTGGTGCGGTCGCAATGAAAATCCGGATCAGTCAGAAAGAAAACTTGCAAGTTTGGTTTTCCTGCAAGCACTGTCCATAACGTTCTTAAATCTTTCGATACTTAAAGAGGGGGGGGGGGGAGGGGAAAATATGATTTTTGGGATGTGGAAAAACTAGGAGGGTAGGAACGAAGAAGAAACGGTAAGTTACAATTTTGCGAATTGGTGGAAACGTTTGAAAAGAGGAAGGTGGGAAGGTGGAGAAGGACGGTGAAAAAATGTAGGAATGTGAAAATAATGGGGGCTGCAAAATGGTGAGTAGACACCTGGGATGGAGCGTGCGTCCACGCAACATAGCTATGGTCCTCACAAGTTCCTACCTCATGCTTCCACGGGTCAAGAGATGACAAAGACCGCCAGCTAAGGGTTGCGTACTTAGCTGGTAGTGCAGCCTGGGCACTGTTGTCCTTCTGACTTCAGCTAGATTGAGGAGGTGCATGCCGAGCGTCTGTCCACCAAGGAGGTGCGGCTCAAACAGCGTCTGTCCTGGCATCCAGCGGTTGAGTAAGAAACGCTGTATCGCGTCAACTATACATTAGGTGGCAGCCGCACCAAGGAGATGTAGGCAGTGTGACCTCGGTATGGTAGTATGCTGAAATCTTATCCTACCACGAAAAATGGAAGTATTCTTTATACGGTATATAATTTCAGATCATCCATGGAATTCCCAAGTATTGTATAATAATTTTGAATTGTTTTCTCATGCAAGTCCTTCTACAATTGCAGCAGGATCAGCAGACATGCAGACATTACAAATATAATTGTTATTATCATTTTATATTATAACATCCCTTCACAATATTTTTTAATGCTATTTTCAGCTTCGCATTTGCATCGTTGTAAGTTTTAGCCCACCTAACTCACGTTGTGTATTTGAAAAGATAGGATGGTTTTTACATTTTTTTTAGAAAGAGGATAGTATACGACAAATCCTACAAAAAAAAAAAAAATATATATATATTCGTCGTCCAAATTAGTTAATTCAAAAACTAACATTGTGTATGAGCCTACCTTTTCTATTTTACAGACATAAAGAATCATTTATGGGACCAGTAGGAAAAAAGAGTTATCGGAGAATATCCTGTCATTCATTTTTAATTTTCTTTTTGTTTTGGATTTATTGAGTTTCCGTTTTTGGGCAGTAATCATACTCATATGAAATTTATTTGCCTAAATTTTCTTTGCTATTTTGCTAGGATGCCAGGTGATCACCTTTATTTCATTATATCACGTTGGAATTTTCGCTATCTTAGAGTTTCAATCATCGTACATCGCAGCGGAAGAGGCAAATAGCGGCATTTAATTATTATATGTACATTATGTAGTATTTCTTTACAACATCGTATTATTTCCATCATATCATGACCTTCACATTTTCATGCAACAAACCTGATTTAGGCGGTATCTGGCTTAAACACGAAATATACATTCAATTTATGACATCTACATTATATGTCCAGTATATAACGCAGAAAATTACAGCTGTGCTAGGCTTTTGAAAATTACGGAATCTGTGGTAGGCTTTTGCACTTATTGCTGAATGTATTTTTCATTTCCGGTTTACAAATGGACTTTTTACCAATTCTGAGCTGATCTGATTCATGCAACGCTGTATGCCATTTGGCTAGTGTTTGATTTTACATTTCAACCTTTGTCATTACTTGATCATAACTCACAATATCATTATAATTGGTAATATTGTTTTATTGATTTTACTTCAAAGATGATTAAAATATTACTTATTGTTTTTTGCCCATTTATCTTTAACTCCCTTCCACTTAAATCTTCCCATTCCTAACTCGGTAGCAATAACTATTAGGTCAGCAAAAATAAAAGCGGATTGCTATTATAAAATCAGAATCAAGTAGCAAATAGTGACCATGGCAACAGTAAATTAAAATGTATAAATGTTAGTTTTGTAAAATTTCAATAAACTTTTTCAGGATATTTCAAATCAAAATTTTGATGAAATGCTGATATCGCTGAAAACGAACGAAAAAATGCTTAAGCGCGAACCACAGAACTCTACACTTTAACATTTTACAACATTTCTTGCATTTCAGGATCAACCGAATGAAGATCATATATTATAGATACGAATGCCTGTAGTATTTTTCATTCACATAAATATATACACCATTATATAAATATTTCATGGGAATGGGAGGGACCATCAGGGCACCCGATTGAAGCACTCTGGATGGGGAGAGTGGGAATGCCAACTCCCCATTGCTAACAGTTTGTGAATAGAGGGCGGGCTCTTCTCCCCGCCCATTGGGGCATCCTCATGTTAGATAGCTTGCTCTTTTGACCAATTGTTCAGTTTTGTTGTTGGAAGGAGATTCTTTATATCCCTGTGGATACGTATAAGTGATGTTGCATATCGATCCACCCAACCCCTTTTTGGCCCTTCATACAACGGCATGATTAGGATAATCAGTGGTTATTAAAGCTTGATCAAGTCTAACAGAGAGGAGAGCCCATTGCTGTCGGACTTAGTTTCCGTGCTACAATGGGTGGTAGTACATATCATACATCATAATAATGGACGAGGAATAGTGATGGAAGACTTTAGTGTGGTGTTGAAGGGGAGGTGAAGATAAAAAATTGGGTGAGTGGGGGAAGGAATAGTGAGGAGAGGGGGGGGGGGGGGGGAGTGAGTGGGGAACCATACATGGCATTTCACCCAAGTACGCCTCTCACATGCATATTGCTTGCCTTCTCTGGGGATGAGCCAGTTGCTGCGCTGGCAAGAAAATCATCACACTTACGATGAGTGCAAAACAAGTCATGCGTTAGAGGGTGTCTCTTGAGAGCATTTGTGGTGAAAATGTGAGAACACGCTCTCTAGTGAAATGAATGAATTGTGCTCTCGAGCTCACCTACCTAGTTCTCGTTGGTTTACCTCTTGAGAGACCGCTATGCAGAGCCAAATCTTCAGAGAATCTTCAGTGCCCTTTTTTATGCATGTTTTCAAACTTATGAGTCCAAAGTTGTAAGCATTTCTCTAATTTATTTGTGAATGACTTAGATGTGTAACTACACCACCTAAGTTAGTAACATATATGCAATGAAGAAAACGTGATAATAACGGAGAAACGAAGATTTTATTTCTTAAGTAAAATAGTTATTCGTTTCTGGTGGTGGTGGGGCACAGTCGGACACTGTTTAATGCTTTACCACATTTTTGATACCTAATTAAAATCAATTCAATCTGGTTCTCGGGGCATAGAGATTCAATGTTAAAATATGAATCAAAATAATAAACTCTAGATTAAAATTTTTAATGGACGGAATTGCAAAATCATCATATCTCAAAACCGCTGAAGAAAGTATCAATAACTAAATCTAACTCAACGCAAGAAAATGTTTACATGTTTAAACTCAATCTGTTAGAAAAATAGATATATAAAGATATAGATGAAGAATGGCGCTGGTGTTCCCTTTGTTCTGATTTGAAATCATGTCGGGTATGGATCTGTCAAATCCAATAGCTTTTGCTCGCTTTGACAGTTGCATCCCTATAAGACGCCAGCAAAGATGTTTTGGGAGCAACGGCAGCGCCATTCTCACTCTTTATCTTGATATCTCTATTTTTAGAGTAATCTACTAGCATGTAACACTAGAATCATTAAAAAATGTTGTGATATTTTACAAAAACAATCATGCTGATTTGCCCCAAACGCAATAGGTCAACAACAGAATGGCAATCGAAAAAGTTGACATCTGTCAATAATGTGTTACAAGTCACTGGCCGAAAGGGTACCGAAATAACGTACCAATTTACAATGTTGTTTTTTTCACTTTGGACTTTCATGTGACGAATAGTTACCTGAACCTCGAGCAGAGTTATTGTGTGTTTTTTGTGTGTCACTTGTTTTTGTTAGGAAACACTTTAGCCTATTCTATAGCTAAGAACTATCGTTTTTTAGGTTAGGCATTCCTTCCATACAATTTACCGAAAAAAACTCACTAGGTTCAACCACTGAGACAATTTCCCGATACTAGAATACAAATTAAGTCGGTTGGATTAGGCTTTCTTATAACAATGGTTTTCTTGATAAAAGAGGACTCACTAAAACTTTTGTACTGGCTAGCATCTGCAAACTAATAAATTTCAACTATACTTTAGAACTACGTCCAACCACGTCGTCTCGCCACCCGTGGCCCTGCGGTATTAAAAGCGGGCGCACCATGCAAAAACATTTCTGACAACATTGGTTCTATCTGGGTACAATCGTTAACTCGTAAAGCACGCAGTCGATGTACCATATGGCGATTTTATTTGAAAGATTTGACATTACAGCCCACCTGAATCTCACTCGGAACCATTCAGATGCTTACACTTGTACAGAGTCGATGACTGGTAATCACACAACTGATCAATATATTGGCACAAAACATAGTAATTTCCTCCTCGAATAAGCTTATGAAAACATTAAAATTCACTGTTTCGACCAGATGTGACCTAATGCATCATAAAGATGAACTTAGGAATTCCATTCTATATAAATTTTATAATAAGAAACAATGTCACTTTTTGAATTTAGAGTAGCTTGTCTGTAGTTCTTACAAACACTGATAGGCGAAATAAAGTGCCCACCTCATCGTTTTTTCAATATCTCTCATTTACTTGGTTCAAATTAAAGTAAACACACTGTATTTTTTTTATTATCTTATTTTTTATATTCTTTTTAAGTTTCACTTATGGAATACTGATAAAAAAGGAGTTTTACTTAAAGAAAAAAAAATCAATTTGTGTTGAAAAAAAAAACAGTGACAAAATAAAGTGCCCACTTCATTTAGGCTACAGAAAACATAAATTAAAGTAAAATAAAAGCATTTCAATAATTGATGTGTCCTCCTTTGGCCTTCAGGACCTCCTGCAGGCGCTTCGACATGCTCTCGACCAGGTTCTTTAGGTACTGTGGATCTAGCTCTTCCCAGGCGCGCTCCAGGGCTTCAAAATAGTTATTTTTATTGGTAACACCAGTTTTGTCAACCCTGGCATCGAGAATCGCCCACAAATTCTCGATGGGATTGAGGTCCGGGCTTTGTGGAGGCCATTCCAGCGGTTTGATCCGACAAGATCGGAAGAAAGGCTTCTTCTTCTTGGCAGTATGCTTCGGGTCGTTGCCCTGCTGGAATACGAACTTCTCTTCAAGGTCGGTCTAGATCAGCGAAACCTCCAGATTTTCTCGCAGGATGTTGATGTAAGAATCTGCCGTCATTATCCCGTCGATTTTCACAATGCTTCCCACTCCACCCCACAAAAAACACCCCCAGACCATCACATTTCCTCCTCCATGCTTCATCGTGCCTTGGATGTGGCACTCCTGAAGCTCCTCTCCCGATCTACACCAAACACGAACCCGCCGCTTTCGGTTAAACAGCTCGAATTTTGATTCGTCCGTCCAGTGAACGACTAAAATGTTTACCTGCACTTAGTAATTCAGAAGAAGCACCAAAAAAGGATAGAAGTGCCACTAAATAATTATGGCCTGTGCCAACAAATAATGTGTGATCAGCATTAAAAATTTAGAAATGAGCAATAATAGATGAGAAATGATCTTTGGATAATCTAATTATGACCGGTAAATCTGTCAAATAAAGAAACAGCTATTAGTATATGTGCAAATAAATATGGCTTTATTTCCGCCAAATGATATAATTTGAGCACTAAACTACTCGCATGTGTCTTGGAATTTTTATTTGATTTTCCCATAAAAATAGTAAAATGAGCAATAAATAACTGAATAACCACAATAAAAAAAACTCAAATGTCCTAGGTAGTAGATACAGTTACCCATCTTTAAATTCAAAAATAATTTGATATCGTGAAAACTTTCCCATGAAATATTCAACAACACCATTTGAAAACTAAATGGGTTCCAGAGAGCAGAAAATAAATCCAAGCAAAAAATTGGGAATGAGCCATAAAAAGTTGTGATGTGTTTTAGGAAAAATAAAAAAAATCATATGGAAGAGGTAAAATGAGCAATGAATATTCAATAATGCGCAAAAGACAATGATATTTTTGCAAATGGACTTATGAACGTACACATTCCAAATAAGAGTTGTTGAGCTTCTACAATTGATATTTTTATCAAATGATATGTTGAGTTTACCAATAACCATAAGACTGTCACTTGAATGGAAAAAATATTGATACTTATAAATACGGTTGATAAATGTATCCATGCCAAGGAAAAGTACAACAATCAACCTGTGATAATTTTGAAATAGTCATCAAACCATTACCAATGTTCAGGCGCACAAATCAAAACAGCAATCGGAAATAAAAAAATATGATCAATTTTATAATATAGAGCAGTACTTAGAAAAAGACTACTCATTTAAATGGCTTAAATTTGTCAAAGCAGATTGGTAACAACGCCAGTAAATTCTTATTGTTGACGAACATAATTCGTCATTCAAACGTCCTAGTAATTGATCTACTCATCCACCACACCGCGATTCCACACAGTTCAAGGGATTACCCACGGCTACCAAAAAGAGTGTAGGGGATTCCGTTAAGAGGTTCAACCAAAATAACAAGATTGTTTGCTTTTTCAAAGTCAGATAGCTTCAGTTTATCACACATTTAAGAGTATTCGAAAAACATCTTATTCCAATTTATTATCCAATTTCCAAGAATCAGCATTGAATCTTATTCTAATGACCCTGTATACCCCGGATCAAGTTGCCGCAAAGATTACGTTTTTCGTTGGAGCGGCTTTATCTTCCTAACATTTATGTTCCTTCACCTTAACAGAACGCCAGTTATGATAACTTTTTTAAGTTCATAGAGACACCTTACAACGTTTGTAATGCACCGCAACTGTGAAATCGTTAAATGTTGGAAAAATAACCTACAAACTAATTAAAATTGATATGTCCTCATTTACAGACTGTCCGACTTGTCATACACTACGATATACAATTAGTTTGATTTTTTCAATTCTATTTTTATTTTTATCTGGACGATTTGATCTAATCATTTGCCAGTTATATGTTATTTTTGCAAAAGTTCATTGCAAATTTTGAATTTAGAAATGCTCCTTTGCTCTGATTGGTTAGAAAATTGCTTGATGTTTCATCGCGAATTTGGTGAGAATTTACTGGCGTTGTTACCAATCTGCTTTGAAAAATGTAAGCCATTCAAATGAGTAGTCTTTTTCTAAAAGCTGCTTAATATTATAAAATTGCTCATATTTTTATTATTTCCGATTGCTGTTTTGATTTGTACGCCTGAACATTGATAATGGTTTGATGACCATTTCAAAATTATTACAGGTTGATTTTTGTACTTTCCCTTCGCATGGATACATTTATCAACCGTATTTATAAGTTGTGACCACATTAAATGATCATCCTTACCGACAATATTTTTTCCATTCAAGTGACAGTCTTATGGTTATTGGTAAACTCAACATATCATTTGATAAAAATATCAATTGTAGCTCAACAACTCTTACTTGGAATGTGCACGTTCATAAGTCCATTTGCAAAAATATCATTGTCTTTTGCGCATTATTGAATATTCATTGCTCATTTTACCTCTTCCATATGATTTTTTTTATTTGTCCTAAAACACATCACAACTTCTTATGGCTCATTCCCAATTTTTTGCCTGGATTTATTTTCTGCTCTCTGGAACCCATTTAGTTTTCAAATGGTGTTGTTGAATATTTCATGGGAAAGTTTTCACGATATCAAATTATTTTTGAATTTAAAGATGGGTAACTGTATCTACTACCTAGGACATTTGAGTTTTTTTTTATTGTGGTTATTCAGTTATTTATTGCTCATTTTACTATTTTTATGGGAAAATCAAATAAAAATTCCAAAACACATGCGAGTAGTTTAGTGCTCAAATTATATCATTTGGCGGAAATAAAGCCATATTTATTTTTTTTTTTTTTTTTTGCACATATACTAATAGCTGTTGCTTTATTTGACAGATTTACCGGCCACAATTAGATTATCCAAAGATCATTTCTCATCTATTATTGCTCATTTCTAAATTTTTAATGCTGATCACACATTATTTGTTGGCACAGGCCATAATTATTTAGTGGCACTTTTTTTATTTCTTATTGCTCAAATCTTTCTTTTAATTGATGATTAATTATGCTGCCTCCAGTGAACCGTTTTCCAGAACTCTAGGGGGTTATTAGCATGCTTCTTTGGAAACTTAAGCCGTTTGGGTTTTTTTGCCTTGGTGTTAAATGGGCGCTTCCGGGGAAGTTTGTTTTTTAACCCCGGGGGGGGGGGGGGGGGGGGGAATTGGGCCGGAAGGGAAAGGGGGGGGTTTCCGGGTTGGGGGGGGAGGTCTTGGGGTTGTTTTTGTCTTGGGGGGGCGTTTGGGGTTGGGGTCCGTTCTCCTTTTTTGGTTTCTGTTTCTGGGCGGGGGGGACCCCCCTCCGCCAAGCTTTTTGGTTTTGGGAGGGTTTGCCCCCGTCCTTTCGTTTTTGTTTTTTTGGGGTGGGCGGGGGGGGTGTCACTGTTGGGCTGTCGAGCGACATTGGGTCACAAGGGAATTGCTTTCGAAAGCACTGCGTTCTCCATTTTTTTTTTCAATTGAATCAAATGCGATCACGTATACAAATGCACCAGGTTGAGCCGTTTGCTTCAAAACATGTCAAAATATCAAAACATAAACAATCGAGGGGTCTTCCAATGGAAACTTATCGAAAACATATCGATTTTTGAAGTGGGAACTTTATTTTGCCACTGTTTTTTTTTCAACACAAATTGATTTTTCTTTTCTTTAAGTAACACTCCTTTTTTTTCCATAAGTGAAACTTAAAAAGAATATTAAAAAAATAAGAAAAAAATACACTGTGTTTACTTTAATTTGAACCAAGTAAATGAGAGAAATTGAAAAAACGAAGAGGTGGGCACTTTATTTTGCCTATCAGTGTAAGACCGGGTGGTGAAAGAAAACTTATTGCATTCTCTGATGTGATCTTCATATGACTTTCATCGCAAACAATGATTTGTTTTTTCTATGTCGTTTACGAAAACTGTAACTTAATCTTATAAACCCACGATTTCTGATTATGAAGTAAACACGTAAAGTTTGGGCTATGGCACAAAACGATCTAAAATAAATAACTTTGAATAATTTAAAGGTGAAAAAATGTTCCCCTCCCTTTTAAAATTTGTCGTAAACGTTTTCTTCGCTGGTTAAAACTAAACCTTTCTCTCCCAAGATCGTTCACTGAATGCCGTTGAGTCCCAAATTTCTGGTTTCCCCGCTTTCTTTCTCCGGTAATCCCGCGACGCGTTTGCGTTTTGTTTCCGGGCTTAGCTTGCGTTTTATATATGCGGTAACGTTGTTGTGTTTTGATTATTTACTTCTATAGGGGGGTGTAGGAAACTTGATTACACGTAAGCTACATTAAGAGTCTTCTAGCAGACTAACTAGTTTGTTAAACTAATTTGTCTGATTAATCTAAATAATCAGCAATCATCATTCTAATTATATTGTGATACATTATGTAAACTATACGCAATAATTACTCTAATTTTCACTTTAGACTCTTTCATAGTTTTCTATGACCGTATATTTTTTTTTTGTTCGAACTATCAAAAGATATGTTATAGGGTTCCACTAGAAATATTTCATGAAAGAGAAACCAACAGAAATGTCTTACGCAGTCGACCAGATCTTGTTCTTGTTTACAGTAATTCTTTTTCGTTGTGTAGTGTCATTTTATTTTGTTTTAATTTTCCTCAATTCCTTAGTTACTACACTATACAGTTTTTTTTAACGTTTTTGAGTTATAATGTGTAATGATTATATTTTTTTATAATTGGAAAACTGTTAACCAAGATAAAAAAGAAAGAAAGAATAAAACCCCGTAAACTATGATGAAAATTAAAAAAAAAAAAAAAGGGGAAAACAAATTGGTGGAAATGTGGCTGCCCAATAAGTAATTGATATGCCTTTTTTTTGGGTAAAATAAATTGATAAGAGTGCGCAAAGAACTGTAAAATTTTCGCAATACAATTTCGTTCTACAACTTACAACTAAAAGATGTCCCTCGAGACCAGTCGAACGTACATGAGAAAAGTTTGCCGCAAAGAATTCTGAAGGAGCCTGTAAGTCGCAAACAAAATAGGCTTAGCTGTCAAAAGATAAGCTTTTTTTCTAGTGGAATTTAAAGAAATTTGCTGCGTTTACTAGTAATATACAGATGGAAAAAGTAAACAAGTGAAGCAATCGATTAAACTTTACTAGTTTTTTTTAACTGAATGGGGCTGATATGAGCCTTAATATGTGCTCGAGCATGACAGACACATTAAATTGTTAAAAATAGTTTAGAAAATTATGCATATTACACGTAAATTACCAAAAATAAATTGCACAATAGATAGCAAAGTTGGCTTAACCAAAGAAAACATTATTTCAGCCTCAATTATTATTTGTCTGATTTGGTTCAATATAGGCGAATATGCTTTTACAGGCAGTATATCTAATCAAGGTCTTTTGCTGTTGGGACCACTTACAAAGTGCTATGGTGACTGATTGGCTGAGGGTGACTTAATTAGAGTGCCAAAAGGGCACCAAATCACTTTGACAGAGTTGCCGCCGGACACCAGTTACTTCTTTGAGAAGTTCCACAGAGCACACTTTCAAATCTAGCAATATTATTAACGGACTCCCCAACTCACCGAACGGAGTAATAGCTTCCTTTAGTCTCTCTCACCCATACAACATACAGCTACGACATTCAGCGGTTGGCACGTTACTCTTATTTATATATTTAGCAACAGTGATGCCAACAGGCTTAGTAAAGCCCCAATGGTGGTACGTTACAACAAACAGACAGCAGTAATCTCTACCTAATGCTATGTGGGAGATGACATCCGTGCTCCCTCCGCCCCATGCTAAGGACCTTAAAATTTTACTCTACGGGACCTAAAGCTAATTGGGTCTCAAACATATAAAGGATACTAAGCTGAATTCTATTTGATCTAGTATAGAATAAGAAACAGGCAACAAGCTTAACTTTGACAAATAAAACGGTGCAAAAATGACAGCAGAAAACATTTCACGTCTGGATTTGCACTACTTATTGCACTACTGTACCAAATCATCGTACAATAGGGGTTGCCAGATCCCGCACACAAGGCAGGGGTGATCAGCGGTGCGAGCACACAGTCATATATAAATTACTACTAGAAAACCAGGTTTGACCTACAGAAAGAGACTGCAGCTGAAGCCTGCTTTAAGAAGTCAAACTTCTAATGGCATTAACTCGATAAATTCTATAAATAGAGATTGGACACAGCTTCATGAAAGTGGTGAAAGAACAAATCTTGCACCCAATATAATTGAAAGTAAAAAGGAGTAAAATGGAAAGAGCTCACCCAAATTTCAAAGACGTCCGCCTCTCGCACCGTTACCACAGTGCACACTGGGCCAGAATGAAAAATTAGCAGGAATAAATTATTTTCACTATGAAGATGCAATTTATAATTAGGGCTTTAGTTTGACGTCAGTTTCAGTTATGGTGGTCCTTGAATATATTGAAATAAAAATTCTATCTTTCACATTTCTTGACATAAAGCAATACAATGCTCTACAAAGTTGTTCCTTATTGAATTTAAAGCAACTTTGCTGCAAAAAAATCATAGTCGTAGGTCTTTTGTGTCAAAAGTTATGATCATTTTTACGCTTAAGAGTAGGGTGGCCCTGAAAAAAATAGTATTTTTCGCCTTTTTCATTTCAAGTTTTATGAAAATGGTGTCTTGGGCAAATTTTTAGAGCTTGCTTAAATACACACTTTGATGAAAAAAGAACGTTATTTCATAAATTCCTTTAAAAGATATCGCAATTTTTGTCTAAGAATTACGATTTTTGCAAATCAAATTATTTTTTAAATGGGGAAAACGGGGATACAAATACGATTGCATATGAATGGTAAAGATAAGAGGTCTCTTTTGTATAAAAATACTCAGGTGAATTTAGAAGAATTTTGGGTTAAATGGTACTATGAATGCATATCCTTTTTAAAATTAAATTCTCGTTTTTTTCTTAAATGTTGATGGCAACGACGAATAAATCACCATATATAAATAAAAAACTAATATATGCATTGTTTTCAATTTAAATCGATGAATTTACTTATTTTGCTTATTTTTGTTTTGATAAAATTTGTAGTTAAAGTGGTCTTCCAACATATAGAGATGTTAAAGATGGCTTTCGTGATATATCAGCAATATATCATGTTTGTCAATAAAAGATATTCGATGCTGTTGTTTGCAACGTTTGTTTTTTTAAATATCAAGCTTGATTAATCATTTAGAAGTAGTTACATTAGACTTTTGATTAGTGCATGTGCTTTTTCCGGCAAATTGATTTCTCATGTTTTGCCAATTTTTTTTTGTAATCATTGAAATGACTGGATCAGATGTGATCAGCAGTCGCTTAAATACATCCTCTAAATTGGAAAATTTTGCCTTGGAAAATCCGTTCTGGCATAGAAAAGCAAGTGCTTCATCTGGTGTGAAAAAACTATGTCCAGGATCAGGATCGTTAGACGTTGTATCCATACCCAACAAACATCGGTGTTGAATTAGAGCTTGTTTAAACAAATTTGGAGAAGCTATTCAGCTATTCTAGAAGAAACATTTCTCCAAATTTGCTTGAAGAAGCTCTAATTCAACACCGATGTTTGTTGGGATATTCTTTATGGCAGATGGATCTGATGCAATATTCTCAACTAATTTCCCTGCCTTTCGAAAATCTCCAGAATAAAGGCTAGAACCAGCAGCCAAGCCCAGTTCTTGAGGAGAATATTCCTGTGTCAGATTGCGTATTTTAACTTTCTTTGCTTTTCTTCCGGAATCCAAAAACGATTTCGAAGGACGTCCTACCCTGTTTTCAGGAGACAAAGATGACTTGATTTTGAATGAAGACAGAGATAACCATAATTTATTTTTCGAGAGAAATCGCTCTTTCATATAGTTACTGCTGCTCCAACGCTTTTTAAAATCGAACCGTAGCTTGTATATCTGTGTTAACATTGAATTTTTGCTTATTTGACCAACCGTATACTTGTTAACTATGTAGTGAAAGATCTCCGAGCTACTTTTCCCAGAAAAGAAAAGCTGAACTAAATCACAATTTTTCACATCTAAAACAGATTCTCGCTAAACAAAAACAAACAAAGCTTCGATTCAAATAACCTCTTTTCATTTTTGCGAATTGCGGTGGTAGAACTTCAAAACTAGTACACACAAAAATCAAGCCGTGGCGAAATTCATTAATAAAGATTTAAATTCAATACAATAAAACACTAGGAAATGACTGGTCATCCGCAGACAATCCGGTAACAATTTGACAGCTCAAGAGTAAAGTCAATGTACCTCGATAGTCGTGGCTCACTAGTCTCTGAAACCTTCAGCACAATGAAAAACCACCGAAGCAAAGAAAAAATATCGCTTTACTAAGGGTGCACCGAGAAAAATGATTGGGAAACGCAAGTATATTCTAGTTTTATTTAACAGGAACTTCACGTTGAATTGGGCACAAACATCATATTGGTTTGATTTTACTACCTACGGTGGTTAAAAGAAACTTAAATTTTGAGTTGTTGTTACGGGAATTAAGCAGTTAAGTTCAACTGACATCCGTTTGAATTTACCATTATGTTGGTTCCAAGCACACGCAAACACAAACGCATACACGTTGATGCGCTTTATACCTGATGTTTTTGAGAACATCATTCCAACCTCGAAGATTTTTCTAACCCTTAAACGTGCATGGCGTAGAAAAAAAAAACTTTTTTGTTTAATGTTGCTAAGTGGTTCAGTAGTACAATTTATAATGTTGGTACATTTTTCGCAAATATGTTTATTATGAAATTTAATGCATTGCAAATATTAGTTTTTTATTTATATATGGTGATTTATTCGTCGTTTCCATCAACATTTAAGAAAAAAACGACAATGTTATTTTAAAAAGGATATGCATTCATAGTACCATTTAACCCAAAGTTCTTCTAAATTCACCTGAGTATTTATAAACAAAAAAAGACCTCTTATCTTTACCATTCATATGCAATCATGTTTGTATCCCCGTTTTTCCCCCTTTAAAAAATAATTTGATTTGAAGAAATCGTAAATTTTAGACTAAATTGCGATATATTTTGAAGGAATTTATGAAATTACGTTCTTTTTTCATCAAAGTGTGTATTCAAGCAAGTTCTAAAAAATTGCCGAAGACACCGTTTTCATAAAACTTGAAATGAAAAAGTTAGGCGAAAAATACTATTTTTTTCAGGGCCACCCTACTCTTAAGCGTAAAAATGATCATAACTTATGACACAAAAGACCTACGACTATGATTTTTTGCAGCAAAGTTGCTTTAAATTCAATAAGAAACAACTTTGTAGAGCATTGTATTGCTTTATATCAAGAAATGTGAAAGATAGAATGTTTATTTAAATATATTCAAGGACCATCCTAACTGAAGCTGACGTCAAACTAAAGCCCTAATTTTAAACTGCAATTTGCCGAAGACTTGAAGACTCTTTTTGGTTTTGGGAGAATGGAAAATTCCCCTTCCTCCTGGGGCCCCTTGTTGGGGGGGGGAATATATTATTGCTCACGAAAAAAAAAAAAACTGGGGGGGGGGGGGGTGGGGGGGGTGGGGGGTGTAGTGGTAAGCGTGACTGCTACTTGGCACCCCAGTAGGGTCTGGGTTCAATCCCAGTCGACGTCGGTGGTTTTTCTGAGGCGAAAAATCTGGTCACGTCTTCCTTCGGAAGGGAAGTAAAGCCGTTGGTCCCGGTTCATATTCATGAGTCGTTAGGTAGGGTCCAGGTGGTGGAGTCGTCTTCCTGGCGTCGGTGATTGTCACCATGTGAGGAAATAGGCCGACGATAAAATAAAGATTAAAAAAAAAAAAAAAAAAAAATGAACTCAGAAGTGTTATAGAAAAATCACAGTTTTCAACGATTTTAAGAGAAACCAAAGAGAACCACCAATTTCAGCACGAAGCAAAACGTGACAGCAAAACAAAAAACCAACCACCTTCGAGCAAAGCCTACTTCTCAATCCATGTTTTCTTCAGCTCCGCAATCTGTACATCAAATAAGTATATTGTATGAGTGCGATTCCGTGCATGTGTGCGAAGGCAAAATGAAATACGCCAGTTCACGATTTGCTGCAAACGTCAATTTCTTCAACCCGCGTTTGACAGTATGCAACATATCGCGGGCCTTATTTGAATAAGGCCCATCTGTCGTTTGTTACTACGGGTACGAATGCCAGCATTATTTACAAACAATTAATCTTTTGACGTTTGGTTGTAAGAGATGTAAGCTACAGGACAATGACAGTCCGACAGGTCCCTGGTTTTACCCAACCCCTCTCGAAAACAATCAACCAAAACATGTCGAGTGCTACGATCACAAACTCGTCGAATAGCACGTTATGAGACGTACACAGACGTACACGACCAAACTTTTAGTTTGTCATTGATCTTTAGATTGGCAATGTGTATTTCTTATTTCATTTACTCTCACGCAAATGTTAGCCAAAGCGACTGTGACAATAAACGGGATGCTTCGTTTAAAAACAAACAAATGCAAGAGACAGCAGGCCTCACGTTACATTACCGGTGCGCTATATCCATGGATAACAAAGAAGAGAGGAAACATAGGCTCTCTCAAAAGCAACAGTGATGCCATAGCTGCAGCTCAACAGCGAAGCATTATTTATCGTTGGGTACTATTGGACAGCTCCTAAACATATTTTTTATTGCAAATGATAGTGCCAGATGATGGACAATATAATCATAAGCATAGATCAACCTCCAATGACTGGAAGAAACATGAAATAAATAGTGATTTCAGATAATCTAAACATGAAATAACTTTAACTCAATGTTCAACATCACATTCTGGCAACAAGCTTGGATGTGAGAAGGAGGTGATGAAAACATTCCATCCGGTACACGCGATTAAATGCAAAATACACAAAAGCAAAATTAGAGCGAACTTCTTCAGCAGGTAGGAAACTGATGGTTTTCTTGGTGATGTATTTTAAATCTTCAAAATGACAGTAATAAATTGGTAATCAATAATGATTTACGCATCAAATCATTAGCCCGATAGATAGAGCTTATGATTTTTTATTTTTTTAAATCATTTATTTGTACAGGCTCAATCGAATCAACTTTACAGAGCCAATTTTTCATATTTATGTACATCAATTATCTTAAAACTAATGTTAAGGGGATAGAACCGATTACTCGCGGCCGTCTCGAGGTTAATAGGAATAACAATTGTATGGATGGGAAGATAAGCGGGAATTATAGAGCTTATGATCGTATCATGAAAACGTGAAATAATTTGGAAAATGTAGGAATTTTAGACATATTTCCTAACAACTGATTAAAACAGTCACCCCTGATTAAGCCGTTCCCTACCCTAGTTAATATCGAAAGCTTTTCTAACGCGTTGAATCTTCCTGAAGTAAATTTATTTACATGGCATAACGTCACAATACTATAACATAGCCTGATACACAATATCCCTCCATAATGCCCGATTCGTTGCTGCTCCTCTCCAATCCTTTGGGCACCTTGTACCGCCTAGGTCTAGGGAAAAAAAAAGCTACAAACAGCACAACAACCCAATTATAAAACTATAAATAAACACCATTATATCATTTGAGCACACTATTGAAATCTTGTTTAAGTTTCGTGCCTTTTGTCCAGCTCATTTTGTAAATTCAGTTTCAACGTCTTCAATCTTTGTCCTCAAAACAAAATAGAAGCCTCTTTTCTTCGTCAACATATCCCGTCAGAGAACGACAGAATAATTTATGACCTCCAGTCCGATGCATTGCCATCACCCGCCACCCACAGTAAGTCGTTAACTATTTGCTCTTATCAACCCCCATTTAAATAGTAACACACCCATACATATCACCTGATGTGGAACTAGTTGTACCAGAATGCCTCCTGATTCCTCCCCATCAAGCAAAGGCAAAAGTTTTCCCTCCATTCTAAAAGTTGTTCCTTAAAGCTGTCTAGGATGTCGCGACTGCCAAAAGCCACGACTGGTGGTTTACTTCTCGGAATATGCCACCTAGACGTACGCTACATATGAGTGTGTAAGAAACCGACCATAACCAAAAAAAAAAAAACGACGAAAACTTCGTGCCTGTGGTTTGCATTCTCCAGTGCCGTGGCTGCCAGTGGATAAATGGGACAAAAATGTCGCGTGGAAAAAAGTTTGACTATGCTTCTGCATAACTTGATGGAAGCGGCCAGGGGATTGTGGCCAAGCCTCCGATTTCATAAATTTCCAGGTGACACGCTATGGCGGCCCGGGTAGTTGTTGATTGTTGGCGTTGTAAAGTCTTCGTGAAGCTCTTCGCTGATTGTGGAGATAGCGTGCTAAAGTTTGCAGGATCGTTCGGGACATTATGTTGATGTTTGCAGGTTTTCATAAAAGCTTGCGAATATGATCCCATTTCAGCATTTATATTCACTGTAGCTGACGTTAGTTTAAGATATTGTCGTTATTGACAAGGTCGAGGTGCTGTTATCAGCAAATTAAGTGAAAATTATATCTAATCCCTCGCCAGCCGAGAGAAAATAAAATCATCACTGTTTTCAGCTGAATCAGAGCAACGCCTGCTTAGGAGGATAATAATGAAACGTTTTCCACGCCTCAGCGAAAAGATAAGCCACCAGCTCATTGGAGAACCTACCTGCTGGAGTTATGACTGAAAATGTGACAACTGTGAAGGTCCTCCATCACCATCCATTTCACCGAGCCCGTCGTCGTCGTCACCCATGGCTGCTGACTGGTGGACGACGATATGTTTAATCCTCTTCTCACTCCATTGGACGTTGGACTGCCACATAAAAGTATGAACAAGACTCGCATTTTGGACGGGTACTAATTGGCTTTAGTGGGTGAACTTTTCAAGGTGGCACTCTGAAGTAGGATAAGCTGGGAATAAGAGTCGTTCCACTTGATGACCATTCAGCAACCGTAGTACGCATCGCTCTGCCCTTCGGGTGGATTTTGGAGAAATGAGGAGATTCTCAACTGAGCAGGAACCATTGGATTGCAGTTGGATAGTCTGTGGAATAAAACAAATACTGTTATCAGTGAGCCACAGTCGTCCTGGGTTGTTGAGAATTATTTCAAAGCCTCACAATTTCAAATGAATATTTAATGGAATGAAGCATTGATACGCAGGAAAAGTGTGTAAAATGTGTCAACAAGTGTTTTGCCAATAAAGATTTTTAAGATTCTTGTAATAATTTGTGAGAAATTCAGGGCTGGGTTGTTCAAAACCATCTTTCACAAAAATGGCAAACTTTCGAAATAATAATCTTCATATGTAAATTTAAAGTTTGGTAATATCTGTTTGTTTTCAAACGTTTTATCTCAACTTTTCTAAGTTAATAACGGTTTTCTGAAAGATCAAAAACTTTCTATGCTGGGATCCTAAAACTAATATTCAAAACATTTCGGATTTGTTTTGAAGATGAGTTTTGAGGCTATACAAACATAAATGTGTTTAATAAGCAAGTCACTACAATCCCTTTCCAAACATTCCAACTGAGTTAAAGAATTTTATTCGGAATATTTGTAACTGTTAAAACATTTTTAAGTTAAGTTAAGGAAGGCACGAGTTCACGAGTGGTATACATTTTCCGCTGTTTATCATGACTCAATGACCTGCGAGCCGATGTGTGGCTGCGGGGTGCTTTTTCCTGGTTAATAAAAGGCTTGACCTCTTCAGCAAAGAGCACTGCGTTCTAAATCTTGCTTCTTGCTATATTTGCTTTTGAGTTGACGTCTGTTTTGGTCCAGATTAAGATGCAGTGGTTTAGCATTGGAGGTGTTTTTTCAGTTACTTTGACTTCCGAATTTTTGATAACAGTGGCTCAGTGTATCTCTTATACAGTTTTGTTTACATTGTACATGTAATCATCTGGCATTTGACGAATGTGATTTGTTTTGGAAGATTGTTTGCTTTGGTTACGCTATAAACTGGTAGCTGGTAGAATATTTAAAAAGCTTCATGTCAATTTCCCATAACTTGGGTCCCAAAACCACTCAAAATCGTATTTTGACCTCCGGCGATTTGCATTTTTCTTCCCAAATTGACATCAAAATTGAAATTTTGATATGTTTTGAGAACCACTCAAAAAACTGCCCCAGCTTAAATGTAAATGCTCCAAGAGCTTTTTTTTTAAGTTTCTCAGCCTTTAACAAGCAACTTTGACCAAGAAAGCGTTTCAATCAAACTTCACCGGAAAAAGATATAACCGTTTAAAGGCAGCATATTTTGTCAAAAAAACAGCAAGGTACAATCAACCCACACGGATCTCCTTGAGACTCTTCTCGATTGCTATATGGGCTTTGGCATTCTTGGTTTCATGACATGGTAAAGCGATAACAGAATACCCAGACTTGGTTTCATCAGCAGCACCGAAACTTCGCGAAGCTGACGCAGAAAAGTCCATTCGTAACGTCTCCACATTATACAAATCAAAAGGAAATTGACGAGCTTGTCCGGGACTTGAGCTTAACAAAAACTAATGCAGAGCTTTGAATTTCACGTCTCAAAGAATGAGAACTCCTCGTTGGTGACGTTCAAATTACTATCTAATACTAAGTAATGCATCCTAGTCCTTACATTTTACACATGAGGATAGACTCTGCTTTTGTCATGATGTTGGTGGCTTGTTTGACGAAATGGGCCTTAAATACGAACCTAAAGACTGTTCATTGATAGGAATTCATCGATCAGTAGATGAATATTCATCGATAGGAATATCCCAAGTAACATTGCCAAAACCATCCTGCTGTATTAAGTTTTATTAAAGTTTTATAAAAGCCACTTCAAATAAATTTGGTTTTACTATGGCACCTAGAGGTGTCAAAGGGTTTTATATTTTAGTCAGCTTTATGAGAATCTACACAGCTTGTTTACAACGATCTCCAAACCTTGTTTCTCAAATTCCTTTTACTCTTATCAAAGGTTTTATTTCGACTCTATGAACTCGTAAAATGCTGTATTCAAATGCCGTTTTCGGACTAATTGATATTATCTTATTATGGTCAGTTAAAAAAGCATTTTAAAGCCATTTTGCCTCCAGTAAATGGATTAAACGGCAAATTGGCATTGAACGAAGTCACCATAAGACCAAATAGTTTTATATTAGGCATTGCGAAGAAAAATTGGCTTTATAGCAAAAATGTGATTTTTTTTCCAATCGCCATATTGAAATAAAAGAAATAATTGAAATGTGGAAAAATAAATGAATCAAACTCTCAATGGTTTGCAAACAAACTGTTGATCAGAGACTAATTTCGGCATTATTTTAGATAATCTCATCCAATTCCAAGCACTTTTCGGGAAATTCATAATTCATCTATCGAATATATTTGTTTTAATTTGATTTATGTTTTTGTAAATTCGCTAAATTTCCGAGGCGCATTAATTTTCGGCTCTTATCGTGCCAATATTCACCCAAAAAAAAAAAATGCGCTTATAATTTCGAGCATAATACGCTATGGAAGACTGAATTTGTTTTGGATATCTAGCTGTCAAACAAAATTTCCCGCAACTCAAGACCTTTTTTTTACTGCTAAATGAATCAGAAGAGCAGAGAATCGAACAAAGCAGAATAACAAAAAAAACAACCTCGATTTCACAGTGAAGTTTGACAGCTGTGGCCGTTACAACATTCTGGTTTTCATGACAGCCAATAGGTTTTATGAAGGTTTTCAAGTGGTCATAACATCTTTCACTAGAACATTTTCAAAGTCTTTATGGTCTTATAAAGGTTTTATTAACTTGTTTTCACAACCGTCTATAGAGTGGGCCATTTTGTACAAATTTCGGCTTTAAAGAAGCATAGAGGAGGTGTTGGTAGACAAAACAGTTTTGAATGTAGTTTTATCAACAAAGCCGGGAGAAGTGTTATACGGCTGGAATAAAACTAAAATTGTTACTTGGGATTTGGCAAACGACATTATTTTGTCGAATCTATGGAGAGCAAATATAAGGAAAATGCAGCAAAATTATCAGATGCCAAAATATCTAAAATAAGCAGATGCCAAAATAACGGCAAGAGTTTTTAATGGCCCTAAAAAAAATAGTGTAAGATGCAAAATTTGAAAAAAAAATCTTTCACCGGTTCAGAAAGTGGCATGGAAAAGCTCCAAAAAAATATGTGAAAACTCTTTTGGGAAATCAGAAAGCTGACAATTATCAAAAGATCGTCGAGATATAAGTGAAATTTTTTTGGAAGAATGGGGTGCCGTTTGTCCTTGAAGTGATATTTTTTGGATTCTCATTTTGATAAATTCAAAGAAAACATGGGATCATACTCGGATGAGCATGGGGAAAGATTTCACCAGGATATTAAACTATTTGAAGATCGTTACAACAAGCAATGCCCTGCAGCCATGATGAGTAATTACATTTGGAATCTAATAAACTACATTCCTGGAACCCCATCTGGAAGGCAATACACTAGAAAAAAAATTCCGTTAATATTTTGTAAATATTATCCATAAATAAATACACCCATGACATATCAAACTCCTTTAACCTATGTACAATATCAGAAACACCATGATTTTCACTTACAAATGGAAAGACATTTAAGAATCATAACGTCAGTTGAGGTATTTTTTTTCAAAACATTTCTACGGCCTATAAAAAGCATTCAGATGGAAAATAAATTTAAGGATAATGCGTTTTAAACGTTTTTAAATAAGATTTATTCAAAACAAATAAAAAAATATTTCAGAGAATTTCTACCAGTGATTTAAAACCGTTTTAAATAAAACCTGAATTCATCCACTTTCCATGCAGTTCTCTGGAAAACATCCCTGAAATTCTGTGCAGAACTTCCTGAAGTTTTCTGCAGAACTTCCCTGAAGTCCTCTGCAGAACTTCTCTGAAGTTCTCTGCATAATTTCCCAGAAGTTCTCTGCAGAACTTCCCTGAAGTTAGCAGGCAGAATTTCCCTGAAGTTACCTGGCAGAATTTATCTGTAATTCTCAGAAGAATTTCCCTGACATTTTCTGAAGAACTTTTCTGAAGTTCTCTGCAAAACTTCCCAGAAGTTCTCTGCAGAATTTTCCTGAAGTAAGCCAGCAGAATTTACCTGTAATACTATGAAGAACTTCCCTGAAGTTCTCTCAAGAACTTTTCTGAAGTTCTCTGCAGAACTTCCCTGCATAACTTGACAGAAATTCTCTGCAGAATTTCCATGAAGTAAGTCGGCAGAATTTATCTGTAGTTCTCTGAAGAACTTCCCTGAAGTTCTCTGCAGAACTTCCACAAAATTCTCTAAGGAACTTCCCAGAAGTTCTCTGAAGATCTTCCCTGAAGTTCTCTGAAGAACTTCCCAGAAGTTCTCTGAAGAACTTTTCTGAAGTTCTCTGCAGAACATCCCTGAAGTCCTCTGCAGGACATTCTCTGAAGTTCTCTGCAAAACTTCCCTGAAGTTCTCTGCAAAATTTACCAGAAGTTCTCTGCAGAATTTTCCTGAAGTTAGCCGGCAGAATTTAACTGTAATTCTCTGAAGAACTTCCCTAAAGCTCTCGACAGAACTTCCCTGGAGTTCTCTGCAAAACTCCCCTGAAGTTCTCTGCAGAACTTCCACGAAGTTCTCTGCAGAACTTCCACGAAGTTCTCTGAAGAACTTCCCTGAAGTTCTCTGAAGAACTTCCCTGAAGGTCTCTGAAGAACTTCTTTGAACTTCTTCTTTCCTGAAGTTCTCTGCAAAACTTCCTTGAAGTTCTCTGCAGAAGTTCCAAGAACTTCTCTGCAGAACTTCCATGAAGTTCTCCGAAAAACTTCCATTAAGTTCTATGAAAAACTTCCATGAAGTTCTAAGAAGAACTTCCATGAAGTTCTATGAAGAACATCCATGAAGTTCTCTTGAAAACTTCCATGAAGTTACCTGGAAAACTTCCATAAAGTTCTCTGAAGATCTTCGATGTAGTACCTGAAGAACTTCCCAGAAGTTCTCTGAAGAACTTCCCTGAAGTTCTATGAAGAACTGCCCAGAAGTTCTCTGAAGTACTTTCCTGAAGTTCTCTGCAGAACTTCCCTGAAGTTCTCCGCAGAAGTTCCACGAGATTCTCTGCAGAACGTCTATGAAGTTCTCTAAAGAACTTGCATTAAGTTCTATGAAGAACTCCGATGAAGTTCTCTTGAAATCTTCCCTGAAGTTCTCTTGAAAACTTCCATGAAGTTATTTGAAAAACATCCATAAAGTTCTCTGAAAAACTTCCACGAAGTTCTCTGAGGAACTTCCCTAAAGTTCTCTGAAGTACTTACCTGAAGTTCTCTGAAGAACTTTCCTGAAGTTCTCTTCAGAACTTCCCTGAAGTTCTCTGCAGAACTTCCCTGAAGTTCTCTGCAGAACTTCCATGAACTACTCTGCAGAACTTCCATGAAGTTCTCCAAAGAACTTCCATTAAGTTCTATGAATAACTTCCATAAATTTCTCGGAAGAACTTCCGTGAAGCTCCTGAAGAACTTCCCTGAAGTCTTCTGCAGAACTTCCCTGAATTTCTCTGCAAAACTTCCCAGAAGTTCTCTGCAGAATTTCACTGAAGTAAGCCGGCAGAATTTACCTGTAATTCTCTGGAGAACTTCCCTGAAGTTCTCTGCAGAACTTCCACGAAATTCTCTAAAGAACTTCCCAGATGTTCTCTGAAGATCTTCCCTGAAGTTCTCTGCAGAACTTCCACGAAATTCTCTAAAGAACTTCCCTGAAATTCTCTGAAGAACTGCTAAGAAGTTCTCTGAAGTACTTTCCTGAAGTTCTCATTCAGAACTTCCCTGAAGTTCTCTGCAGAACTTCAATGAAGTTCTGTAAAGAACTTCCCTGAAGTTAGCCGGCAGAATTTACCAGTGATTCTCTGAAGAACTTCCCTGAAGTTCTCTGAAGAACTTATCCGAAGTTCTCTGTAGAACTTCCCTGAAGTCCTCCGCAGAACTTCCCTGAAGTTCTCTGCAAAATTTCTCAGAAGTTCTCTGCAGAATTTTCCTGAAGTTAGCCGGCAGAATTTACCTGTAATTCTCTAAAGTTCTTTGCAAAACTTCCCTGGAGTTCTCTGCAAAACTCCCCTGAAGTTCTCTGCAGAACTTCCACGAAGTTCTCTGCAGAACTTCTACGAAGTTCTCTGAAGAACTTCCCTGAAGTTCTCTGAAGAACTTCCCTGAAGGTCTCTGAAGAACTTCTTTGAAGTTCTCTGAAGAACTTCTTTGAAGTTCTCTGAAGAACTTTCCTGAAGTTCTCGGCAAAACTTCCCTGAAGTTCTCTGCAGAAGTTCCAAGAACTTCTCTTCAGAACTTCCATGAAGTTCTCCGAAAAATTTCCATTAAGTTCTCTTGAAAACTTCCATGAACTTATCTGAAAAACGTCCACAAAGTTCTCTGAAGATCTTCGATGTAGTTCCTGAAGAACTTCTCTGGAGAATTCCAGGAAGTTAGGACCCAAATTTGGGGAAACTTCTGGGAGGACCCGGTCCGACATCCCAAGTAACAATTTCAGTTCTATTCCAGCCGTATAGCACTCCTCCCGGCTTTGTTGATGACACTACATTCAAAACTGTTTTATCTACCAACACCTCCTCTATGCATCTTTAAAGCCGAAATGTGTACAAAGTGGCCCACTCTATAGACGGTTGTAAAAACAAATTAATAAAACCTTTCTAAGACCATAAAGATTTTGAAAATGTTCTAGTGAAAGATGTTATGACCACTTGAGAACCATCATAAAACCTATTGGCCGCCATCAAAACCAGCATAGGGCCAAATGGCCACAGCCGTCAAACTTCACGGCGATATCGTGGTTGGTTTTTGTTGTTTTGCTTTGTTGCTCTTCTGATTCATTCAACAGTAAATAATGGCTAAGAAAAAAGTTCTACTGTTGCGGGAAATTATGATTGATAGCAAAATATATAAAACAAATTGAGTTTGTTTTATAGCGTATCATGCTCCAAATCATATGCGCATTCATTTTTATGGTGAATATTGGCACGATAAGAGCTGAAAATTAATGCGCTTTGGAAATTATGCGAGTTTACAACAACAAAAACAAAATTGAAAGAAATATATTCCATAAATTAATCATGAAACTCCTGATAATTGATGGAATTCAATAAGGTTATCTGAACGAATACCGAAATGTGGCTTAGATCTACAGTTCAATTGTATTACATTTAAAATTTGGTGTATTTATTTTTCCCCATTTCAATTATTTCATATATTTCAATATGGCGATTACAAGAAATCACAGTTTTGCCAAAAAGCCAATTTATCTTAGCAATGGCTACTACAAAACTATCTGGTCGATTGGTAGCTTTCCTCAATGCCAGTTAGCCGTTTAATGCATTTACTGGAGGCAAAATGGTTTTAAAACGCTTTTTCAACTGACCATAATAAGATAATATGAATGAGTCCTAAAACGGCATTTCAAACAGCATTTTATGAGTTAATAAAGTCAAAATAAAACCTTTGATAGGAGTAAAAGGAATTTTAGAAGTCAAGGTCTTAAGATCGTTGTAAAGAAGCTGTGTAGGTTCTTATAAACCTGACTAAAATTTGAAACCTATTGGCATCTCTTGCTGCCATAATAAAGCCGAATTAATTTCTAGTGGCTTTCATAAAACTTTAATAGAACTTAATAAAGCTGGATGGTTTTGGCAATGTTACTTGGGATACCAAATATACCCATATTGGGGTAATCAGCCTCTTATGTACACTAGCGGTAAACATGCATTAGTTCACAGGCAGACCAACACCACGCAGTGAAATAATTCTGAACTGTGAAGTCGACCGTCTGGAAAACCATGGTTACTCGAGTAAATTTCTTGAAAACAATCAATTCAAACATGATCTTGTAATCAAAATACAAATATAACAGAAAGTTCACATGAACATTAGCGCCACGTGGTGGACGAATTCTGATTTAATGTGTACAATATTCAAAAAGGCCTGCCCTCTCGAATATCTTTTTCGAAGATGCCATTTCACTATATGTCAATAATCTCGAGGTTCAACGAGCAAGATGGTCAGACCAGGTGGAGCAAGACCTAGGGGGTACAAGGTGCCCAAGGGATTGGAGAGGAGCAGCCACGAAGCGGGCATTATGGAGGGATATTGTGTATATCAGGCTACACAGAAAAAAAAAATGAATTTTAACAAGCGTGTAAAATTTCCCCTTGTTCGATTCCAAGCCAAAGGAAGCGGTAACAACGAAATTGTTTGCAATCTTTCATGCACCATACAACAATGTTAGCCGTCTTCCATACAACAGACTAGATTCAGGCGTAATCTGAGTTAAATTTACATGAAATATCTCATTTATTTCTGCCAAATCTAACATTCCCTTTATGTGCATTAGATAATGCAGAAAATTAAATGTTTCTTTCTATCTGTGTATGTTATAGTATTGTGACGTAATGCCATGTAAATAAAATAATAACAATAATCTCGAGACCCAGATTATACAGGAAGTTTACCTGTACACTACCGCCACAGAGTGAGATACTTCTGGACTGTTGAGTCGAGCGTCTGGAAGCTCATAATTCTACGACTAACTTTCCTGAAAACAGTAAATTTGTACACGATCAAGATCTTAAAATACAGGTTATACAAAAAGTTCGCATATACACTAGTGCCTCGTAGCGGACGAGTTTTGAACTTATTTTTACACCATCCGAAAGGCCTTTATCAACCAAACAATTTTGTCCAAGACGCTAACTCGCTACATGTAAAGGATCTTGGGATTCAGGTTAAAAATTAAGTTTACATGGTCACTAGCACCGCGTATTGAGATTATTCTGAACTTTTAAGTTTACCATCCTGAAGGCCTTGATCTACTGAACTACTTCGCTGAAAAAAGTAACTGCCTATATACGAAGGATCACGAGATATTATCTGAAGAAACAACAAAAGTCAATGCCCATATGTCATTTGAGACCACCATCAAGAGAATCCGCGCATGTCGGGGGGTTTACTGTACATTGCTATTTTTTTGCTACAATATGCTGCCTTTCAATGGTCATAGCTTTTTCCGGTGAAGTCGGATCATCACACTTTCTTCCGCAACGTTGTTTTTTAAAGCTTAAGAAATTTACAAAAAAAATATCCTTTCAGAGCATTTACATCTAAGCTAAGGCAGTTATTTGAGTGGTTTTCAAAAGATATCCAAAATTCCAATTTTTTATGCCAATTTGTGAAGAAAAAGCAAATCGCATGAGGTCGAAATACGATTTTCGGTGGTTTTGAGACCCAACCTACACAGCTAGAAAAAGTAGTGTGAATGTCTCTTCAATATCATGTACTTAAATGGAGCGTTACAAAACATACAAATAAACATTATAAACCGTGCAATGTTCTGGGACATTTAATTCATTGCGGATTTTGTTGTATACAAAAGCTCGTCCTTGTTGCAACTATTTCATGCAAGATGCTGCTTCGTGTGGAAGGAAATACGATTTACATGCGCTGATATACATCATAATGAACATTCTGATTATTTTTTTTCTGTGTTACGGAAACTGGCAAGGAGCTCTGGGTCGGAATATCTATGTCGACCAGTGTAATCAGAAAAACAAAAGAAGGCTCGAGTGTTTCGCAGTAAGGAGTTGCTGCAAGCTGATTGTAATGTTCTGATTTCCTATGAAAACACGGTTCTGTTGCAAGATACTCACAACCAACAGAATGATAGAGCATACACAGCGAAGCTTGCAGATGTGCAGCGGTTCCAAAATGTTTCGAGAGCAATGGTATTGTGGAATTTCAGAAAACGTCAATCTTCTACTAGTTTTCATCGAGTCAGGAGTTAAAATCAACACTAATAAAAACATCGAACATGTTCGAAAAAATCACTTGTTACTCCATGGTTCGAATTGATTTTAGACGGAAAGTATTGTATTCAACAAGATTCTGCCCAAAATTTGCCAGGAGTGGCCAAAATTTGCTCCATTTCATATCATTACCAGAATGGCCTGTCTCATTGTTAGATCTCATGTTTTGGATGCTCAGTAAAATTGAAAGTACAGAAGGTCACAGTCTTTAGTCTTTCAAGAAACTCTTGATCCATATTTGTGTGTGTGTCTGTGTGTGTCTTTACAATCACTGCCGGCAGTGCTTTTTTGGAAGAAACTTGTCTGCATTTCTTCAGTAATTTATATGTGATCACTAAGTGCAAACATTTTTAGCCCTGGAGATTGAAAGAAACTCTTGATCCATATTTGGGACAATATGCCTCAAGAAACGGTGCGTTCAAGTTGCGAAGCGTTTAAAACACATCTACGGCAAGTTATAAAAGGAAAAGGTGTGAGGTTCGAGCTCAACATGTAACTTCATCCTAATAAAATGTAAGTTTAATGGAAATAGAGCGTTTTTAGGTTTTAGGTTCTTTACTGACAAGCAACCGTTGCCACCCATTTGAACTCTGATGATGAATTCACGACAGTTTTTCCGATAAATGCTGATCTTTACCGAGTGTTGATTCACGGAGAAATCTTCCATGTTAAAATCAAATGGTAATCACTGTCTTTATTACACTGATAGGCAAAATAGAGTGCCCACCTCTTCGTTTTTTCAATTTCTCTCATTTACTTGGTTCGAATTAAAGTAAACACACTGTATTTTTTTTTTTATCTTATTTTTTATATTCTTTTTAAGTTTCACTTATGGAATACTGAAAAAAAAGGAGTTTTGCTTAAAGAAAAAAAAATCAATTTGTGTTGAAAAAAAAAAACAGTGACAAAATAAAGTGCCCACTTCAAAAATCGATATGTTTTCGATAAGTTTCCATTGGAAGCCCCCTCGATTGTTTATGTTTTGATATTTTGACATGTTTTGAAGCAAACGGCTGAACCTGGTGCATTTGTATACGTGATCGCATTTGATTCAATTGAAAAAAATGGAAAACGCAGTGCTTTCGAAAGCAATTCCCTTGTGTATCCGAAAATTGGTCGTTCGTGATGTGCAAAACGGTGAATCGCACCGGGCTGTTGCTAAGAAGTACAGTATCAGTAAGGCAGCGGTTGGCAAAATTCTTCTGAAGCTTAAAACGTTTGGATCAGTGGTGGATCGCACTGGCAGAGGCAGGAAGCGGAAAACGGATGCGAGAACGGACACCAAGATCATGCGCGAAGTCAAGAAGAATCCGAAGGTAACTGTCCGCGAGATCCAGGAAACCCTTCAGTTATCAGTTTCCGGTCGAACTGTTCGTCGCCGTCTCGTAGCACAGGGGTTGAATACCAAACTTGCCCGGAAGCGCCCATTTATCAGCAAGGCAAACAAAGCCAAACGGCTTAAGTTTGCTAAGGAGCATGCTGATAAGCCCCTAGAGTTCTGGAAAACGGTTCTCTGGACGGACGAATCAAAATTCGAGCTGTTTAACCGAAAGCGGCGGGTTCGTGTTTGGTGCAGATCGGGAGAGGAGCTTCAGGAGCGCCACATCCAAGGCACGATGAAGCATGGAGTCACAGTGGAAGCTGGAGGAATCCTCATTCATTCGGAGGCAGAATGGTTATCAAGAGCATACAAAACCAGGACGAAAACGACAAGGACTTGCACAAGAAGGAAAGTAAACAGAAAAGGAAAGAAACAACGAAGATTGGTAAGAATGTTACAGTTTTACTTATTATATACATAAAACCATAACTAAATACGCGCCTGAATAAAAAAACTGAATTTTGATTCTGGAAGTGTGGTTGCATCCCATATATCTATTAGATATATGGGTGTATTCATGCGGGGCTTATTGCATATGATAGCGATCTCAGAATGTACGTGTAGAAACAGGCATTCTCAAAATGGGTCGTTGGAACTGCAATAGAGCTATCACCTTTTATCTCCAGGGCTAAAAGTGTTTGCACCTATAGATTTGCATAATGTCAAAAATAGGTGCAGATAAATTTCTTCCATAAAAGCAATGCCAGTCAGTGGGAGGTGAATTGCCACACACACACACACACACACACACACACACACACACACACACACACACACACACAAAGCCAATTTTTCTTCGCAATGACTGTTATAAAACTATTTGGTCTTATGGTAACGGCATTTGGGAGTTAAGGCATTTGGGAAACAAGGTTTTAAGATCGTTGTAAACAAGCTGTGTAGGTTCTCATAAACCTGACTAAAATATGGAATTTATTGGCACCTCTTGATGCCATAATAAAACCAAATTTATTTGCAGTGACTTTTACAAAACTTTAATTAAACTTAATAAAGCAGGATGGTGTTAGCAATGTTACTTGGGTACAATCTCCCCATCTTGCTGGTGAAACTAATTTTAAACGTTCTGTCGGACAGGAAATTTCGTGTTTCGCTGCATGGTGCAGTCTCCGATGTGCACGAGAGCTTCGCCGGTATTCCGCAGGGAAGTATACTAGGTCCACTTCTGCTTAACTCGTTCACCTCGGACATACCCTCGGTTGAAAATGGATCTGTTGACAGTCATCTACAATGGTAGGGTAACTAGAGCGCTCACCGCGAAACTGCAGCAAAGCGTGTATGACCTGTTAGAATACTTCACTGAATGGAAGAGCTGTATCAATGCAGCGAAGACCCAGGTAATTCTGTTACCTTACTCCAAATCTCCCAGACTTGTTCCGCCTGATGATTGTAAAAATATGCTAAACAACACAGCGCTGTAATAAGCCAATTCAGCTCTATATCTTGGCGTTTTCCGAGACAGCAAGTTGCTTTTCAGGGAGCAGGTTTACAAAAGCTATTGTACTAATTGATCAACAGAAGGTCTACGTTGTTCCCGAAGAACAAGCTTGCTGTCCACTAACAAATCCTTCTCTCGGTCATCGAATACGGCATGCCAGTCTGGGAGAGTTGCGCAAAAGCACATCACCCGAAGCTTCAGCGTGTTTAAAACAAGTTCCTCAGGATGATCTTGAACATCCCTCCGAGGACACGACCAACTGAGATCCGCCGTCTGGCCGAGATGAAGATGCTCAAAGATCGTTTAAGTGAGTCTATCCATCGGTATAGAGCACGGAATCAGGTCAATATATCATCCAGGATCTGGTTTCCCACCATTTTCAAATTGTGGTTATATTTGTTATATTTTCAAATGGTGGTTTGTTATATTTTCAAATGGTGGTTATATTTCCCATATTAGTAGGTGGGAAGGTTATCAAATTTTTAAATTTAAAAATCAAAACTTAAATTACTGACTTTTTAATTAAATTTTAAGCTAAAATTCTTAAATTAATTTGAAAGAAGAATGTTCAACAGCCCATAGAGCTCAATCAATTAAGATGTAAATTGGTATGTAAGACTATGAATATAAATTAAAAACAGTTATACTACTAAACATTAGTGAGGAGCCAGTGTTGGACTGGCAGCTGCCAGGCAGCTTATGGCCATGGAAATATTATTTTGTTTTCCTGGTTGGAAATTTGTTTGGCGGGATTTTTTATTTTGGATTTCAAATGGGAAAAGCCCCCATAAAGAAAAAAAAAAAATGTTTAAAAAGTATGGAGGCAGGATTAAAACTTTTAATTATTTATTTATTATTTATTTATTATCACCGTCTTCGACAACAAGATCGTACAGACTGTACTTATTCTAACTTAACTTATGTAACTAAACAATTCGTATAATTCGGTTTTTAAAAATACTCCTGGACATGTTAAAATCAAACTCGTCAGAAATGTCATTGAATGACCGAATACAAGCGTCAAGAGGGTTGTTGTAACCGTAATTGGTTCGGTGATACGGAACAGCAAGCAAGTTGGAGTTCCGAAAGCGTCGTGGAGGAATGTTCAGCGGTACCTGCTCAAGAAGCGCAGGACAGTCGATGACACCGTTAATGACGTCGAATATAAATAAACGCTGCATTTTCACGCGTCTGGCAGACAGCAATTCCAAGCCTATCAATTGGCATCGCTCGGGATAGGGAGGGAGATTGTTTGGATCGTTCCAGTGAAGTAGCCGCAATGAAAATCTTACGAACTTTTTCTGTACCCGTTCAATTGAAAGAATCTGCGCTACGTAGTACGGAGACCAAACCGGGGAAGCATATTCTAGGATGCTACGCACCAGCGTGCAGTACAGTGTTTTCAAAGCATGTACGTCAGTGAATTCGGAAGCATGTCGACGAATGAACCCAAGAACAGAAAATGCTTTGGAAGTCGTAATCCCAACATGTTCATTGAACCTAAGCTTCTCATCGATGGTTACGCCCAGATCGCAGATAGAAGAAACACGCTCCAGTGTTTCAATGTCCATACTGTACTGGTGATGCACGGGATTACTAGAGCGGGTAAAGGATATGATTTTGCATTTGTTGCTGTTGACGCGCATGCCATTATCGCCACACCAGATCAATATGGTGTTGATGTCCGTCTGTAGAATGGCGCAATCATCCGGGGACAGTATAGCGCGAAAAAATTTCAGGTCGTCGGCAAACGAAAGCTTAAACGAGGAGAGAAGCAGACACAGATCGTTCACAAAAATGTTGAATATCAGTGGACCAAGGACACTGCCCTGAGGTACACCGGACGTCATGCAGAATAAACTGGATCGTGCTGAGTTAACCGTTACATACGAGGTTCGGTCAGATAGATACGAAAATATCCACTGCGTTATCCAATTCGGAAAGCCAATGTGCTTTAGTTTATCGACGACTAGGCTGTGCGGCACGGTGTCGAATGCTTTTGCAAAATCAACATACACCGCGTCAATTTGCTTTCTATTTTCTATTTCCCGTGACAGCGTGGTAATGTAGCACATCAAATTTGTTGTAGTTGAGCGGTGTTTCATGAATCCATGCTGGCTATCGGAAATTAAGGGTGATGCAACAGTATACAGCACCTTGTGCATCAGTTTCTCAAATACTTTGCTTAAGCAGCATAGTATAGAAACACCACGATAATTTGAAACTTGGTTGACGTTGCCAGACTTGTGAATGGGAACGATAGAGGCAGTTTTCCAAACCGCCGGGAATGTTCCTTCACGTAGCGATCGGTTGAACAAACTCGCAACAGGTGCTGATAGTTCCGTCGAGCAGTTTTTCAGAAACACTGGTGGAATGCCGTCTGTCCCGGATCCTTTCTTAGCGTCGAGGTCTTCGATGGCTTGCGAGATTTCGTTTGGGGAAAATTGGATGATGGGAAGGTTGATGGAATGCGAGGGAATATGTGTGAAGCAGTCTTGACGTTGTACAGGCGACACTTTGCTGAACACACTCTCGAAGAATATGGCGAAGAGATTAGCGGCTTCTGAATTTGAGCTAGCATGAGCATCGTTGTAGCTGACGTTGCAAGGAATTCGGGAAGATGATTTCTGTTTCTTCACAAAATCCCAGAAACGCGATGGGTTCTGTTTGACACTGGCCTGGATTCTCGATACGTAATTCTCGTATGTGGTTAGCATTATTGACTTGTACGATGATTCAGCATTACGTAGGATGATTCGGTCACTCTCGGACTTTGTGAGAAAGAAGCGATGTCGTGCTTTCCTTAGCATGTTTCTGAGATGGCGTAGCTCGGAGGTCCACCACGGTTGGTTAAACATTGATTTAAATGATTGTCTTTTTCGAGGCACAAAATCATTGCAGACTTCGTAAAGTTTGTCATAAAAGGCTGACAGTGAATCGTCAATTGTTCCGATCCGCAAAATGGTATTCCAATCGGTATCGGCAAATGCTGTTTTTAGCTGGCTGTAGTCACACGCGTTGAAATCAAATATAAAATTGTCAAAATTATCATCTATCGTAACAAAATTATTGTCGGTCACGTCAAACAATAAAACAAAAGGCGTGTGATGGTTGTCGATCTGTAACAGTGGAGTGGGGGGTTCGACCAGATCCAGATGTTCCGGTAAACTTACGAATGCAAGATCAAGTAATCTTCCATTGGTGTTCAAAAAACTGTTAACTTGCCGTAAGCCCGCAGCGAACACGGTTTCGATGAGGGATTGTTCTTGCTCGGAAACAACGTTCGACGGAATGTAACCGTTAACCTCGTCATCCAATTGCCATCGCAAGTTCGGGAGGTTGAAGTCACCCAATGACAAAACGATATCGGTTTCGCTAGCGCTGTTTGTGAGATGCTGAACTGCTTTTGTATGGGCAGAATAAAGATCCGCGTGTGAGTTCGGGGGAAAATAAACAGCAATGATGTAGAGCGAACGATGCGTCGATCTTACGCAAACTGCAACTTGCTCAAGTCGTTCACAATCCATCAAAGGAATCACCTCGCAACGAAGGTGGTTTTTTACTGCAATCAATACGCCCCCACCACGAGTATGTTGGCTTGTTGATGCACTGCGGTCACAACGGAACAACGCATATTCAGATGATATTTCAGCACTATTGATATCCTCTCGCAGCCAAGTTTCCGTGAAAACAATAACGTCATAGTCGCAGCTGATAAGCTGCAAGCGTAGCTGAACGATTTTGGTACGTAAGCCTCTCACGTTCTGGTAGTAGACCGAAATATTGGATTTTTGCCCAGCTTTAAAACTCGAAGGAGGAAGCTCAAGATTTCCACGTTGAGTCGAGATAGAGTTTGTGACGAATGAAGCACTTTCTACTGCTCTTGAGGCTTCCGTTGTGCATTGACAATACTGGATTGGTGCTGGGTTGCTGGAATCGACAAATGCTATCGGAAGGGAGATGCTCAAATTGCATGCATACTTGCCTGCGATAACGGGTTGGAAGACCCCTTCTCCAAACTCATACACAGGGCCGGGATGGCTGAAGGTCGCTGGCAGGAGTGGCTCGACTGTGACGAGGGGATCTGGGGCTTCCATGTGGCTTACAGGCGTGCATCCCGGTGTTGTGACATCGAGAATGGCTGGCGTTGGGTTGCTAGAAGCGACAAACGTTACCGGGAGGAAAGAGTTCTCATTGCTTGTATACTTGCCTGTTAAAACTGGTTGGAAGACCCCTTCTCCAAACTCATACACAGGCCCGGGATGGCTGCAGAACGCTGGCGGGAGTGACTCGACTGTGACGAGAGGATAAGGGGCTTCCTTGAGGCTTCCAGGCGTGCATCCCGGTGTTGAGGTGAAAACTGGCAATTGAGCTTCCAAAATATTCGTGTTGTTGCGAACAAGAGTGGGCCACTTCAGCACAGGTCCATAATTGGAGTGGTAGATGGAGTTAGCGAGGGTGTTGCTTGTAAGTTCTTCATCAGCGGGAGCCGAAATTTTGAAGATCCGTAGTCTTCAAATTCTCGAAATAGAAGTCCTTCAGGCCATGTTTCGGGATCCAGCGCTTTAAGTTTGAGTGTAGGGTCAAGACCAATTTTGAAAGAGACGAAGGAAAGCGATTCAATAGTTTTGCCTTTCGGCACGAGCTTCACCACGATTGGATCGATGTCAATATTCAGGTTGGCTTTCGTCATCGCACATACTGCTTCCACTGTGACCTCCGGACAAATCTTTGATATGTACAGCCAAAACCGATGATCAATTTCACTCTTGCAAATCGGAACCGATACAATATTGCCCTCCGTTTTTTTCTTGCTACCCACGCAACAGCTTTCTGGGGCGCGCTCATTTGACTCGATCACACGGGGGCGTTTTATTCCTCTACGCTGATCGATTACAGGCCAACGTGTATTTGTTGCTGGTGAGGAACTGATGGTGGGCTTTGAGTGTAGTTGCTTGATTTCCGTGCGTAGATCAGCAATTGCAGACGTAAGCGCGATGATAGGTGACTTTTCATCGGCTTGGTATGAAATCGAGCGAAAATGAGAGTTTTCAAACAACTCTGCACATCCATCGCACATCCAGAAAAGATTTTTCCTGTGTGATGTGAAGTACGATTGCATTGCCCGTGTTACGCCTGAGCATGCGTTCATATGAAAGAAAGCTCCACAGTAACCACGGCACACGACAACATCGATTCCAGTAATTGCTTCCGAGCATTTACCACAGTTTTTCGCCATCCTGATGCGCCTACACTTAGTCTTTATCAATCAGGTAAAAGCTCACAAGGGAGTGCTTCCGATAATGACAGGCAGATGTCGCTTCAGCGGAAAAAATTGGCGTGGGGAGTAGTAAGGGCTATTGTTATTTAGCAAACAAACAAAACACGAGCCACTCGCGAAGGTGGTAAAAACAACACACCGGAATGTTCCACAACTGGTCAAACGCACAAAAGCACTTCACAGTTTGTTAACGGGACACGGGAGAGCGAAAAATTGATTTTTTGTTTTCAGTAACACATAGAAAACGAATACAAATATCACGACCGAGTGTTTATGTTCCTAAGCAAATGCAGGGTTTATTCCGCTTTTTTCCGTCAGTTTCTCATCTTCCACTAGTGCTTCAACTTTTAGTGCTTCTGCTCTTCCGTTTCTTTTCTTCAACTTCTATTTTTCCACTTCTTTCGCTTCGTTTCCCAACTTCTTCAATTTTTTTGCATATATCTCCTTCATGTTATCTTCTTTTATTTCACTTTTTTCGCTTCTTTCCTCTGCTTCGCTTCTTCCCTTCTGCCTCCTTCATTTATTCAATTTTTCTTCGTCGTCTTCTTTTCTTGATTTTTCCACTTCTTTTCATTCGTTTCGGTTTTTTTCTTCGTCCTCCGATGATTTCGTTACGTTTCTCTTTTTCGGCTACTCTTGTTCCGCTCCTCTTTCCCAACTGTTCTTCTTCAGTTTGTCTTCCTCTGTAGTTGTTTCCATCTCCGTTTCTTTTTTCGCTTCTGTTCTTCAGTTTTTCTTCATCCACTTCGGTTTTTCCGTCCGGATTAGCATACACGTTTAAGCTTTCCTTTTTTTTTCATCATTAGCTTCTTCCATTTCCTGATTCCACTACAGTTGTCTAAACCGTCTTTTTTCCCTCAGAAAATTTAACATTCGTGTTGTTCGATCCTCTGATCACGAAAAGTACATCGACGCCCAATCTGTTCCTCAGCGGAGACATCACAACATCCCTCGTTGTTCGATCCTCTGTATTTGCCAGGACGATGCCTAGGCTAGTCCCAGTGTCGTTTTGCTGCCTTTCATTTACAAATTTCAAGAATTAAATTTCTTGATTTGGCGGTGGCTCCTTCTTCAAAAAGAAACGTGTGTGTCAGCCGAGTGTGGCCGATCCTCAAGAACACGTTGGTCGGCCGTGCTCCCATGTTCCGCCCACCTGCAGGTATCTTCCTTGACTTACCTCAACTTTGATTTCCTAGTCTCATACCACTGGTTATCCCACTGGCGGCGTATCGATTGCTTCACTTTCCTCAAAGCATTCCCGACGAAAAGGAAACAACAAAATGATTTCAAGTTTTGTTATTAAGTTACGCTGTTTTTATAACCGAGGTTGTTAGAATTCAGATCGCGGATGTAGTTAAAATAACAGAAATTATAACAAAATTTCCTCAAGAGGTAACAAAACTATTAAAAAAAACTTTGATATAGATATAACATAAACAAAACAAACCTTGTAACAGTTTTGTTACGATGTAGCAAAACCATATCAGCTAGTGTTAGAATTATTGTATTTCTTTACGCAGCTTGTACCTCCAAGGGCATTATATCTTAATTTGTTATAAGTATGTTATACAATTATCCAGATGAAAACGTCTTTAATAAATTTATATCATAATCAGTTAGTCGTAACAATAACAATTTGTTATAATTTTGTTATTTTTATGTTATACCCTTCTGGTCGGGTCTTGGCAAATAGATGGTCTGTTGCCTTCTAGCCCCATTAGCTAGTCGACCGGCTTCGGAATTGCCACTGATTCCAGCGTGCTCAGGAATCCAGCAGCAGCGGGGTGGTTTGCTCCCCGCTTTCTTCTCCTCTTTTTTCACCCCGGGTTGTTGGGTTTGCTCCTCCTCCCAGTGCGGGGGGCGTGTGTTGGGATGGGGGTGTTTTTCGTCGGGTGAGGGGTGGGTGTTGTGGAGAGGAAACCAGTCGGAAGCCGGTTCCCATTATAGCCCGAAGGTTTTGATGCCCTGGTGTTGATCGGGGTCAACGGTAGTCTTGGTGGGGCGGTTCCCCGGTGAACTTCCTTGGACTGCTTCGTCGTTCGAAGCCCACTTGCGTAGTTGAAATCCGCCCTTTGCTAGGAGTGCGTCTAGTTGGTTTCGGAGATTTATGACATCTGCTGCGTTGCTTCCGCCAGAAAAGAGATCGTCGACGTAGACATCTTTCTTGAGAGCCTTGGCTGCGAGTGGAAAACGATGACCTTCGTCGTCGGCAAGTTGAATCAGTACGCGGTTGGCGGTACCGAACGTCACGGTTTTCAGGTCGTATGTCTCCATCGGATGCTCTGGTGTCGGTTTTCAGACGATGAGTTGAAATCGGCAGTCACGAGGGTCGACGAGAACTTGACGGTACATCATCTTGGCGTCGGCGACTATCATGACTTGAGCGCATCGTGATCGATCGAATGTCATCTTGCACGGTTGGTCCAACCATGAGAGCGTCATTGAGCGAAGGTCCTTTTGGCGTTTTATATGAGGCATCGAAGACGACTCGTAGCTTTGTTGTGGTGCTTTCCTCGCGTATCACAGCGTGATGTGGAAGATAGTAATGTTGTACTGCTGAATCTTCATAGTCGTGAATGCGTTGCATGTGTCCAAGATCAATATACTCGTCGATAAACGCCTTGTCATGGTGATGAATATCGGGATTGCGGACCAGACGACCTTGAAGTAGATGACATCGATAGGGGTTCATGAGTGAAGAAGTGGAATGGAAAGTTGTGCTATCGAACGATGGATCTGCTAATTGAATACTGGGTGGCATATTCCAAGTCGACGTGTCGACGGATGTGGCTGGCAAATCGATTGTTACCTTTGGTAGAACCAAGAATTCGACGTTGGTGGAGTACTCGCCAACTCGAGAACGGATAGTAGAGGAGAATTTCAGCTTTGCTTGGGTGGATGCTTGACCGATCCCTGTGATCGGTAAGTAGACCTTCTTTCGGCGAGCCTTCATTTGTTGTGAAAAACGTTCAGCGATGAAACAGCATTCGCTTCCTGAGTCCAGGAGAGCGCGAGCGACGTGTTCAACCCCGTTGTCGTCAATCAAGATGATCACTGCAGTAGCTAGGAGGATTGTTTCGGTTAGAGGAAGCACAACTCATTGATTCAACGATTGTAGCGGACGCAGACGTGGTAATTCCGGCAGAGCTGACGATGACGGACTTGTTCTTCCTTTTCCTTTGCCGAAAGCTTCGAAAAACTCCCATACAGATACAGAGGGTGGCGGTCGGAACAGATGATACACTTCCGATCGTTGTACTGACTTGCTCCGTGACTCGAGACGGAACGCTGTGCTGGATTCTTGGATGCGGTTGACAGTTGCGTTTCGATAGTCTTCGCTTTGATGGATTGCAGTACCGTGACTCGTCGCTGGATACATGAAGCCAGATCCTTGAATGTTATTGCTTCTTTGGTTGAAGAGTGCTCTTCCCAATCTCGCCTCGTGGTCGGATCCAATCGAACACTGAGCATATGGATTAGCAGAATGTCCCAATACTCCGTTCGTTCACCCAAGTGATGCAAAACTTTGACGTTTGCCTCGAACTTCTCTACCAGACTGTGAAGTTCCACTGCCGATTCCCGTTTTAGTGAAGTGAATCCGAAGAGGGAATCTACGTATGACTTCTTCAGCCGAGAAGGATTCTGGAAGTGTTCCAGAAGCAGATTCCATGCAACCGGGTAGTACGTGGCGCAAATTGGGATCGTTTGAGTTAGCTGAAGGGCTGCGTCTGACAATGAAGACCGTAGATAATAGAATTTTTATATATTGGAAAGGCCGACCGACGAGTGAACCAGCGACACATACAAATCGTGGAAATTCATCCAAGTCTCCAGCTTTCCATTGAAGACGGGGAGTTTCACGTCGGGCAAACGCACCTGCGATGCCGACGGAAGGAATTGCGCCTCTCATTTATTTTGAAAGCCCATACATGTTGACGTCAGTCACCTCCTAAATGCGGCTGGCAGCAGAATCGACTGCCATCCGTAAATTCTAGTTTTCCATGATACCAAGGATTGGTTCTCTGAGAGACGCCCAAAACCATGGGGGTCTTTTTAAATAGCTGCCCTTGGCTGCTGTGATCTGTAAAATGTTGCAGGCCAAGTCGTCCAGTTGAGGGGTGAGAAATGACCAATAATCGAACTAAACCTAATTGCTTGAATCTGGTAACTCAGAGGGAGTAACTTTGCAAGTATATTCGTCATCAAAAACTTTTAATCCCATCGTGTGTTCGGTTGATGGAAAAAATCTAATTTTTCCAAAATATCTTCCAAGTGAAAAGTGTGGTTTATTATGTTTTAACCTCTCCCTCGCCAGACAAGAAAATTGAGAACAGCAAGAGAGTTTAATAATCCAACCGCCTGCACTTTACATACCGCCACTGACAGACTGAAGGAGCAGCACCAGCAAGAGCAGCGACAGAAGAAGAAAGTTGTTGAATTTTAAAAATTTGCCCATAAATTAATGGCTGTGGCTAAGGTGAACAAGCAACGAAGGAAAGCAAAAAATAAATCTCTGCAACCAATTTTTTTGCATACCATAGGACTAACTGCCAGTTTGAGACAAACTTTTCCCTGTAAGGTTCCAGTGCAGCGATGTAGCTGCATTTTCACCGGTAATAGCGTGAGAGAATGGGTTTTTGGTCGGCAAAGGTCAGTTGGCGAGGGACCGGGGAGGGAAGTTGAGTCAAAATTAAATTTATAATCCACTTTTGGCCACTTGAACTCCGCAACGTCATCGTCGTTGTCGTCGGCGTCGCAGTCGGACGGTGTTGTTCTCAGCCAAAGTAACGCCACTCGAGTCTAATTGTTTCTATGGTGGGATGAAAAGCAAAAGTGGCTTTGCCACAACAAAAGCGCTTTGAAGTCCGTCGGTTTTTGGGTCTTGCACTGAAGTATATGCAAAGTTACATCGTTTCTCACCAGGAGACCGAGGCGAGGTCTGTTTATTATTACGTTTTGCGAGACCGATATGGTGCGTCCAAGCAACTGAAGGTGAAATTTTTCGCACTTGAGCAGGAAACTTTGACCTTCCGATCAACGTTCTCTATGGTACCATTGCTCTGAACTAGAATTCAATGAGTCATGATAAATGAATTGAACTCAACAACAGAAGGAGAAAACTCCGAATTTGGCAGCTATTTAGGTAGAAAAATCCCATTATATCCGTTTCGATTGATAAATAATCATCATGTATTTGGACAACAGACCAAAAATCAGGTCACTCGCAAACCATGTTTGAACACACATACACCCACATACCGAATCATGTAGCAATCCAACCGAGAAACGATGTGGATTATTTTCCCATTTTCCCATGCCATTCTCGATGGAATTCAGTTTGCCCGTCGTAAACCCGGGTTGTCTTATTGACGACCGACTCAAATGATGTCATCGAACGCGGGAGAGATGCGATAAAATTGAGCAGCTTAGTGTGTGTCGTTGTCACTCCATCAACCATCCAACCAACTAACCAAACGAGAATCGTCGGGCGTGAGACACAAACCTGACTGTAACTGAGTTGTAATAAAGTAAACAACAGCAGCAGCTGGGGCACGCGAGCTAAATTAAAACTAATTAAATTCAACTATTTCTTCACGTAGCAGACGCCGTTGTCGACGACGACAACGACGACGACGTCGGAAAAGCCATTACCGCGCAAGCTGATGGTCATTGCTGATGTCCTTTGGCACGTTTATTGTTTGAAGAACAGTTGAATGAGCATTGCAGCAAACGACATTCGGACGGCGTGGGTGGCCGAAGAAAGAGCAAAGCAATTTCGTTCACTTTCGATAATTGAGTTGTCCATTCAACTTGTTTGAGTGATTACTGAGTTTTCTATCTGTTCGTTTACTTTGAGACTTTGTTGTTTTCTGATTTCGTTGACAACGTAAGGTTTCCACCTAATCTGTTTTGAAGTTAAAAAAAAATAACGTAAAATCCGATTAACAATGTGTGACCTCCGTGTTGGTTTTTTAATTTAAATTCTTAAATTCTTAAATTCTTTAATTCGTAAAATTCATAAAATTCTATAATTCTTTAATTCGTAAAATTCTTTAATTCGTAAAATTCTTAAATTCGTAAAATTTTTAATTCGTAAACTTCTTTAATTCGTAAAATGCGTTAAATGCGTAATATTCGTAAAATTCGTAAAATTCTTTAATTCGTAAAATGCGTAAAATTCGTGAAATTCTTTAATTCGTAAAATGCGTAAAATTCGTACAAATTCATAAACTTCGTAAAATTTGTAAACTTCGTAAAATTCGAAGAATGCGTGAAATTCGTTCTTCTTTCGTTAAATTCGTAGAATTCGTTGAATTCGTAAAATTCGTCAAATTCGTACAATTAATAAAATTCGTATAATTCGTAAACGTCATAAAATTCGTGAAAACCGTAAAATTCGTAAGATTCGTAAAATTCGTAAAATTCGTAAAATTTGTAAAATTCGTAAAATTCGTAAAATTCGTAAAATTTGTTAAATTCGTAAAATTTGTTAAATTCGTAAAATTCGTAAAATTCGTAAAATTCGTAAAATTCGTAAAATTCGTAAAATTCGTAAAATTCGTAAAATTCGTAAAATTCGTAAAATTTGTAAAATTCGTAAAATTTGTAAAATTCGAAAAATTCGTAAAATTCATAAAATTCGTAAAATTCGAATTCGTAAAATTCGTAAAATTTGTGAAATTCATAAAAAAAAACGTTACATGCGTTAATTTCTTAAAATTCGTAGAATTCGTAAGATTCGTAAAATTCGTGAGATTCGTATAACTCGTAAAATTCGTAAAATTTGTAAAGTTCGTACAATTCGTAAAATTCGTATAATTCGTAATATTTGTTAACTTCGTTAAATTCCTCAAATTAGTAAAATTCATAAAATTCTTTTAATTCGTAAACTCAAATTCCTAAATTCTTAAATTCTTAAATTCTTAAATTCTTAAATTCTTAAATTCTTAAATTCTTAAATTCTTAAATTCTTAAATTCTTAAATTCTTAAATTCTTAAATTCTTAAATTCTTAAATTCTTAAATTCTTAAATTCTTAAATTCTTAAATTCTTAAATTCTTAAATTCTTAAATTCTTAAATTCTTAAATTCTTAAATTCTTAAATTCTTAAATTCTTAAATTCTTAAATTCTTAAATTCTTAAATTCTTAAATTCTTAAATTCTTAAATTCTTAAATTCTTAAATTCTTAAATTCTTAAATTCTTAAATTCTTAAATTCTTAAATTCTTAAATTCTTAAATTCTTAAATTCTTAAATTCTTAAATTCTTAAATTCTTAAATTCTTAAATTCTTAAATTCTTAAATTCTTAAATTCTTAAATTCTTAAATTCTTAAATTCTTAAATTCTTAAATTCTTAAATTCTTAAATTCTTAAATTCTTAAATTCTTAAATTCTTAAATTCTTAAATTCTTAAATTCTGGGGGTGGGGGATTTATGGGGGGGTGATTTTTGTAAAGTTTTGGTGGGTAAATTTATTACATATTTAGATAATCTGAAATCGCTATTTATTTCATGTTTCTTCCAGTCATTGGAGGTTGATCTATGCTTATGATTATATTGTCCATCATCTGGCACTATCATTTGCAATAAAAAATATGTTTAGGAGCTGTCCAATAGTTCTCAACGATAAATAATGCTTCGCTGTTGAGCTGCAGCTATGGCATCACTGTTGCTTTTGAGAGAGCCCATGTTTCCTCTCTTCTTTGTTATCCATGGATAAAGCGCACCGGTAATGTAACGTGAAGCCTGCTGTCTCTTGCATTTGTTTCTTTTCAAACGAAGCATCCCGTTTGTCGTCACAGTCGCTTTGGCTAACATTTGCGTGAGAGTAAATGAAATAAGAAATACACATTGCCAATCTAAAGATCAATGACAAACTAAAAGTTTGGTCGTGTAGGTCTGTCTCATAACCTGCTAGGAGATGAGTTTGTGGTCGTAGCAATCGACATGTTTTGGTTGATTGATTTCGAGAGCGGAAATTGACGTTTGCAGCAAATCGTCAACTGGCCTATTTCATTTCGCCTTCGCACACATGCACAGAATCGCACTCATACAATATTGTTAGTTTATGTACAGATTGAGGAGCTGAAGAAAACATTTTTTTAATCGGAAAGCAATTCGCATGCGTTTAAGAAGTCCCTGCAATTGGGAACTTTATTCCATGACTATGAAATTTTCTGAGCCTAATGCTCGTTGCTGAAGGTATGTTCCGATAGACCAGACGTAAGCAGAGGGATTAATGTCTAAATATTGGCAGTTCTAATTATAGATTACATACAGCTTCATCAAATGTCTCAGGGGCTGACTAAACTGCTTAAAACCCGTCCCGTACCCTATTATGAAATTGTGAAATCATGAAATTCTGAAATTATGAACTTATAAAATTTTGAAAAAAATGGAAGAATGAATTTATGAAAAAATGAATTCATGAAGGAATGAAATTATGAAATTATGAGATAAGTAAATTATGAAATAATGAAATTTCTGAAATTATGATATAATGAAATTATGAAAAAATGAAAGAATGAACTTATGAAAGAATGAAATTATGAAATTATGAAGCTATGAAATTTTGAAATTATGAAATCATGAAATTATGAAATTATGAAAAAATGAAATTATGAGATTATGAAATTATGAAATTATGAAATTATTAAATCATTAAATTATTAAATTATTAAAATATTAAATTATTAAATTATTATATCATGAAATTATAAATTTCTGAAATTATGATATTAGGAAATTATTAAATTATGAAATTATGAAATTATGAAATTATGAAATTATGAAATTATGAAATTATGAAATTATGAAATTATGAAATTATGAAATTATGACATTTTAAAATAATGAAATAATGAAATTATGAAATTATGAAATTATGAAATTATGAAATTATGAAATTATGAAATTATGAAATTATGAAATTATGAAATTATGAAATTATGAAATTATGAAATTATGAAATTATGAAATTATGAAATTATGAAATTATGAAATTATGAAATTATGAAATTATGAAATTAGAATTATGAAATTAGAAATTATGAAATATGAAATTTGAATATGAAATATGATTAGATAGAAGAGGAAAAGGAAGAAAGAAAAAGGAGATGAAGAAGAAGAAAGGAAAGAAGAAATAGAAGAAAAAAAAAAGAAAAAATTTATCCAATCATCCATACATTTTTTATAGGCCGATGAATGTATGGCTTTCAGTTCTTCCAGCGAATTCTTTTTTATGGCATCAATCGATTCAAAACGCCTACCTCTGAGCGGAATTTTCAGTTTTGGGAAGAGAAAGAAGTCGCACGGGGCAAGGTCTGGTGAATATGGTGCTTGTTTGATGGTATTGGTGGAGTTCTTGGCCAAAAATTCACAAATAGTGAGCGCGGTGTGTGATGGAGCGTTATCGTGGTGTAAAATCCACGAATTATTGCGCCACAATTCTGGCCTCTTCTTTCGAATTGCCTCACGCAAACGTCTCATAACTTGTAAATAATACTCTTTGTTAACCGTTCGACCTTCTGGAAGGAATTCAGAATGGACGACACCGCGAAAATCAAAGAAAACGGTCAGTAAAACTTTAATTTTGGAGCGACTTTGTCGTGATTTTTTTGATTTCGGCTCATCTTCGGCGCGCCATTCGGACGATTGTGACTTGTGAGCATATCAAATTCATATCCCCACTTTCATCACCAGTTATGATGCGTTCCATGAATGTGGGATCGCTATCTGCGTTCTCAATCATCCTTTTAGCCCTCCACTCGATGCTTTTTTGCAAAATTCCACTCTTTTGGAACAAGTCGTGCTTCAATGCGTTTCATGCCCAGAATTTCCGTCAAAATGTGTTCGGTCGATCCAAATGAGATATCCAAGGAGTGCAGCTATCTCCCGAATGCCATTGAGCGGTTTCCTAACTAAATTCTTCACGGAAGCGATGTTTTCATCGGTAGTTGAGGTCGATGGTCGTCCAGAACGCGGCATGTCACTCCGCTTTCACGGCCTCAGGGGGGGGGGGGGGGGGGAATTATGAAATTATGAAATTATGAAATTATGAAATTATGAAATTATTATGAAATTATGAAAATTATGAAATTTGAAATTATGAAATCATGAAATTATGAAATAATGAAGTTATGAAATTATGAAAGTATTAAATTATGAAATATGAAGTTATGAAATTAATGAAATTATGAAATTTTGAAATTATTGAATTTTGAATTATTGAAATTATGATTATTTTTGAAATTATGAAATTATGAAATTATGAAATTATGAAATTATGAAATTATGAAAGAATGAAATTATGAAATTATGAAATTATGAAATTATGAAATTATGAAATTATGAAATTATGAAATTATGAAATTATGAAATTATGAATATGAAATTATGAAATTATGAAATTATGAAATTATGAAATTATGCAATTATGAAATTATGAAATTTTGAAATTTTGAAATTTTGAAATTATAAAATTATGAAATTATGAAATTATGGCATTATGAAATTATGAAATCATGAGATTATGAAATTATGAAATAATGAAATTATGAAATTATGAAATTATGAAATTATGAAATTATGAAATTATTTATTTATTTATTATTTTTCAAATTATGAAATTATGATATTATGGAAGAATGACAGATTGAATTTATGAAAGAATGAAATTATGAAAAAATGAAGCTATGAAATAATGAAATTTTGAAATTTTGAATTTTGAATTTTTGAATTTTTGAAATTTTGAAATTATTGAAATTATGAAATTATGAAATTATGAAATTATGAAATTATGAAATTATGAAATTATGAAATAATGAAATTATGAAATTATGAAATAATGAAATCATGGAATCAGGAATTTATGAAATTATGAAATAATTAAATTATGAAACTATGAAATTAGGAAATCATGAACATATGAAATTATGACGTAATAAAATAAAGAAATTATGAAATTATGGAATAATGATTGAATGAATTTATGAACTTATGAAATTATGAGAATTATTTATGAAATTATGAAAGTATGAATTTATGAAATCATGAAATTAAGAATTTATTAAATTCTTTAATAATTGACTTATTTAATAATGAAATTATGAAATTATAAAATTATGATTTTATGAAATTATGAAATTTGATATTATGAAATTTGAAATTATGAAAAAATGTTTTAATCGTATGATAATGTTATTTTTTAGAGCAGACATTTTGATTTTTTGTTTTTTGTTAAAATTTTTTTACGTTCTGATATTCTGAAATCGTAGAAATCAGAATTAGAAAATTTTAACATTCTAAATTTTAGAAAGTTTGAAATCTTTAGACTAAAATTTTGAAAATCTGGAATTCTGAAAATCAGAGATTCTGAGTGTATTAAATTCCGGAAGTCTGATTAAGTGAATGTCTGATGGTCTGAAATTTAGAAATTCTGAAGTTCTGAAACTATGAAGTTCTGTAATTCTCAAAATCTGAAATTATTATATCATGCAGTCATGCAAAATTCTAAAATGCAGGAATCTTTATATTTTTGAATTTTTAAATTTTTAAAACCTTCAATTCTCCAATTGAAAGTGCATCAATTTTGAAATCATACATACATAAAATTCTCGTGTTGTAATCTCAAACAATGGAAAATTGAAATTTATAAACCATAATATTAAAAATTTGAAAATCTACAAATTTTTCAATTTCAAATCTGAAAATCAGAAAATTTTGAAATTTTGAAATTTCAATATAGACATATATAACCAAAAAGAATATCTTAAATTGAAATATATGGTTATTTGGAAATTAGAAGATCTAAAAATTTGCCAATGAGAATATTATAAAAATCTAAATCATGAACCATATTTCTTAAATTTAATATCTGCAGATTTTAAGATTCTTTAGTGTTTACACAATCGTATTTTTGTATTTTGATATATTTTCTTTAGCTTGTCGCATTTTGAAATTTTGTATTTGAAGTTTTTAAATTGAGAGATTATTTAATTTGCAGATTATCAATGATTTGTTTTTGTTTTAAATTTTCAGATTTGCAAATTTCCTTGCCTTCAGATTATCAAGTATAAAAAAAAATTCAGCTATCCACATTTCCTATTTTCAATACTTTTAGATTTTCGGTATCCAAGAAGTTGCCATTTATCTGATTTTCAGATTCGTAGTATATTCAGATTTGAGGCTTTGGATTTCTTCGATTTCTATATGGTTAGTTAGCGATATTTTTATTTGGACTGGATTTGAAACGAAATTGTTATAGTGTATTTCCTAGTTGAACAAATATTAAGTTAAAAACTCAGTATCTAAAGATTTCAGCACATTTGGATGAGATATTTCCTGGCACAACTATTTAAAATGTTAAGTAATTGTTTAGGTTTGCTTCACTTTAATTATCAACGAACTGATTTGTGGACTTTTAAGAAAGCTCATAATTTTAAGATTTGCAGTTCCTATAATGAGGAATAACTTTGCTCAAGACTGTTATGCATCACGCGTTGATGTTCAATCAACTCACCAACTCGTCATCGTTGAAACCAAAAGCATAATTTGACAGAGGAAACATTTTAACATTTTCAGTTTTCCAGACGTTCAATTTCAAATATTATGATGAAACAAATAGTGAAAAAGAACATTTAAAAATTCAACTTTCAACTGCTGTTTGTTTCAGTCTCCCTTATATTCTCTTTTTGGTTTTGAGATTTCTACGAATTTCCTTAATTATTTGGATTCTTCAATCAATTCAATTGAAATTTCATGTTTAATTAAAAATCTCAGTTGAATTCTTTTATCCTTAACTGGCTCACTTCTTTGACATAAAAACCCCCGCTTGAAATTCCAACTACTTGAACCCATTCAACAGATACACTTTTAATTGAATTCTTTCCAGTCGACAAAAGTTCGATTAGATTTTGACGGAGCAACAACGGTTTTCAATTCTAGCGACTTAATTGAATAACAAACTTAACTTCTTCTATTCGGTGCTCTCAACATCCCATCAAATGAACCGGAACATAAACAACTTTACCGAGCAGGCCTTTGAAGGACCAACCGTCACAAAGAAGTTAATTCCGAGTTTCTTCCATCGTTCTTTGATACAGAGAGCAACGTTGTAAGTAGAAGGAAAAAAAAATGCCGAACCAGTATGACTTTGCTGTTTCCCTAGGTTTTTGTCGTCTTGCCTTTACCTGATTCAATGGCTTCTAGCACTACCTTAAATCGTGTCTTCTTTTTTATTTCGCCGTTCACCCTCGTTTCCAAGGCAAAAGTTTGCTCAGAATTGAAAACACCATTTAAAAAGCGGAATCACGACATCGATTTGATCGGAAAGTGTCACTCAAAGAGTTCTTGAAACTCAAGAAAAGAGCCATTCATTGCCATCGCTGAAGTGTGAACTGCCAAGTAATCATCCTTTTTTGCTAAACTAAAATACCATTTACTCTCGATAACTGGAGTAGAAGCAAAATATCAACCAACAACCGAGCGCAGCACCTGTCCGCACTGGAAAGGTGTGTGTTGATTTACGACACAATCTTTGGCTAATCTGACTTCCTGTGCCACTTTGGCCCCTTCACTTCCTCCGTGTTTGCACTCGTGCAGCAGTGGCGTATCAATTAAAGCTCACTTTCGGAGTACGGGTTAGTCGAAAAATGTCGCAATAATTACTAGGTACGACCCATGAAAGCTCATACTCACAGAAAACTCGCCCGTGGTCATTTTCTGTAACATGGTTCAAAGGGGACTCAGGATGGAGGGAAGGTTTTTGTTTCCCAATTTCTCGCTGACCCTCGGACGGATGCTTTCTGTATGCAAATAGAGTTTGAACAGGAGCTCCGGCAGAGGAAAAAAAGCAGCTAAAGTGGTTGTAACTCATTCTCAGGAAAGTTAGAAGAAAAAAAAAGTAATTCCAAAACGAAAAGGTCAGCAACATCTGCGTGCTTAAGTGCAGTTTAGCATTTGGTAAATATTGTTTAATTGGAAATTAGCTGCCGGGACAAGTCCATGTCGTGGTTGGATGGAGTAGGTCAGTTCTTAGCGGCATGGCACGGGTTGTTATTAAATGTCTAGCGATTTTCAGATAAAACGGACGAGATTGGATCAACTCGGATGGAGGGGAGGAAGTTTATATTTGGAGCTATTGCGTGGTGTAAATTGAAATTACCTTTTGAATGGCGATGGAGCAGCCTGGGTGATGTTTTGTGTTTGAAATGATTGGTTAAGTATGCTTTTCTGTTGGTTTGATATTCATCATCTGGTCCTGATGGGGGAGAAGAGAAGAGGTAGGTTAAGAAAGGAAAAGGCCGGGGAAGAAATCAAAAATTAAAAAAAAATTTTTAACTACCAGTCATAAGTACGGACTCGCTTGGAAAAGTATTGCAACACTCAGTTGAATATTGCATCACACCCCCAAAAAGTTTAGCATCACCTAAATACAGGTACATGCATGATGCTATATCCCTTAATATCTGCAAAGGTGCGGTCTTCAGCAAAGTTGTTCAGAAAGTCATTGGCATTCAAAAGGTGGACCATTTTGTTTGGAATTTCATCGCTTCGTGGCGCTAGTGAGCATGGATAATTGAGCATTTTCAACTCGTTCTATCTCGTGATTATGATAAGATGGAAAGTTTTAGTCTTCGGCAAAGTTGTTCAGAAGGTCAATGAAATTCGAAAGGTGGACCGTTTTGTTTGGAATTTCACCGCTACGTGGCGCTAGTGAGCATGGAACATTGGGCATTTTCAATTTGTTCTATCTCGTGATTATGATAAGATGGAAAGTTCTAGTCTTCGGCAAAGTTGTTCAGAAGAGTCAAGATGTTGACATCCGGATGGTGAAGAAGGCGAGTGACAAAATAATGAGTTTACTCAAGTTTTGGTCTATGAGAAGTTGTTTATTTCAAAAATCAAAGAAAAATAACAAGCTTAAAGGTAAGACATTTTATGTAGCAAAATGTGCTGTAGGAAAATTTGAGTTATGTAGTTATCAATTAAATTTTTCGATTCCTCAAAATACCCGCCGTTTGCTCTAATAACTCGGCATTCGTTCAATGAGTTTCCGCAATGTATCGTCCGTGATTTCCTTCCAAGCTGTTTGTAGGCACTCTCACAAGTGTTTATGGTTCTGAGGGCGCTTTTTTCTCGTGTTCCGGTCCAGCTAATCCCATAGCAGTTAGATGGGATTAAGATCCGGTGATTGCGCCGGCCAAACCATGCCGGATAACGTTCCGTTTTGGTCCAAGTCTTGAACGAACCCTCGGCATAGTTTGGCGGAGTGCTTCGGATCATTGTCCTGTTGAAGGACAAAACCTACACCAATTAATTGCAATCCATTTGGAACAGCGTTTTGCTTTAGAATGTCTAAATAGCCTTCTTTTTTAAGAATTCCGTCTACACGGATCAGATCCCCAACACCAGATCTAGCAAACGAACCCCAAACTAGCACCCACCCTCCTCCGTGTTTGACGGTGGGTACGACACTGCCCGGGTTCATGCGCTCACCAGGAAGACGGCGGACAAAGACTCTCCTTTTACTGCTGAATAGGTCGAATTTTGATTAATCGGTAAAGAGCACCTTCGACCACTGGCTCATGTTCCAATGTTCGTGGGCTTTTGCCCATTGAAGCCTTTTTATCTTATTGTTTTCACGGAGTAGCGGTTTTTTGCAGCAACACGACCTTTTAATCCTACCTCGAGAAGCCGCCGACGCACTGTTGGCATGGAAAGAGGGGAGCTTCTTACAGTATTCAACTCTTCGCGAATGTCCGGTGCGGTACGCGTTCTCTCTCTTTTGCTTAGAACCGTTATGTACTTGTCCTCCCTTTTAGTTGTAATCCGAGGCCTTCCGCATTGGGCGCGATTCTTATTAGAACGGTTTTCCTTGAATCGTTTTCTCACAACCAAGGTTTGACTAACGCACATTCTCATTGCAATGCGACGTGTCGAAATTCCTTCGTTGTGCAGTGCCACAATCGCTGCACGCTGCTCAAGGCTGGATTCCTTTGAATTGACTTCTGAACGACGATTCATAGTGGTGGACTTGATCGAAAATGCTCCTTGTTGTTCGGAGGTCGTCCGACTTGCCCGTGGTCTGCCTAGACGGTCTGAGGATTTTCCTCCAACGGTTCCGCGACGAATGATTCTTGACACTGTGGAGACGTTGAGCATCATTAGAGAGGCAATTTGGCGCATGGATTGTCCTGTGGTAGCCATTTGTAAGATTTGCATTTACTTGTTAGGCTCAACTCGCTTCCATTTGACACTTCCCTTTTTCGATGTAGAACGAATTGTAGCACCACGATTTGGAGTTTGTGTTTCACGTCTATAACGGTTCAAACTGAGAAATGAGAAAATAAGTTCAGATACAAAAATATAAGAAAAAAGAGAGAAACTTCACACAACATCATATTTTACCTCTTATACGGGCGATCGAAAATAGACCCTGTCGCTTCGAACCGTTTGACAATTCGAAAAACGGTGCTCTGGCTCAATTTAAGTTGAACTGCTATCTTTCTCGTCGATAAACCTGTCTCATGTAATGTGACTACGGATGATCGCTTTTCGGAGGAGATCCTTTCCCATTTCGGAGCTGTTTGTCTTTTCTTCAAAAGTGGACGTTTCTTGAATGCACGAACATTTCTTTTTCCAGCGGCAGGCCGTCCCGAGCGAACTCTGGTTACATGAGTTCCGGTTTGCCTATGGCGCTGAATCGTTCGCACTACAGCAGACTGGCTGATGTTTAACGAACGTGCAATATTTCGAGTTGATAATCCTTTGAAATGTAACGCAACTACAGTGGATCGCGTCATGAGCTCTGTTTCAGCTTGCGCACCCATCATGAAACCTGCCAGGCAAAAATGTGTAAATAAATTTTAATATTCACGCACAAAAAATTAACAAAATAACACAGATTTCAATGCTTCAATATTCTTCGAATGCTTACGAGTTGTGATGTCCTTAATAAAGAAGCGGATTTTGATTTACTTCTGATTTCTTTGAAGATCACTTAATAACTAATTTCCTAATCGCTGCATATGACAAGCGATTGCTGCGATTACTGTTTGCCGCCTGAGCAACCGTTGTTAGTCACTGATGACTGTGGTGTCGATACACCACAACTATCCCCTCTCTCAGAAGCGTGGCAGACGTTCTACTCGATTTGACCTGGTCACGCATGTCCACTGTTTTCTCCCAACCATTCCCCCCCCCCCCCCCCCCCCCCTCTCTCTTTGCATTCCTCAGCATGATTGTAAATTGGAAGCGAGTATTTAATTGACTACCACAGTTTCTGATTGCCTCTTCCACTTTGAATATACAGTGAATCAGGCATCAAAATATGGAATAACTTCAATATGAAGTGAATCAGACAGTAAAAATAAATTAGTGAACATGAAGTGAACCAGTGCTGAATCACTTCGACGTGAAATGGATCAGACCTGAATCGCTAAAATGTGGAGTGAGGCGGTCCTGAATCACTTAATTTTGAGGTGATTCAATACTGAATCACTTGAATATGAAGTTAATCAGACTTGAATCACTTGAATATGAAGTGCATCAGACTTAAAAATTGTATAATTATTTGAATGTAAAGTCAGTCAGTCCCAAATCACTTGAATCAGACCTAAATCACTTGAATACAAAATGGACCAGACCTTAAAAATGATTAATCTCTTGAATGTGAAGTTAATCAATTCAGAATCACTTGAATGTGTGGTGAGTCAGTGCTGAATCACTTGAATCCGAAGTGAATCAGGCATGACTAACTAAAATATGAAGTGGGTCAGCCTTGAATCACTTGATGAGGGGATCTTAATCACTTCAATATGAAGTAAATCACCTGAATTATTATAAAATGAAGTGGATCTGACTTAATTCACTTGAATGTGTGGTGAGTCACTTGAATCACTTGAATATGAAGTGAAATAGTCGTGAATCACATGAATATGAAATGAACCAGACATAAATCACTTGAATATGTGGTGAAACAGCGCTAAATAAGTTGAATTTGGGGTGAGTCCTCCCTGGATCACTTGAATATGAAGTGAATCAAACCTGAAAGACTTGAATGAGAAGTCCGTCAGTCCTTAATTACTAGTATTTGAGGTGAGCCAGTCCTGTATCACTTGAATATTAAGCGAATCAGGCCTGAATCATTTGAATTTGAAGTAAACCAGACCTAAATCACTTGTATATGATGTGAGTCAGTCCTGAATTACTTGAATATTATGTTAATAATGACTAGAATACGAAATGAATCAGACCTAAAGCAGGCAAAATCCCTTGAATGAGAAGTAAGTCAACCCTAAATCACTTGAATTGAGGTGAGTTAATCATGAATCACGTGGATACGAAGTAAATCCGGCCCAAATAGCCCCTATTTGTTTAGAACTTGTTATCAATTTGGTAGAATCCTTTGCTCGGGAAGAAAAACAATGGCGTGAAAAATGTTTGCACAAAAAGGTGGAAAATCCGTCTATGTCGCATCATCACCCGGAGTCTCTAGTTCAACAGTAATTAGCGTTTTGAAACACTTCCGGGATTGGTTGACTCTCGAAGGAAAACCAGGGGCTGGCGGCAAGCGGAACTACAACTTCAAATCCCAGCGGGATGCAGTGCTTCGGCTGATTAAGCCAAACCCGAGCCTTTCCATCCGAGATGTGGCTAAAAAGGCCAAAACATCGTATTCTTTTGTTCAAAAAGTGAAGAAAGCGGCAGGATATAGGTCGTTCAAGGTAATAAAAACCCCAAACAAGAACGAGAAGCAGGAAACCAGTTCGAAAACAAGAGCGCGTAAGCTGTATGACAAATTGCCGACAAATTTTGATTGCGTGATTATAGCTAATGAAACAATCGTCAAAGTAGACTTCAAGCAGCTTCCTGGTCTTGAGTTTTATACCGCATTACAACGTGGCAAAGCTGTTGATCATTTCAAGGCCAAAAAGTTGTTGAAGTTCACTAAAAAGTACATGGTTCGGCAGGCTAATTGTAGTCGTGGTTTGAAGAGCAAAATCTTTATAACTACAGGTACGATTAATTAAAAAGTTTACGTCAACGAGTGTCTAGAAACGGTTACTACCATTCATCCAAAAGCACACGAGTTCTGTGTTGTTTTGGCCTGATTTGGCGTCTTACCCATTATGGTAGAGTGGCTCCCCAGTAAACACAAGATCGCATATAATAACGGATAAGAGTATAACGTGGAGGCGATATGCGTACATTTAACATGGAGTTCAATGAATTAATGAACGTATATCACCTTCACGTTGCACTCATATGCGCTATCATATGCGATTCTGTGTTGTTTGGGTCAGGAATGTTATGCAGGAAACAACGTCAACATTGTACCAATGGACTGTAACCCTCCGAACACCCCAGAACTTCGTCCAATCAAAAGATACTAATTGGGCCATTGTGAAGCGAAACCTTGGAAAATCGAAAGGAAAGGCAAATAATAAGAAAACTTTTGCTATAAAGTGGGAAAATGCTTTCAGAAAGGTCACTGAGGACACTGGGCAGAACTTACGGGACGGTTTGAAGCGTTAAGTAAGAGCATACGGATATAAGAAGTCCGAATAATGATATATTGAGCTATAAATTAACTCTTTGTTACGTTATTTTTTTTCGGATTAAGAAATACATAGAAATAATGTTATACTGCGAGTTTTTCTTTGGCTAGATTTAGCTGTGCGCATACCTTATATCACGAAAATAATCAAATCTCGGGTACTTTTTCAAACAGACGTATGTCATTTTGTAAACAAAGAGCGGAAGTAAGATTCAAACATAAATTTCTCGAAACCCTTAGCACTTTCATGCAAACTTGGGCCACCAACACAAGGAATAACATTGCTTTACATGATTGTGATGCTACTTTATGTGAGGGTATTGAGAATTTCGAGAAATTTACTTTTGAATCTTACTTCCCCTCTTTGTTTACAAAATGACATACGTCTGTTTGAAAAAGTTTCCGAGAAATGCCTTGGTTTTCCTTAATTCTTTTGGAAATCCAAACGTATCATCAAATATACTATATTAACAATATAAGTCACTTCTTTTTTCCACATTTACATGTTTGGCGACCCGTGTATCGCTGCGAACAGCACCATCTAGTGATAAAAAGGGCAATCAAAATATATATTACCTGTCATTTGGTTGGCTTCATTTTACAGAATGTGCTCGTTAAAACTAAAAAACCTCTTTATGTGAGTATTGTTTGCTCACTTTTGAAAATAAAGGCTGGTTTACAGTTGGGGAAAAGCGTCACGGGATTTGGGCGATTGTGTGATTTAAATGGAGCCCGGGATTTGAAGCCTCGTGACGCTAATTAAGTCTACACAAAACTTACATTATTCCTGAAGTGTAAACCCAACCGCGGGATCTACTCCGGGAAATAAAATTCATCTCTACACACTTCATCTGCAGCGGGAAAAAATCATTCCAATTTGTATCCACGCGGATTTTGAATGTTTGAATTCGAACAGAAAAAAACAAATGAAAAGTCAGAAGGGGAACTGAGTTCTGACACAGTTTTTTTTTTCGATATTGATGTGCTCGAAGATTTTGATAGTCAGGAGAAATCTTTTGAACAGCTAACACAGGAAGAAATATTGAATGTAAAAAATATAGCGCTCCTGCAAAAAAAAAGCGTAGTCAAAACGACAAATTGTTAAAAAGAGATTAACATTCAGTTAAAAATGAGATCAAATGAAATTTCGAAACATCCTTCCATGTACCAAATAATAAGCAATGAGTATTCAAACAAGATAGCTAAATATGGTATCTGGCAACAAATCAGTTGTATTATTTCATTGTCCCTGACTAAATCTGTCAGTGTCCAGAAGTACCGAAAGTACTGGGATGCTTTAAGGTTATCGACCAAGTAAAAACATACTTTAACGATGTATAAACTTAAATAAATTAATTATTGAAATTTTAGAACACTACATATTACTTTCCAGAGCTTCACAGTTTATGCGACAACATCGAGCCGCAATCAAGGCCGTACCCAAAAGAACAGCAACACGGACGAGCTTTTGGACGAAACATTATCTTCAGTGGCGTCATCATTATCAAAACTCGTGGATTCTAGGAATTCAACTGAGGAAGCGACTCAGCTCAAATTTAAAGAATTTCACGTTGAGTTGGACCAAATATTGCGCCAAATGACGTTCATGTTAAGTTAACAGTTTTGCATGGACATTATTGATCAAGCAAATGGGACAATCTAGAAGAAACATTAAAATTGATACAGTTATTGAATCTCTGTTTAACAAAACCATGCTTATATGTACCATTCTTTTTTTAAATATCAATCCAATAGTTATTATAGTTAAAAACTTACACATAGTTAAAAAACTTACAATAGTTAAAAAACTTACACAAATGTAAACAATATGCAAAACCTGATACGCCAAACTAGCTTGTCATTGAGTGTGGAGAAATGTAGAGAAACGTCAATTGGAAAATTTTCCGAGCAAAATCCCGAGCCGTTCAAAATCCCGTGATGCTTTTTCCGAACTGTAAACCAGCTTTTACGCCTATGCGTCAAAGTGTGCTTGGTTTACTCCTAGATGAGAATTAATTTTACTTATCTCAATGAAGGAATGTCAGGAAACAAGACTTGTTTTATCCAAACTGAATTATTTTTAAAAAAAAATAAAGGGCGAACACGAAATTATTGCGACACATTCAACAGGGCATAACTTTTTTACCATTGGGTAAAAATCAACCAAATTTTGCACACTTTCTCATTGATGAGTATTGTTTACATGCTGTCAAACTCGAAGTCGTGTTTTTCGATTCAACGAAAATGGAGGTGAACTAACGCGAGTCGAGAGAACAAATTCTTTCCAAACACCTGGAATTTCCTGACCTGTCGCACCGGCAGTTGGGAAAAATGTTGAACATTCACCATTCAACCGTCTCCAGAGTGTTGAAGCGGTTCCAGGAGCGGTTGACGTTGGACCACGGCAAAGGAGCTGGAAGAAAACCGGGACCGGAGAACAAAAAAACGGAGGGAAAGGTGAAGCGGATGATTAAAGCAAATCCCAACGTCTCAAGCCGTGATTTGGCCAAAAAGATCGGCATGTCGCAGAGCTACGTCCAGAATGCAAAGAAGAGAGCTGGACTACATACATAAAAGGTACAGAACTTCCCAAACCGCGATGAGCGGCAACAATCGACGGCTAAAACTCGGGCACGGAAGCTCTACGAGAAGATGCTGACAAAATATGGCTGCTGTGTGATGGACGACGAAACGTATATAAAAGCCGATTTTAAGCAAATTCCGGGGTTAGAGTTTTTCACCGGCAAGAGCAAGTTCTATGTGGACGACAAATTTAAGAAGAAGAAAATGTCGAAGTTCGCCTCCAAATATCTCATTTGGCAGGCCATCTGCTCTTGCGGACTTTTTTTTTCATTTAACGCCGAACGTGGTCAAATCGGTCCGTGCAAAAATTGCTCGCAACCCGGTGCGTTCCATAAAAAAACTTGCAAAAGAAACCAATATCTCCCTGCATGCATCTTCCAGAGCCAGAGTGAAACGCCACTTGATTACGGACGGGGTCAAGGAATTACGAGTGACTCGTTCCAAGAGATTGCTTTCCTTGTTGAAGAAGGAAAAAATGATAATCCTGTTCTCCGACGAAAAGCTTTTCAGCATCGATGCTGTGGCCAACAGCCGCACGGACCGGTTCATTTCACCGCAGAAAATGGAGAACGTTCCGGAAAAAGTGAAATTCAAATTTCAAACCAAACATCCGGCTGGTGTCATGATGTTTGGCTTGGTGGCGTCCAACGGTTTGAAAATGCCGCCTGTTTTCATTGATGCTGGAGTTAAAATCAATACCGAAGTGTATATCGGTATTTTAAAGGACCAAGTGCTTCCCTGGGTGAAGGCCAACTTCTCCGAGGACCAAAACGTTGTCCTACAGCAGGATGGAGCGCCGTGTCACACGTCCAATCGAACCCAACAATGGTTGAACGATAAAATGAAGTTTTGGCCGAAGGATTTCTGGCCCCTTAGCAGTCCAGATCCTAATCCGTTGTATTATTCGATTTGAGCATATGTTGAAGCACGAGCCTGCAAAACATCACACCCTTGTGTGAAAACCCTAGAGTCAACCATCACACGCACATGGCAGTCAATGTCGGAGGACTGCGTCCGAAAGGTTGCCAGTTATTGATAAAAATGGAGGACACATTGAATAAATTAGTTTAATAGGACTTTATAAAAATAACTGCACTCAAAAATGTTGATATTATTGCTTGAATTAGTTGAAAATGGGATTTGAAAGATATAGAACAAATGTTCTCTTTATTTTCTGCCGCACCCTGTAGCTTGTTGTGCAAACGGGCTATTATAGCGTTACATAAATTATGAACAGCACAGTTTCCTTTCCATATGTTTACAATTATCAATAATAGAATACACGTATTTTTCCTTAGCACTAGCAGCAGACAAAATGTGGCCTTCCTGACCATATTATTCATTTCTAACATTTTTGACCGTCTATTTTTTAATTGGTCCCACTGTGGGGCGGCTCGACTTGTCTTATCTCTAGTTGCAGGATATCCACAGAAAAGCCGTTCAGAAAAAAACGTACTCCAGTGAAAATATGACCTACACAGAAAGAAAAGGCTATCACCATTACTCACGAGTTTACGTTGATTAGGTCATATCAAACTATTCGTCGTGCGGTGCTACTGGCGTTCGTTGTTCTATTGCTTGTTGGAGCGGTCCCATGCTTTTGGCGGATAGTGCTAGTCACATACTTTCAGCGTATCGTTAACCAAAACGAACCCTGCTGCTAACCTTTTCCCAACTATCGAACATCCCAGTGATTTCTCGTGGAAGTGCAGAGGATTTCTCGGCTTCCTTCAAAGCGAGTATCATGTCAACACGTTCTTTTCCATTCCCTACTTGACCAACATTCGGGCACGGCTGACGCTGGTATTGCCTCATAATGTTACCTTACCTTACCAATCAGACTAAGGCCGGCGTGGCCTCTGCTGTACACAGAAGTTGTTTCCATTGTAATCGGTCCATGGCTGTACCTCGCCAGCCTCGCTGTCTGCGGAGGGTCCGCAGGTCGCTTCCTACTTGATCGATCCACCTTGCTTGTTGCGCGCCTCTTCTTCTTGTACCTGTCGGTTCGTTTTCGAGAACCAATTTCACCGGGCTTCATAATGTGTCACCAGTTATTAAACATTGAGGATGTATTTTAGTTCCAAACACCATCTGTTGGTTCTTTGTGTACAGCTGATCTGGCAATAACAGAGTAGCATCCGTGAGCGGTCAATCATGCTCATGCTCATGCTCAACTGAGTCGTATTTCCCATGCGACTGAGTAAAGTGGACGCTCACATTGAGTTCAGCTGGCGGCCGTGTAGGGGGTGTTTTTTTAATTGAGTGAATTTAAGTAAACCTAATTATAAATATTCAGTGTGCAAAGAAATTAAATTGAAAATCGCGTTGAACAGGCCAATTGCTCAAACAACGTGAGCGGTTTGTCTCGGTTGGTTTCGGTTTGTCTGGAATGGAGAATTCGTCCGTCGCTGTGAGCGTTAGTTCAAGCCCCACCAAGTCAGAAGCTTAGCATGAACATCCACCGACTGCCCAAGCAACACAGCTTGTAATAAACAAGTTGAAAGTACTGTTAAATGACAAACACAGGTAGTCACTTTAATACAACATTAAGAGCGCAAAAAGTTAAGCCTTATAAAACATGAAATGGAAAAAAATCATTCTCCTACAAAAATATAACAACGCCAGGCGTGAGATTTGAACACTAGTCCTTGGCGTGACAGGTTTGTAGCTTCTTTGCTAAGCTAACTCCGATTGTTGAAAAGCCAACTCTGAGTATCTATGATATGCTTCCCGTTGGCAGTGAAACCACAATCTTGTACAAAAAAATCATTTTGTATGTATGTATGTATGTAGGAAGCCACCATCCTAGCGTGGGCCTTGCCCTGCATGCGGTTCCACTTAACAGAAAGATCATGCTTTGTTACCGTTCTAAATTCAACATATCGCTGTATGAAGGGTCAAAAAGGGTTGGGCAGGCCCGTAAGCAGGCACACTTACACGAGACCTGCGGGAATAAAAGAATCACCTTCCAGCAATATGATCCGATAAAACGAATAGCAAAATACGCAATTCAGTTAAGCTTTCCACTAGATGGTTTGTTTGAGAAAGGCGCGTCAAATTCATTACAACTGTTGGAGTGGAATGTAACAATCATAAATGAAAGACACATCCCCTCCTAGACTCCGGTTGGCTGTCCACTCCATTGTCCAATTGCAACTTCAATGATGCCCTGGTGCACCCTCCCATCCCAGTATTGAAATGTTTTAAACCAATGAATTATAATAAGGTTCATGCAATATTTATCAAATAAAGATATAGTAAGGAAATTAGTATTTATAGAGTGTAAGTAATTTTATACAGCAAAATTGATAGCCTGGACTGGATCATGTTTTAGAATATCTTGTACGAAAAAATCATTTTTATGAGAAAAAGAACACGTTTTGCAAAACATGGTTGGTGTAATGTAACTTTTCTCTTCAGACAAACGTTAATACATTTTTGCTATAATAAAATGTATTAACGTTTGTCTGAAGAGAAAATATAGATATGCAAATATTTGTATTTTTACAGACAGCCAAGCAGCACTCAAAGCGTTAAGTAATTATAAATGTACATCCAAACTTGTCTGGGAATGCATTCTTTCACTGCGAAAGGTGTGCCAAGAGAACTCGGTAAATTTATTCTGGGTTCCGGGACACTGTGGCATTGAAGGCAATGAAAGGGCAGACGAGCTTGCTAAACAAGGTTCAAATGCACAGTTTATTGGCCCAGAACCATTCTGCGGTATATCATACTGTGCCATAAAAATGGAATTAAAATCTTGGGAAGTGCAAAGGGTGATGACCAATTGGTTGGTCACCACAAAGTGTGTTCAAGCGAAAAGGTTTATAATTCCAAATGTTACAATCAGTAAAAAGCTTCTGGAGCTCAATAAGAGAGTTCTTTGTACCTATACTGGCCTAGTAACCGGACATTGCCCGAGTAGATATCATTTGAAAAACATTGGCCAGGTTCAGAATGATATCTGTCGTTTCTGTAACATGGAACGTGAAACCTCGGAACATCTGCTTTGCAGTTGTGATGCTTTGTACAAGAGCAGACATAAATTTCTGTACAGTGGCTATATGCAACCTAAAGAAATTTGGACTGCAAATCCTGGAAAGGTGGTGGGTTTTATAAACTCAATTTTGCCAGACTGGGAGACGCGTCTTGGGCTGGTCACTTGACAAATGGTGATCTAGCTTTAAGATGCAAATTAGAATAGTAAACAGGGGTATACCACAAAAGTTCAACTCAGTGGACGCAGTGGTTCTACGCCCCAACAAAAAAAAAAAAAAAAAAAAAAAAACTTCCAGAGTATTTAGAACTACCCATAAAATCTTTTCCTGTTCATGTTTTATATATGTACTAACTGAACCCGGTGCGTGCGCTGCTACGCTTGCAACTAAATGAAGGAAAATTTAATATAACTGGCACGTTTATGGTTTTTTTTCGGAATGAGTTTTTTCTTCTTGAATAAGCAGGGGTTCAAACTTCTATCAAAACATGCTTCTTACCCGAGAAATAACCGTTTTGTGTTTAAGTAACCTGTATAATTCTCATTTTTTGTAGAAATTATTTGTGTTTTATTTGTATGGGAGCCCTCCCTTCCAGAGGGGGGTGGTTACTCAAACCACCATACAATCATTGCCTTCAAAACCCCCCACTTGCCAAATTTGGTTCCATTTGCTTGATTAGTTCTCGAACCATCATATTGGGCTCATCGATTATAATAAAAATTTGAGTTTCATTTGTTTGAAGCCCCTCCCCCCTTCTTCAGAAAGGGGAGGGGTCTTGAACTACCATAGAAAAATTCTTGCCTTCAAAACCCCCCACATGCCAAATTTGATTCAATTTGCTTGATTAGTTTTCGGGTTATGATGAAATTTGTGTCTCATTTGTATGAGAGCGCCCCTTCCTGAGAGATAAGGGGTCTCAAACAATCATAAGAACCTTCCCCAGCCCCAAAAACCCCTTCATATAAATTTTCACGTTGGTTGGTTCAGAACTTTCCGAGTCTATAAGGGTCTGACAGACAGACAGACAGAAATTCATTTTTATGTATATAGAAATCTAGCCTCCAAAAACCCCCATATGCTTAAAGTGGTTTCATTTACTTGATTAGTTCTCGAGTTATGCAGAAATTTGCTTTTTATTTGTATGGGACCCCCCCCCCCGTTCAAAATGGGGAGGGGTATTGAACTGCCATAGAAACATTTCTTGCCTCCAAAAACCTCAACATGCCAAATGCAAAATGTGGCTTCATTTGCTTCATTGGCTCTCGAGTTATGCTAAAATTTATGTTTCACTTTTATGGGTCTCAAACCACATTAGAAACATTTATTTCTGTCAAAAACCTCCACATGCTAAATTTGGTTCCATTTGCTTATGCGGAAATTCGTGTTTCATTTGTATGAGAGACCCCTCTTTCAGTGAGCGGAGGAGTCTCAAACCACAATAGAATCATTTTTTGCCTTCGAAAACCTCTACATGCCAAATTGGGTTCCATGAACTTGATAAGTTCTCGAGTTATTCAGAAATTTGTGTTTCATTTGTATGGGAGCCCCCCCTATTAGAGGAGAGAGGGGTCTCTTACTATCTTAAGAACCTTCCATGTCCCCAAAAACCACTGCATACAAATTTTCACGCCGATCGGTTCAATAGTCTCGGAGCCTATTAGGGTCAGACAGACAGACAGACAGACAGACAGACAGACATACAGACAGACAGACAGACAGACAGACAGAAATCCATTTTTATATATATAGATATGGAACAATGTTTTTAAAAACAATGATAAAGTATGAATCACTTCCAGCAGTGAAAAAAAGTATTTTTAGCACAATCGTAAATAGACATACAAATAGACATACATAGAATACGAGAGACCCAACCCGATCCGAACCAGACACGTTTTGCAAGACATTTATAATACGTTTATAATACAAACAATTATTGATCATTGTAAAAAGATATGTTGTGTGTTACTTGGGTACTCAAAAGCGTTACCTACCCACCAGTGCCTTCGCCTGTATAAGTTGCGCTACTCACTCCATGTTTCGAAGGGACATATACCCCGAAAGATCCGCCGGCGCACAAGACACGAAGGTACGGCACCGGTATGGTTTTGAACCCGACATCGACCAGACGTTGATGAAGACCAACCTATCTACTCTTCTGTCTTCGAAGGATGTCCGACGCGGGACCACCACCACATCAAGGTCAGATCTGATCAGTGATAAGCTCACACACTCATTACTAGTAGCAAACAGTGAATTCAAAAATAAAATTAACGTGACGTCACAATAGGGCATTGGCTTGAATTAGGTTTGCTTGAATTTGGATTTGAATTCGAAGTTTTAGAACTGAATTACAGCTCGATAAATTTAGTTGCATTGAAGTAAAGTACACGAACGAATTTTTAGATAAATAAACAAATTGCTTCTAGTTTAGTTATTAGTTCTCCACTAGTTTTTCGCGTCACGCTATAAAATCTTGAAATTAATTTAGATTGTTTTTAGTTTATTATTAGCTTAACAATCCCCCTCTGACGAATTATTGAGTTTTCTTTTGTTTCAATTGATTAATATTTGCTGAATTCTGTTTAATTGCCGTACGATTTTTGGGGTTAAATTGGGACTTTTGATTCTGAAAAACTGCATAACCTGCCCTGAGAAGTCGGTCTTATTCCGGGTGATTCAATAAAAGTAGCGGTCTTTCTTTCGAAGATGGCGCATAAGCCGTATACTATGGGGATAGAAAAGGACGTTAAAATTTTAGGGGTGTTTGTTTTGCTTTTTTTCTCATAGTGGGGCAAAAGGGGGAAAAGGGGGGGGTGGAAAAAAAAAATATAAGTTATATATTTAGATTATATATTATATATTATAAAAAAAAAAAAAAAAAAAAAAAAAGGCAAAGGGTAAATGCACCCTTCTTTTTCGGGAAATGCTCCTTAAACTTTGGAAAAATGCTCCTTAGATGCGTTTGCCTGGCATAATGCAATCGGAGGTATTAACCTTCTGGTTAGCGCTTGCCGAGTGTTTTGACGGGTGTTCAGTTTCTTCAAGATTGTATAGTTTTGACGGGTTTTAAGTTTCTGAATTTAAGAGTCGTCAAAACGAAATTAAGACTCTTCAAAATGAAATTAAGACTCGTCAAAATGAAATTTAAACCCGTCAAAACTACCTCGAAGATTGCGGAGCGAGGCTCCGCTATACAATCTTGAAGAAACTTAAGACCCGTCAAAACAACCAGCAAGCGCCAACCAGAAGATAAATACCTCCGATTGCATTATACTGGGCAAACGCATCTAAGGAGCATTTTTCCAAAGTTTAAGGAGCATTTCCCCAAAAAGAAGGGTGCATTTACCCTGCTGCCACCGAAAATAATCTTTTGGTACGTGTAACACACCACGCAATACAACAAAAACAAAGAAAAAAAAAACGGGGGGCAAGGGGGCGGGGTTTCCTCGGCGGGGGGGGGTGAAAAAAAAAAAAAAAAGTGTTGTAGGGGCGGGTGGGGGGGGGGGGGGGGAGAATGGTGTGGAAAAGTTTTGTTGTATGTTTTTGGGGGAGGGGGAGGAAGAAAACAAAACGGAAAACGGTAGAACTAACATTCTTCTACCAAATGCTGCTTTCATTCACGAGAGTGATTTATGATTCAAGAAAAATCGACATTTAAAGTCATTGTTTACAAATGGCTTGTAATCACTTAACATGACTTACTCGAGAATTTCAAATAATAAATAATCGTGATTTCTCCACAAGTTGTAATAAGCGTGCATCACTGCGTCTCTGTTTTAGTACAGTCAACCGAGCCAGTTTTGCTCTTCGTCCACGACCCCATCAACGGTATCAGCTGTTCTGCTCACTCCAACATACATTTTCCACGTGCTCATCTCCATCTCCTAACAGCCCAACTTTAGAAAAGCTCTCTCTCTCCAAATCTCACGAAACCCCGAAAAGCTCCCCGACCGACCGGAACTTCGGCATGTTATCATCGCTCTTCTCTCACTTTGTTCGTCACTCTTCGAAACCCTCTCTCGCGCGTATCCTGGATTGGCTTTCCATCTCGCGTAAAATGCCGAACCACCCCGAAACAATTCTGAAGGGGCACGTGGCCCGAACCGAGCAATGTCCGATTCCGCGGTGGTGCTGTTCCGCCGTATCGTCGACTCGGTTCGATCCGGTGAACGTCAGTTTGCCCAAGACCACCGTTCGAGCGAGAAGTAAGTAGTGTCTGTCGCTTCGGAAGCATGTCGATTGCTGCAGATCCGTTCTGCAACTTCTAGTCGGGTTAGGAAGCGTGTGGAGTGTGTCCTTTTGGAAGGTGTGTTTTTTTTTTGTGCTTGAAGCGTAGTACTATTACTACTAGTAGGTTTTATTTTCTATCTGGGTAGTGATACATTTCGTCGGGCGGTAGCAGGAAAGCAGTGCTGTTGCATGAGTTGTGCTTTGGAAATGTGGGCAGGTGGGCAGGCTGGTGTGAGAGTGTGTTTTACCACGACCAACCTCAACTCATACCGGTGTGCTGGCTGGTGGCAGAAAAGTGCTGCTCCTGTGCTGGTGGAAAACAACCCTAATGCATCTAAGGAGCGAAAAAAAAAAGGTTATTAGTTATGAAGAGGAATGGAGCATCCGAGTGATGGGAAAAAATAGAAACGGAAGGATATGACACGCGTTTGGCCAGGTGCCTGTCGGTTTTGCTCTGCGTTTTTTATGCGGAACATGCTGTTTCGTCGATGATGTTGGGAGGAATTTAAACCAACAAAAAAAAAAAGTTGAAGAATCGTGCTGGGTGTTGTATCAGTTTTAATTAATTTGTGGCGGCCAGTACGTTACTTAATGCTGTGGTTGGTTCGCGATGAAGTGATGCACGATAAGAAGAAAAAGAATAACAACGAAAAACGTGGTTGTGATACGGAGAAACACGATGCGGTTATAGGAGAGATAAAAGAATCCAATTATCTTGGTTGTTGGAGCATAATCTGTGGTGTGATGGATGAAGTTCATAAGTATTGAAGCATGGAGGATAAAAGAAACACAATCAATCAATCTTCCAGAAAAATTAAGAGCTATCGAGGTTTTTCATTTTAAAGTTTTGTCGATCTCGAAACGAATATTAGAATCCGGGTTGCTCCATTTATTTTGGGGCTTCAAAATAATTTTGCATTTCTTTCCAAACCTAACCTCTCGCGTGACTCAAATCGTAACTAAACATGGCATTGGAATAGCTTCCTGCCAAGCTGAACATAGTCATTTTGAAGAGGTTGCCGATTAATTTTAATATGCTGCTCTCCATGAGATCTTTAAAATCTTCCTATTCTAGGGAAACATATAAAGTTCTCATAATGTCAAGAATGCTGCCATCATCAAATGTCGGCTACTTTCATCGACCGAAATTTAATATTCATTTGCGTCTAACTTTTCTCATCAGAAGAATTCTTTAAAATTAAGAACTTAGCATTTAAGGTCGTAATCTTTGCTTTAATTTCTGTGAACAAATCATGTATATTATTCTAATGCATAACAAACGAAAACCCCCAATAGTTTATGTGGTTCTCTATTGCATCGATGATTTAGATATCAAAATTTAAGTTGTTCGCAAAAAATGCTTAGATAATGACTTACGAACTCTCCATAAATCGTATTACAGAATTCTGCTAATGGCATAAAGTTAGACGCAAATAAATGTAGAAAATAATTGAACAAATTAAACCATCCTTGCCGATGGGAATTTATACGAGCCTTCGCCCCAAGTAGCACCGAGAACAAGTTATTATGGTTTCAGTTGGAAACCGAATATATCGACTTGTGACAATCGATTTTACTCTCGTTCTGTACATTATACCTAATGTCGGAAGAAGTGCGCTGTATGGCGCAGCTGCTGCGTTATACAACGCGCTACTTTCAACATTAGGTACAACGTACGGATCGACAATAAAATCGATTGTCGCAACTAAATAAATTCGGTTTTCAACTGAAACGATAATATATTTTCCTCTTGTCTTGCTGTAGATCTGTAAAAGTGTAATTCGATTAATTTAGTCATGAGGTGTATGTTTCATGGAACTCGTATCTTAATTCACTTATTTGGCTGATTAATTTGTCATATATGTGTTTGATGTTTTTAAATCAGGACACGTTTATTTACGCCTGACATCTTGTTTGCATATTAGCAACATAAGTCTTCCTTATACGAAGAAACAAACATATATAAGAAATGTCAAATGCCTACAGAACTAGTCTGGTATGAACGTTCCTGTACCTTGAAAGCAGATTATAGTTAATATGTATTTAGGTCAAATTTATGTTTACCACTAAAACATTCAAAAAATTGTTCAATTATGCCAATATCATGGAAAACTTAATATAGTTGTGGCCAATTCATTGAACGATTATTTGGATCTGTACAATTGCTAGTAAGATGAGGTTTTAGCGAAAGTGGAAGCGTAACCGACCTATCATCAAATAATACCAAATCCTTATAATTTAAACCCAACCTTTTTGTCTTAGTTCATTGATGTTGACAGGAATACCTATGTCCCCTATTACGTTGGTAATCATTTGAAAAATGATGATAAGGTTTCGAGGATTATAATGGTTCCATTTATCTCGTTTTGAAATGGTCAAGTAGTAAAAATACACAATCTAGTAAACTTGGAGTTTCTGGTTCAGACCTTGTCCCTGGTGGCTGCTACCCGGATACCTTTTTGATAACCAACTTAAATTCGTTCAACTGAAGGCTAAGATTTGTTTGTTCATGACCATTGTCAAACATAAATTATATTTCATAGGGTCCACCTCCTACGCTATCCTTAAATATTATCAATCAATGGAATGGTACATACTACTGTGTTCAAAAAATAAGGTGACTTTTGTTATATTACAAAAAACCTTTATTTAATCATCAAAATCTATTTCGTCCCCTTCAAAGTAGTCCCCCTCTGATGCAATGCACTTATGCCAGCGTTTTTTCCAATCCGCGAAGCAGGCCATATAGTCGGCTTCCGGGATGCTCCTCAATGCGCGCAGCGATTCTCGTTGAATCTCTTCAATCGATACAAAACGGTGTCCTCGAAGTGGTCTTTTGAGTTTTGGAAATAGCCAAAAGTCACACGGAGCCAAATCAGGTGAATACGGTGGTTGTGGAGCGATATGAGTCGAATTTTCGGCAAAAAAACTCACGAAGAACGAGTGCTGTGTGAGATGGCCCAATTGACCCTTAAATGAGATGGCCTAATTGATCCTTAAAAATCGATTGAATCGATCCAAGTGAGATGCCAAGCATATCGGCAAGGTCTCTTATTGTCAATCGACGATTTTCAAACACTAACTCTTTGATTTTCTTCACGTGTTGCTCATCAGTTGACGTCGATGGCCGTCCTGGCCGTTGCAAGTCTTCAACGCGTTCTCGACCGTCTTTGAAGTCATTGTACCACTTATAAACATTTTTTTTCGACATGGCTGACTCACCGAAGGCTTTTTGCACCATCCTCAACGTTTCAGCATCAGAAATATCGTTCCGCATACAAAATTTAATGGCACTTCTTTGCTCAACAAATTCAGACATTTTAAAAATCGCCGAAAGCACTTTTGGTCGTTTAGAAAATACAAGCGGAAATAAACTAATTATGGAGGGAATGTCATGAAATGTATGTCACTAACAAACCTATCAAGGTAAAAAAAAACTTTTGGACAATATCTCAAACGCACAATTTTTAAATTAAAAAGTCACCTAATTTTTTAACACAGTAGTACATATAAGTCACATTAAAGCAAAAATGCATACAATTAAACATTTCGTGTGACAAGGGGATTGTCCTCTTGTAGAATTCTGTATTTCAAAACCAACCATAAATGTGAACCCAAGTAACATTTGACCCAAGAAACATTGCTACCACCATCCTGCTTTATTAAGTTTTATTAAAGTTTTATGAAAGCCACTTCAAATCAATTTGGTTTAATTATGGCACCAAGAAGTGCCACTAGGTTTTATATTTAAGTCAGGTTTATGAGAACCCAAACAGCTTGTTTACAACTATCTTAAAACCTTGTGTCTCAAATTCTCAAATTCTCAAACTCCTATCAAAGGTTTTTTTTCGCTTTTATGAACTCGTAAAATGCTGTATTGAAATGCCGTTTTAGGACTCATTGATATTATCATATTATGGTCAGTTGAAAAAGCATTTTAAAACCATTTTGCCTCCAGTAAATGCATTCAACGGCAAATTGGCATTGAAGGAAGTCACCATAAGACCAAAGAGTTTTATACAAGTCATTGCGAAGATAAATTGGCTTTATGGCAAAATTGTGTAATTTTTTTTCCAATCGCCATTTTGAAATATAAGAAATGACTGAAATGTGGAAAAATAAATGCATCAAATTTTCAATAGTATGCAAATAAACTGTAGATCGGACACTAATTTCGGCATTCGTTAAAATAATCTCATCCAATTTCAAGCACTTTTCTGGAGATTCTTAATTTAATAGATGATTAATTTATCAAATATATTTGTTTTAATTTGATTTATGTTGTTGTAAATTCGCATAATTTCCGAGGCGCATTAATTTTCGGCTCTTATCGCGCCAATATTCACGATAAAAATAAATGCGCATATAATTTGGAGCATAATACGCTGCAGAAAACACAATTTGTTTTGGAAAATTTGTTATCAAACAAAGTTTCCCGCAACACTAGACCTTTTTTGTTACTGCTAAATTAATCAAAAGAGCAGAGAATCGAACAAAGCAGAACAACATAAAACAACCTGGATTTCACAGTGAAGTTTAACAGCCGTGGCCATTTGGCCGCATTCTGGTTTTAATGGCAGCCAATAGTTTTTATGAAGGTTCTCAAGTGGTCATAACATCTTTCATTAGAACTTTTTCAAAATCTTTATGTTCTTGTAAAGGTTTTATGAACTTTTTTTCACAACCGTCTATAGAGTGGGCCATTTTGTACAAATTTCGGCTTTAAAGAAGCATAGAGAAGGTGTTGGTAGACAAAACAGTTTTGATTGTAGTTTTATCAACAAAGCCGGGAGAAGTGTTATACGGCTGGAATAAAACTAAAATTGTTACTTGGGTTACCTTACCAATCACACTAAGGCCGGCGTGGGCTCTGCTGTACACAGAAGTTGTTTCCATTGTAATCGGTCCATGGCTGTACCTCACCAGCCTCGCTGTCTGCGGAGGGTCCGCAGGTCGCCGTCTACTTGATCGATCCACCTTGCTCGTTGCGCGCCTCTTCTTCTTGTACCTGTCGGTTCGTTTTCGAGAACCATTTTCACAGGGCTGTCGTCCGACATTCTTACGACATGCCTAGCCCATCTTAGTCGACCGATTTTAGCAATATGTACGATGGGAGGTTCTCCCAGCAACTGATGCAATTCGTGGTTCATTCGCCTCCTCCACGTCCTGTCTTCCATCTGCACTCCACCGTAGATCGTACGCTGCACTTTCCGTTCAAAGACAGTAAGAGCGCGTTGGTTCTCCACTAGCAATGTCCATGTTTCGTGGTCGTAGAGAACTACCGGTCTAATTAATGTCTTGTAGATGGTCAACTTTGTAGTTCGGCAAACTTTGTTCGATCCAAGTGTCCAGCACAGTCCAAAGCAGGCACGATTGCCAGCCATAATGTGCCTTTGTATTTCTCTGCTGGTGTCGTTATCGGCGGTCACCAATGAGCCCAGATACACGAATTCGTCTACTACCTCGATTTCATTACCGTCGATCTGAACTCGTGCTAGGGGGCTAACATTGTCTTCTCGTGAGCCTCTTCCCTTCATGTAATTTGTTTTCAACGCATTAATCACAAGCCCAATCCTACCTGCTTCAGTCTTAAGTCTGCTGTACGTTTCCGCCATCGTCTCAAAGTTACTTGCTACGATATCAACGTCGTCGGCGAAGCCAAATAGTTGGACAGAATTCCTGAAGATCGTGCCACTCGTGTCTATCCCAGCTCTTCGAATCACACCCTCCAGTGCAATTTTAAACAACAAACACGACAATCCATCACCTTGCCGTAACCCTCTCCGAGATTCGAAGGGACTTGAGAGCGTCCCTGATACTCGGACGACACACATCACTCGATCCATCGTTGCTTTGATCAACCGTTCCATAGCTGGTGACCGCCCGAGGATGCTACTCTGTTATTGCCAGACCAGGCGTAATTCCATAGAGAACCAATAGAAGATGTTTGGGACTAACACACATCCTCAATGTTTTAAAAACTGGTGATCTCAAAATAAGGCAATAACGGACCCACCTCCGTCCGAATGCAGGTCAAATAAGATTAGGAACGTGTTGACGTGATAGTCGCTTTATTGGAAGCCAAGAACACCTCTTCACTTCCAGGAGAAATCACTCGGATATTGGATAACAGGATTGGATGACGCAGGGCTGTTTAAATATTAGTACCAATTTCCGATTTGAACCAATTTATACCAACAGTAAGGATGCTGTTAGAGCCAGTCACAAAATTTGAAAGTGGTTTACTCGTTGCAAGATAAGGAGGCATGGCGAGTTTGGCGAATCAATAGCATCAATAATTATTCATTACGACCCCCACTACCGGCCCACCACCTACGGTGAACCACGACATCTCAACAGGAAGCAGATTTTTTGTTTTTATTTTCTGTGCTTACTCGATCACTCACGCCACCGAACAATATGTTATCGAAGCAATAGACAGCGCGTTACATACAATAAAAAATTAGTGCGCAACAAAGTAGTCTATGCTAATCCGTTTAATGTTACGACTGAAGTATTTGGTGAAATTAGAGTCCCTGGAACCATTTTGTGCTTTTTTATGTTTCGTGCAACTTTATGTGTTATTGATTTCAAAAGTCATCGGTTTTGCACGAACCGGGGGGCCAGAGTCCTATACTCAATGATCTTATTATCCCCAATCCACTCAACCAATCGCAATTTTTTGTGATTGTGCGGGCGAATATTATAATTTGAGAAAACTCAATGCGTACTTCTTCCGAATTTGACAGTTCGACAGGCAATCGGTCGATAACCACCCGGTACCTCATAGCAACGTGCTTAGAGGCGGACCGGAAGATTTGATGAGCTATCGAGCCATCGAAGAGTACTTCGATATATTCTTTAACGGTTACCTCAAATGTTTTCAGAATTTTGAATTCGAAGACCGATTTATTTACCAGCACGCAGAGCTAACATTTCGACAAAGATTTTTCATTAAGGCCTAACTGACAAACGTAAACAATGACTTCTTCCGTAATTCTCTCGTGGCACAGAGGCTAACCGTGTAAGCCTCCAATTCTATTGCAAAGGTGAACTCTTCCTCTTCGAAATTACCGTAGTGGATTGATAAGCCGAGTTTTCAATGACGAGAAATTCACGGAAAAAGCCATTGTTTACGTTTGTCAGTTAGGCCCTAATGAAAAATCTTTGTCGATTTAGTTTTGACAGTTGATGGACCCAGGTTAGATCTAGAAAATCGGCAGAGCAAACCTCATCGAGGTTGTGTTGGACCCAGGACGGATCTGGATTCGACCCTGTCGAATGAAAGAAAACTACAAGGTACAGCCCCATTGGGTTGTTCGCAATTATAACGTAGAACTACTCTATAAAATGTAAGCCATATTTTTTATACAACGGAATATTCTTTGAATTAATATTCTTTTTAGGAAAATGCTTAACATTTACAAATGTTTCAATAGTATTTGTCCCGAATCTATAAGATTTTCTATTGGAATCGATGCGTAGAAATATTTTCGATCGATTGGTGCAACAATTTGGAAATTATTTGGAGAAACGACTAAGATATTAAAGCTCAATACCTGACCACTTTTCGTGACGGTCGCTATTCGATTTTTTTTAAATTGTACCCCAGTGTATAGAAAACAAATACGTAGTCCTACGTCAAAAAAAAAAACATTATGCCAGCTCTTAGCACGAATCTGGGACGGAATGAGTTTTGCACTAGGAATAAACGAAATCGGCACAAGCTCATCTGTCAAAATCTTTCTTCTAGCCGGTAATAAGTTTATTGTGATTAGTTTTAAGTTTTAAATCCAAAAAAAGGTAGGGAAACGCACTGGTTTTGACCATGCTCCTATTTTGATCACGTTTCGACAATATTTGACGTTTTATACGGGTAAGCGATCTTAATGTGTTCAGATAAATAATTTGTAGCGGATATTATGACGATTGTTTCGTATCATTCGCAGTGACTCTGAATTGTCAATTTTTTGATCAGATGGGCTGATGTATTTAAATGAAGCTTTGAGAAGTACTTTAAAAAAAAAGCAGACTACTTCGTAGACAAGTTCAATAAATTTATAGTTTTTACTATTGTTACGGGTCTCAATAAGTCCCAAACTTTTTTTTTTCTTTTATTTAACGTCGGCCTATTTCCTCACGTGGTGACAATCACCGACGTCAGGAAGACGACTCCACCACCTGGACCCTACCTAACGACTCATGAATATGAGCCGGGACCAACGGCTTTACTTCCCTTCCGAAGGAAGACGTTACCAGATTTGTTCGCCTCAGAAAAACCACCGACGTCGACTGGGATTGAACCCAGACCCAGTGGGGTGCCAAGTAGCAGTCACGCTTACCACTACACCACCGACGCCGGCGGGTCCCAAACTTGTGTCAGGCTCATATGTTGATGAGTTGATTAAAAGAGGCCATCATTTCCATAATATGTGCGATGACTGTTTACAGCAAATAAATTTCGATTTCTGAGTTGCCGAGTAGGCGCATCAAAATTAAACTTTGACAAAAGTAATGCTGTGTCAATGCGTGAGAGATCGAAGTAGAAACTGCATCCTGGTGGACGTGTTTTTCGTTCAGCTGTCATTTTTTCCTCTAATGTCGCCAATTTTCAGCAAAGTTTATAAGTGTTTTTTGGCCACAGATATCTCAGTCGAGTCTCAACTAGGGGTGAGACAGCTCTACTCTGAGTTGCTTTGATGCTCCGAGTAACTCGCGAGTAACACAATATAGCTTAAAATTTTATCAATCTTCATCGCTTCTTATCGGTTGTCAGGGTTTCAAATGGTTTGACTAGAAGTCAAACTTTGAAAAAAATTGTTTGAAAAAATAGTGAATATTCCGCTAATGGCAATGGAAGATGGAACAGCGGCGAGCCCCATTCCACGAAAATGGGGGTTCTTGGAATATTCAATATCAGATACGTGATACCGATGGCTTTACTGAAGTCCAACGTTCAGGTTTGATAACAGTATGTATAGATTGGTAATTGGCTAAACATCGATTCTAAGTAGCTTAAAGCTTGGGTCGGAGTGCAGCGGGCTGAGATCATTTGTCGCTTCTCCTGCCCTTGTTCCACAGCACCAGTCTGCCGGAATGATGCTGCTATAACAAATAGCAGTTCAATCCAAAACTGGTGGGTTTATTACGGTTTGACTTAATTGGAGACATGCAATTCACTTATTCTCGAAAAAGGCAGAGGCGAATACTTGTAGTAGTAAATATGATATCAAATAACATATACAGATATGTAGATTTGAGCGAATAACGGTTATTTTTAAAATCAGAGATAAATCAAGAAAATTAAAAACATTGAAGATTTCAGGTGTCCTATTGTGCACAAACGAGAGCTCATAAAGGGTGTACGGAATCAAATTGCGACACACACAAATATTCGGCAAAATTCGCCCGTTCAACCAATCATCTTCAAACTTTCTTTCTCCGATTTCACTTCCTTAGGATGCTTCCGAAGTGCCTGCTTCATAATGGCCCAGTACTTTTCAATTGGCCGCTTGGCCTCCTTAGCCTTGTACCACTGCAAAACCTCTTTCGAGTAATGGCATGAGGCTAAATCCGGCCAGAAAATCGTAAAACAATCGTGTGATCTCAGAAGAGGAAGTAGACGCTTTTGAAGGCATTCCTTTAGGTACACCTGCCCATTGACCGTTCCAGTTGTCACGAATGGGGTGCTCCGCTTTCCACACGAGCAAATTGCTTGCCAAATCATATATTTTTTGGCAAACTTTGACATCTTCTGCTTTCTAACGTCCTCAGAGACATCGAATTTATGATGGGCAGTAAAAAACTGGAGCCCCGGAAGTTTGCTTTTACATACGTCTCATCATCCATAACGAGGCACTGTGGTTTCGTCAACATCTGGGTGTAGAGCTTCCGTGCACGTGTTTTACCTACCGTGTTCTGACGTTCATCGCGATTAGGCGCCTTTAGGACACGTTTTTTTCGCATCTTGCACGAAAGTTTTGGTTAGATTCAGTTTCTTCGCCGCATTTCGAACTGAACTGTTGGGATTCCTCTTGAAAGCTTGAACTACCCGCTTGTGATGCTTAACACTATACGGAGATCCATTTTTGCCACTTATTTCTTTTCGATCGATGGTCAAACGTTCGTGGTACCGATTTAAAACACGAGACACCGTAAAATGTACCATTCCCAGCTTCCTGCTGATGGCACGATGAGAAAGATCCGGATTTTCGAGGTAAGTGCGCAAAATTTCTTTGCGCTGCTGCTATTCTTCCTACTCCATCTTCGCAACAATTGCACATCTGCTAGTGAATCTTACACAGCGTAAACAAATACACATTGAACTAATTCCACCCATAATTTCAATAGAAAATACACAACGGATAAAAAGTTACAGCCATTTAAAAGTGGTGCAATTTGATTCCGTACAACCTTTATCATTGACACAACCGTTCACATCCGATGCTCGACGTAGACTTTTTGCTTCTCGTAAAATTGCTTTTTGTATAACTAAATTCTACAAACTATTTTACTAGCACTAAATGGTGACGAACTAACCCAGGTGGCTAAAAGTCACCTTAATAAAGGGGAAAAAAATAAATTGTGGAACTAAGTGAAACAAGCAAGTTGATCGTCCTAAGGACCAATCTATAACATAAATTACGATTCAAGGATTTGGTGAAATTAGCGTCCCAAGAAACATTGCGTGCCTTCTGGAAACTTTACGCTTCTCCTGATTCATCATTTCTATTGAGCTCATCGTTTTTGCACCAACCGGGGGAGACTTGGTCCTTTACCCAATGATTTCATTATCTCCAATCCGCTCAACCAATCTGTGTTGTGATATAGTGGGCGAATATTTTAATTTGAAATAAATAAATGCAACCGTCTACCAAATATGGCAGATCGAAAGGCAATCGGTGCGTAACCACCTGGTACCTCATAGCAGGATGCTTAGAGGTGGACCGGAAGATTCGATGAGCTACCTTTCTTGATACTTAATAGAGTTTGAGTTTCCAAGGCTGCTTTGTTAAAATCGCAAGTGATCATTAAATATCAAAAAGTCATTTTCAATTCAATTAAAATGATTATTTTGAATAGTGTCAATCGTAGAGTCTTACTGCCCTCTATTATCATAACTACAACTTGTAGCAATTGTAACCTATCGATCTTGGCCTTAAAAAAATACATATACTCTACATACATACATAAAGAAAAAAAAAAAATGTTTCTTCATTTGATACTCAAAATCTTCCCACCTAGATGAAATTAAATATTGGTATTGACAACAGCACCGGTGAAAATAAACTTCCATCGACGAATGAACAAAATCAAATCTAGACAAAATCGTCAAAAGGTCGAAAGTAACAACTGTGAACAATGACTTAAAACGTTAATTTCCTGGAAATTCCAAGTTGCTAAAATTTATATCCACTACCGAAGGGAAGGTAATAACTCCCTGTATCTGTTTCTGGTGCTATTTTGTTTGTGGGAGCAAGCAGATCCCAGAAAAATACGCTAGAATTCATTGTTTACAAATGTTACTTTTGACCTTTTGACTAGTTTGTCTAGAAATAATGACTTCAAAACCCAGCGGTTGGTCAAGAGAATCCTGTCATTTCAAAATTTAAATTCACGAAGATAATTGGTCTGTCCGATAAGGTTGTCTTCATTTCAAGCTCATTTGAGAGCAGACGAATTTACGTTTACCGGCCCTGCCCAGGTGGCTGCAAGTCACCATAGTAAAGAAAGAACAAAACTTAACTCGCCTCAACACGTTCGTGGTTAATCCGATTCAAGTTCTACTCATTGTGCATCGCATTCAAACGCAACCAAACAGCAAGCAAAAGAAAAAAAAATCCCGAACTCTTCCCTTCCCTAAGTGTCAAAACACGCGCCGAAAATTCTCACGCATATTTTATCCCGCCTCCTTTTCCACCAAACCCCGTTGAGACAGTCTGCCTAATGAAGCACCTCCAAGGAGCGAAAGGGGCGCAACCGGATGAAGCGCCGATATGAGCAGTTAATAATTCATTGTGCAAAGTGAAAAGTTTTTTTTTCTACGCCAAGGCAAGTCGTCGCCATCGTCGTCTTCTGTGTCTGTATGTCGCATAACATCGGAAAACCCGGGATCGGAGGGAATATGCAACGATAAATCACATTGTGTGTGAATGAAGTGTGAGAATCGAGCTCGGAGAGGAGCAAGAAGTGTGTGATCGAGCTCTCGTGGAGGTGTCAAAGTGAAGAAGAAGATGATTCCTGGCTCCGAGATGGGAAAAAGTTTCCCGTCAGAGTTTTTCCAACCGCAACAAGGCAGTGAATCGATGGGGGAGGGGAATCGTGGAAGAGTGTATCATACCCAAGGCCTCGTATGGAAATGACTTATCCCGAGTGGAGAAGAACTATCATCGAGAAGTGCTCATACGGGAGTCGTAGGACCGTACATACTCGAAGTTCAGGTGCTCGGTGTTCGGTGAGAAAAAGCGTAAATGTTTGCCATCTGGGAGGGGGGATGGGTGGCATAATAGCGATACAGTTAACGGAAGTGAATAGTATGGAAAAGTGGTTTCGATCGCACCGGCATTTTGCTCTTTAATGAAAAGTGCTTGATGACGGGCGAGAAACAGGTGCTCGTGTGGGAGGAAGTTTATAATTGGAACATGAGCAGTTATCCGATGCATTAAAGTTGGTACCAAACTTATTTCCATCGAATTTTAAAATTCAAAATGGGAGACCAGCCACATAACAACGGTTTAACTATAGATTGAAATCGAATGACCAATTTTAAAGTTCATCGTCGAGCATAACGGGCGTCAGTGAAATCATTTCTGAAGCACCGGCAACAATCAAGTCCAGGACATTGCATGTTTATGAGCACGCCCAACATTTATCATTCTTCCACTCAAATCCCCGTCTATTTTTATTTTTGTGCCTCCATTTTAGAACGTGACGTGGGTGGGTTGAAAATAAAACGCCGACTCACGCGTTGAAAATTCTTCGGACTCATTCCTGACGAAGCACAATCACGAATGACACGATTCAATCTTGCCACATGCCATCCTGAAAGGCAGTTCCCAAGCTCGACATTGAATTCCCGTCTTCTTGCTTTTTTTTTAAAGGTGGATTTCAATGTTCACGATTTGCAAACCCTTCAAAACTGAGCTTGTCTGACGTATTTTCGTGCCTCCGGAAAACTTCCCCCGGAGGTCGAGGTTGAACGCTAATGACACGTTGGTCCACCACCCGTCGTTGCACCGATCACCAAGGCCTTTCGGAAGAGGGAACAATTTGCGTGATTCCATATCGAATGTGCCGACACAATTTTCCAATCTGTTCCCATCGGATGCCTTTCGGAATGCAATTGTTTGCAGTGAACTTTATGGCATCGGAGGAGGGCGATCTGGAGATAATTAGTTTTGAAATTATATTTGTTCCAACAAGGAAGTTAATTCACACGATTCGCCATTCGCCGAATAAGGGAAAATTGAGCGGAAAATTGGAGCGTGATTGTGATGGAGAATTGTTATTTCTGAACTTTTGACCAAGGTCGTTGAAATCGAAACGAGATAATTCATCGCGAATCACGGAATGGCACTTGTTTTGCGTAACGAGAGCAATTTCTGCAACTGCATAAAACTAATTGGGTCAAGCCAATCGAACTGCCCCACTTTCCGGCGGCATGTTGCAGCTGCATTCCAGCTCATTTCCCTTGACACTGCGATGATGATGCCGGCCTATACGCTTGGAACTGAAGTGTGAGGTTCGGAACTGGATGCAATCGAGGGCGCCTGACAGAGGTTTGAGTCATTGCTCTTTTGCTGCCCGAGCACATGTGTAGATTGGTGCAGATGACGGAATCTAGTTCCGGGAAAATGTTTGACAGCTCGAGTTGGACGTATCGACTCACACCATTAATAAACTGACCGAAACCCGGATCCGTATGTTGATTTTGAGTGGCAGCTTTTTATTCGGAATCGGCTCGATGATGATTCACTGAAACTGAAAAAATGCATCGCCGGCTTCGGTCCGCCACTTTTCAATGAGTGACGTACAACTGGTGCATTCCGAAGTAATTCTTGGGCTGTAGCTTGGGTAGCTTCACGATGGTGCATTTTAATTATTCAACAATTATTCAATTAGCGGTACGGGGAGCTCCTACGGATTTTTGGAATTCCAATTTTCAAATGAGCTATTTTTGGGATTGTCGATGAATGATAAATGCTTGAACTGTAGGATTTTGTCTCGTATCGCATATACCTCTAGCAAAAGGGAAGCGTGGAGAAAGAACCCATTCAGAGACAGTGGCCATTCATAGTGTGGCACCGTAAAACGGTGTGACAATGATCGTTTTGGGTTACGTTTTTAGATGTTGCGTGGAAAATTTTCTGCGTCAAATATCAGTAGTAATCTTAATGCGATTTGATCAGATCATTCAATTGAATTAATCAACGTGTTTCTGATAAGTAAGTTATGGTCGCGAGTGCCTTCGGAAGTTTTTTTTAAAATATACAACCTCTTCCTTCACCCGTCGAACTAAGAATGAATTAAATTTTATTCTCCTAGAATGGTTACAGCTCTAACTAATCTAAAATTAGTGTATACCAAGAAGTCATACTTTGATACTTGCTGCTCACAGAAGCCGGAGGCCGGACAAAACCTAAAAAATATGATGAAATTTGTCAGAAGCAGATTATTTCCTACCAACATGAGAGGCTCTAGGAGTGGACAGTAGTTCTAACAATAAATTACTGTCCACTCCTAGAGCCTCTCATGTGATGGGAAATATCTGCTTCTGACAAATTTCGTCATTAAATATCATTAGTCCGCGCATTAGGAGAATACAACAAAACAACAATCAGAGGGCTAAAAAAATATGTTATTGTTTTTCCTAGCTTTCTTATACATTGAATAACCTCTTCCCAAAATTTCGTGATCAGTGGATGAGATTTTGATTTTTTTATAGCCAATTGAATATTGATGTGTCTGGTAATACTAATGATTTTTGAATTCGAAAATCGCATTATTTAGGCTCTCTTCAAATGTGTGTTGCTTCTTCAAATTTTAACCGATTAAAGCACAGCAAGTTTCATTTTAAAGATAAAAAAAGATTTTTTTTTATTTTGATAAATTTGTCAAAATTTTTTAGACTTTAAAATTGGTGTTAAACTATATGGATCGAAGTCTGAAAAAACAAGTATTGTTTTACAAATGTTTACTGCACAGTCTGCTGAAACGGTTCGAAAAGGTCACATAGTATGCATCCTATAGGAAATCATCTCTACTTTTCGAATTCCATGGCCTTGCTCTGCTCATCGTTGCTCCAAGGGGCTTAAAATTGATTTTAACGACGCTACTAAACTGTTGAGATTTGGTCAGATAGAAGCTCCTGTGCTATCTAACCATGATCTCCTGTTCGCATCTCTTGATTTTGAGCATAACACATGCCCAAAAAACATACAATTTCGTGATAAGAATGCTATGCAGGTTGATCAATTAGTAAATGCTTTTTACTCGGTCGACTGGAGTGGTTTTTATTCTTCGAATGACTCCAACCAACAGTTCGAGTTTTTTAATTATTTATTGACAGATTTACACAACACATTCGTTCCTATTCGTATTATTTCTTCTAAGAAAAAGGTCAACCCTTGGTTCACCTCTGTCATAAGTAGGGAAATCGTAAATTGCGATCTGTTTTACAGGAAATGGAAGAACTTCAAAAATGCTTCTGATCTTCATGCTTTTAAGAGAGCACGTAATAAAGTAAATTATCTCGTACGATCTTCTAAACAAAACAATTCTGCTGACATGTTAGACATCAATGTCCCAACTAAATAAATTCATCAGAAACACAAATGGTAAATAGATATACTGCTGATGAAATCAACAATGCTTTTTGCAACAGTTTTACGGATAAAAACATCGTAGTTGATTATTCTAATGATACAGCTCATGTTGATCGCGAACACTTTTACTTCGATAGAATAAACCAATTTGACGTTGTTTATGCTATGTATTCAATCAAATCAAACGCTCTTGGTCTAGATATGTTGCCAATCGAAATTTTTGAAAGCTATTTGTCCGATCCTAATTGAGCCAATTACACACATATTCAATTCTATTATCACAACGAGTGTTTTTCCTGATGTCTGGAAGAAATCTAAGGTTATACCGATAAAGAAAAAGTCAAATTTGAACTCACTGGAAAATTTAAGACCGATTAGTATTCTTTGTGCTTTATCTAAGGTGTTTGAAAAAATAATTAAGACTGATATTTGTAATTATATAAACAGACACAACCTTTTGAGTCAATCACAATCAGGCTATCGAGCAAAAAACAGCACTAAGACAGCTATGCTTAAAATCTTCGATGATATTGGCATCGTGATTGATAACGGTCGACCTGCAGTCCTAATTCTTTTAGATTTCTCTAAAGCATTCGACACCGTATCTCATGCCATATTATGCCACGAACTAAAAACTAAATTTACGTTTGCTGATCATGCTGTTAACCTTATAAAATCATATCTTTGCTCAAGATCACAGGTGGTTTTCAATAACAATTTTTTTTTCTTCATTTCTACCAATCACATCAGGAGTTCCACAGGGATCAATATTAGGACCTATTTTATTCCCACTATATATAAACGACCTTCCAGATGTTGTTATGAATTGCGAAATTCATCTTTTTGCTGAAGACGCACAAATGTTTTACAGATGTCTGGGAAGATGTGCTGTAAAAATCTCTCAGGAAATTAATGAAGATTGGCAAGGAAGAAATGATTGGGCTTGTGAAAATATGTTGACATTAAATGCTAGAAAAACATATGCAATCTTTATTTCAAATGGTTCATTTCAAACCTCTATAAAACCAATTCTGGAGCTCAACAATCAGGTTATTTAATTTGTTGAACACGCAACTAGCTTAGGCATCCGTATTGAATCAAACCTCGAATGGGATATAATGTCACAATGTGGGAAAATTTATGCTGGTTTGCGTACTCTCTCTAGAACTTCATCATTCTTGTCCTGTGCAATGAAATCGAAATTGTTTAAAAGTCTCATTCTCCCGTATTTCATGGCTTGCGATTTCTTGCTTAACTCTATATCTATGGCTACTTTCAATAAGTTGAAAGACGCCTTAAATGCATGTATACATACATTTTTAATCTGAATAGATATTCGAGCGTTTCGCATCTGCAGCATTTACTTCTAGGATGTCGTTTACATAATTTTAGCAAGCTTCGTTGTTGCTTACTTTTGCACAATATTTCAAGTACAAAACAACTCGAGTATTTACAAAGCGAACTGCAAGTTGCAAGGAGCAATCGATACAAGAAGTATATTTTGCCGAGATATCGGACGACCAAGTACGGGAATTCATTTTTTGTTCGAGGTGTAGTACATTGGAATTCGTTGCCTGTAAATCTTCCTAATGAAAAATCCTTCATAGCATTTCAGATAAGATTTTTTTTTTTTTTTTTTATTTGTGCAAATCAATGTTCTCAAATACAAATTCGGAAATGGTGCTTTTTTGTCTACAAGATACTATTGAATGTAGTATAAAAGAGATTTAAGTCTTACGTTACATAATATGGAACAATAAATATTAATAATAATAATAATAATAACATTTATTTCTCCGAAATTCTTAATTATCTTCATCATCTTCAAAAATCAACAAATTCTGCACTTCTTCCTTTTGTGCCTGAAGCTGGACACAACCGGATCCGATGCAACCAACAAGCCTCAAAACATCTCACCAATGGTTCTTTTACGGGAACCTTTATATGTTTGATTTTCACGTGTTCTTCTAATTTATTTGTTCATATTTCCTGGGCTACTTCCAAAATATTACCGATGGGGATCGAAGATTGATCGATTATTTCACCTCCATGATACAATAATTTATGGACTGTTTTTGGCATGTCATACCAAACAAGGATGGAAAAATTCAATCGCGTGTATGATTTCAGCCGATTCCGTGTTTTGCTTCAACATTCCTTTTTCGATCAATCGCAGTCGCATGGAAATATTTCAAATGATCTCTGCTGATTGTTTATACCAATGAAGCAATGAATGAGCCAAGCTAGAGAATGAATGATACAATCAAAGCGACCCACGCAGTATCTACATTCATTTTGAATCAAGTGAATCATCTATTAGCTTTCTAGAAAATGCAAGATTGCATTCTCGGATTTGCTTGTTGAGTGGAATAGAAGTCAACTGAATTCTATCAGAGTTTTCCGCTTCACGGTTTGCTTGATAATAAAAATCATGACTTTTTCATTTCTCAACCGATTTTTGACGCTAAACTTCCTCTGCACACTACCAAAATGCCATGTAAATTTATGTCCCCTGAGACCGAAACATGCAAGAGTCCTTTAGCACATAAGAATGAGTTGAAAGAGATGAGAAAATAAATTCAATCAAACTCATCTGTTGTCGAGCTCCGTAAGTATCAGTTTCAGGAGACAAAATTTTACACGAAATCTCTGTTTACGTTGCCCGAATTTTTACAAACATGAATTACGGCTCGTGTTAAATTCATAATTTCTAAGTGTGTGGTCACAGAGTTATTCCGGATTCAAATAAGGTAATTTTTGATCGCAAATAGTGGATCATGAATCAAAAAATCGTAAATTCTCAGTGCTAAATCATGTTATTTAAAAAACATAACAATAAATTAACATACCCTAGCAGACACGGAACCGTCGTTGGCCTTCCTGGTAACCTTCCGGCTGTTGCGAAATCTGGTTCCGAGGACCGCGTTTCGTTCCGACAAAACATGGACTTGCGAAATATCATTTTACGCTGATATTCAAAGCCGAGTACGATGTAGTACCAGAGAACCGTCTCAACCACCGTAACAGTGACCAGTGATCAGGGTCACCCGTGATCCGGTTCGATAGACTGCTTTTCGTTCCAACTAAACATGGGTGTGCGACATATAATTTGACATTGATATTTTGAGACGACTGTGATTAAGTACCGGAGTACCTACGCAAACGTAATCTAGTTGACAGTAACCGGATCATACGAGATCCGGTTTGGAGGACCACTTTTCATTCCGACAAAACTAGGCTTTCGACATATCATCGAACGCTTATTTTCAAAGGCGAATAAGATGGAGTACCATAGTACCTTTTTAAACGTAATCTGAGCACAATGACCAGTATCCAGATCATCCAAGATTCGGTAACAGTGACCACTTTTTGTTCCGACAAAACTTGGGCATGTGACAAATCATGTTACACTAATTAGTGATAATTAATGTAAAATGATGTGCCGCATGTCGAAACGAGGGATGGTCATTGGTATTGAATTTGGGATGATCCGGATTCTGGTCATTGTGCTCAGATTACGTTTGATTGAGTACCAGGAAATGTACCTAAAAGTATTCAAACCGCAGTGAACAGTATCAGCACAGGCAAACAGACGTAATTCTTTCTCGTCACTCATTTAACCTGCATTTAATGCTCAATTTGGTTATAATTCTAAAACTTTTTTTTAAAGAATTTTTGAAGTTTTTTCGACTTCTTCCTTGCTGGCTTAGAACCAGATTCGGCCACTGTCGGCATCGGTAAATCCAATGCAGCATTGACGGTCGGATGTTTTTTCAGAACATGCCGCGCAAAATTTCCGGCCATCAAGTTGTCCACATTCTTCTACAGCCTTGCAGCAAAACTTCCCATCAACTTGAAGCAGGGTGGTTTTTGAGTGCACCATCGTTTTATTATAAAAATTAAAATAAACAAAAATTGTGTTTTGCTACTAATTTTACTTCCAATAATACCTACTTACTTGGTTTATCACTGTGATTCAAAGGTGACCGTGAAGCAAAACTAGAATGAGTTTTTTCGACAAGCAGCTAACAACAGCAAACAGCAACAGCAACACACAACACCGTAATAATCATAGCCAACTTCGTGAATCAATGAATGCATTCATAGGCCATTCTTTCATCTGTCATTCATAGTACAATGCATGCATTGTAGGAATGATTCAACGCATGAACAAAATCATGCGTGACCGATGTCATATTTTCCTTCTCCTTTTCTCTCTTCTTCATTCACTCCGATGTGTTATGATGTCGGCAGAAGATCACTCAGATTGAAATTCTTCCAAGAGCGTGTTCGCAAAAGATTGAAAATTGAACGTTATTCGATGCGATTTTTTCCACCACTGATACCAACTATATAGCTTCACGTGGTAAAGACTGTATTCGATGAAATTTGGACACACGCAATTGTTCATAACTTTTTAACGTGTGGGTAAAAAATATTGAAATTTTAACTGAATGTATTTCATTGTATTGTGTCAATTGTGTAATGAGTTTCGTGAAAATCGGTCGAGTGATTTCAGTGATGGCTTCGAATGAAGAAATAGTGCGCCAACAAATTTTGGGCACTCACTTCGAAAACCCAAACGCTTCTCATCGATGGATCGGAAAACAGCTCGGAATCGCACATTCAACCGTATCTCATGTGATCAAAACGTTCTAGAACCGTAAGACAACCAAGCGGAAAAATGGTAGTGGCAAAAAACGTGGCACATCAAATCCGGAGAAGGCCAGGATGGTATTGAACCAATTTAAGCGTTATCCCAACATTTCAATCAGGGATGTTGCGAAAAAGGCGAAAGTTTCAGTTTGTTTTGTGCAGAAAACAATGAAACGTTCTGGATTACATGTGTACAAGGTCCAGAAGGCACCGAACCGGAGCGATAAACAGAACTCGGTGGCCAAAACTCGTGCAAGAAAACTGTCTGGGAGTGGCTCACAAAACCGTTCTGCATTGTGATGGACGATGAGACCTACATTAAAGCCGACACCAAACAAATGCCAGGACAGGAACACTACGTCGCCACCTCTAAGTTGGCCGTTCCGGAGAGTGTACGGAAGAAGAAACTGTCGAAATTCGCAAAAAAATTCCTTGTCTGGCAAGCGATCTGCGGATGTGGCAAAATTAGTCAGCCCTTCATCACCTCTGGGACCGTCAACGGAAAAATCTACAAGGACGAATGCCTCCAAAAACGACTTCTGCCCTTCTTGAGATCTCACGATGGCTCGACACTGTTTTGGCCGGATTTGGCATCTTGCCACTATGCCCGGCCCGTCTTAGACTGGTACGAAAATAATAATGTAGTTTTTGTACCAAAAGACGTCAACCCTCCAAACACTCCGGAACTTCGCCCAATTGAAAAATTTTGGGCAATCATGAAGGCAAAGCTCGTTAAAACTCCAAAACTGATAGAAAATGAACTTGAACTAAAGAAAGTGTGGTTAAAAGTAAGTAAGCATGTCGGTCGTATCATTGCCCAAAATTAGATGAAAGGGGTCAAGGCAAAGGTGTGGGCATATGGGTTGGGAGAAGAGGTTCAATAAACCAATGATGTCAAAACTTAACCATTTAGTAATACTTTATTTCCAGAAAGTTTGAAAAGAATCGGGCTCAAGGAAAATTTTTGGTGACCTATTTTGTGTGTCCAAATTTCATCGAATACAGTCTTTAGAAAGCAGTTTCCGTTGCGTACGCCTTGAACTTTGAAACATCAATTCTTTCACCTCTAGAAATTGCTGTCAACAAAGTTCGAGTGCCGTATTTCTGTTGTTACTGTTGCTACATCCAGAACGTGGTTTGTCGATGTGTAGACAGAGCTTACTGAAGAAATCACTTTTAATACGCTTTTTAATGCTGTTAAATTGTTCAATATGAGCCGTTTTCACCTATTTGCAGAAGCTGAGCCAATAAGCAATATTTAACAGACACTCAAAACTTCAAATTAAAATTCTAATCCAACAATGTAGACTACTCATGCCAAAATCTAAAAAAAAGGGTTTTCACAGGATTTTTGAACATTGTGTCAACATTCTAAAACTCTGATGATGTTGCTTTACAGAGATAACATCTTTGAGCGGATGTTGTATTCGTTATTGCATCAATAGTTTTTCCATCAACCATACTCATAGCAAAGTCAAATGAAACACTAAGTTATAAGTCGTCAACTTTCAAAATAAAGGGGTGTAATTTTGGAGTTTCGGTCTTCATCCGGTCAAATTCTTAGTGGGTCGTGTCTGCAGTTTCGTTAAGTAATTGTATAAAAACTGCTCGACGGTATCGAGTTGTTAAAGGATACAAGTTTTCCCAAATTACATTTTCCCCATGCAACAATCTCAGTGGTTCAAGTGATGTCAGAATTACATTCGCATCTGAGAAATCGGAAGTTTTAAATTTTTGATTGAACTCATTTAAGGTTGTTCCATCCATTCCCCATTTCAAAACAAGTCTCAAATCTGTATGTGTCAAATTGAAAATATTGAACTCGATAAAATTATCTAATCTTTGCACAGTATGATTTAAAGGCGCTTGTAAGTCAATTTTGCAATGACTTTTGAAAAATGGAGGTATAGGTTGGAAGATAATTATTTTTTTTGTGGGCGGGATCTTGGTGGCGTTGTGGGGGGTGGGGTTGTGGTAATTTGGGAAGAAAAAGGGTTAGATTTTTTTTTGGAGTTGTGGGATGGGGACATTTTATAATATTTGATTCGTGTGGAGCAACAGGAAAACAAATTTTGTTTAAACTTAAAGGGTGTTCCGATCAAAATTTGGTCAAACAGTAATGTGTGTGAGTCAATCAAAGTTTTTATTAATAAGTCAAATTCTTTTTCTTTTTCAAGTTCAGTTAATAAAAAATACAGGAGAAATATTCAGCTTCCTTTTTACCGAATGAAAATTGCCGGATCTTTCGTTTAACAACTGCCTTAAGATTGTGTACAGTCTCCTTGTCCACTTTATTCGCCGCAGAACGCCAGTTTGCCTTGAACTGTTTCTCGCTCACAACAGTTTTTAAAATATTCTTAAGGTTCCGCTTAACGATGGCCCAATATTGTTCGATTGGGCGGAGCTCTGGCGTTTTGGGAGGGTTCTTGTCCTTGGACACTACTTGAACGTTGTTTGCATCACACCACTCCATGGCCTTTTTTCTGTAATGGCAAGGATGCCGAATCCGGCCAAAATAGAACGGAACAATTGTGTCGCTTCAGGAAAGGCAGTAGACGTTTTTGTAGGCACTCGCTCAGATAAATTTCCTGGTTGACGGTTCCGGTCGCAATGTAAACGTTGCTCTTCAAGTACAGATGGCCGCCACACCTGATATTTCTTCGCGAACTTTGACAGTTTGATGTGCTTGAAAATATGTGCCACCTGTCTCCGTCAGGTTGCCGCATAAAATTCATGTCCAGGAAGCTGTTTGAAATCTGCCTTGACGTAAGTTTCATCGCCATTTGCCACGCAATCAAACTTCGTCAGCATCGTCGTGTACAACTTTCACGATCGTGCTTTGGCCGACGTGTTTTGTTTATCGTCGCGATTTGGAGTCACCACTTTCTTGTAAGTCGACAGTTCAGCTCGTTTTTTAGCTCTATCCACGGTTGAAGGCGCCACTCCCAGCTTCTTTGCGACATCTCGGACGGAGAGGTTGGGGTTCCGCTCGCAACAGCGGGCAACTCTTTTTGTCGTCGCTGTGGCTTCCGGCTTTCAATTTCCCTGCGATCCAGCTTTCTTGGCTGTCGACAAACGTTTACTGAACACTTTTAATACGTTGGTAACAGTTGATGTAGCCACATACAACAATTTCGCCAACTTGGCGTGAGAGTTGCTTGGATTTTCGCCATGCACGTGCAAAATTTTCTATTCCTTCGACGACATTTTGATAACTGAAGTGCTAATCTCAAAATCAAAATAGAGCCATGATGCTACACGTACGCATCTTCAAAATGAGGGGTGTGCACATTTTTTAATGCACGATGAAAGGAAATGCGTCAAGTTTAAGTCGACCAGATTTTGATCGAAATACCCTTTAGTCTTGATGATCCATATTTCCAGTTATTTGTTATATTCCGGTGCCAACAAAATTTAATATTCCTCTTTTGTTTCGAGTTTTAGGTAACATGCCAGAGAAAAGGTCTTGTATAGAATTACATTTTGTTGTTAGAGTTCCAGCAAGTTCCGTAAAATTTTCAAATGAAGAAATTCCTTCAATAAATACCCTCAGTTTTCTTATGCTAGGTTCAAACCCTTCTAGATTAATATTTTTTTTAAAAAAAATGTGATTTCCCAATTTTAGAAAAACGTCACCTGTCGCCAATTCTATGAGTCCAGGGTGGTTGTTAAAATCCGTTATTTCAATATTCGAAATACATAGTGAGCTTCTTAAAAGTATAAAAAATATTATAGTTTTTATGTCCTTTGTTAAACAAACCTAAAATGATAAAACGAAATCGATTAGTAAATTATTTCCGTGTTCGCTCTAACTTTATTTTAAGAAGTTAGCGACTTTTTTGGTCAACATCAGTTTTGTCTCTATTGGTACGCACTTAAATTCACTTGTATCTTTCTTTCGTTTTATTTTTTATGCCTTGTTTTCTATTGTGAACGCTTTGTTCCTCGTCCAAAATGGGGGCATCTTCTTTTCACAGGTTATGTTGTTGGTGTTGCACAAAATTCTGTTTGACCGCTCTGCTTGAAAAAACAGCATCAGAAACTTCAAAATTATCAATATCTGTAAAAATGGCGTCAGTATTTTCGATTTTGTACAGTCCTGATGAGACAAATGCGATTTCGTTTAATTTGACATCATTTTCCAAGAAAACGTCACCGGCTTTAATGGATGTGGGGAGACTTTCACTATCAGATTGATGTTCGTGAAAATTTATTGATTGTTAATTAGGATATCTTCTACACATTTGTATTGTTTTTGACGGAAGCTTTAGCTCATTAGAAGATGTAAGAATATCCGCTTGTAATTTAATTCCGATAAGCCCTACAAAAAAAATGCTGAGAATGGAAAACTAGGAATTTTAAGGGATTCGTGTGAGAAACTTCCTTGAAAGGGTTGAATTCTTCAAATTTGTCGATTATGTGAATCCCATTAACATTGCGTACCGTTGTAGGCTTTATTAAGCGACATTTTTCAATATTGACGTGTTTCGGGTCGATAAATAGTAGTTGAAGTTTAGAAGTGCAATTTTCATGCTGAAATGCTGAAAAACAAATTGTTCCTCCGCTTTCTCAAGATAACTGGCTTTGGAATGCAAAGAGGATTCCAAAGCGCGTTGAAATTATTATTATTTAAATGAGAATGGAAAATATACAATGTGATATACAGTTCACCCCCTTCACTTCGCTATTGTCAAATTGACAACATTACTCAGTCTACCCCAGCCAGCAACACCATGGCAGTCTTTCATGATCATATGAGTCGTGCAGGCGTGAGATAAGAACTTGGGAAGACGGGAGGTCGGTTGAACCTTCCTTCCTAATAGTCAGCTCATTATTTGAAGCCCACGATAAAATTAAACACAAACCAAATTCTTCGAAAACTTTAAATTCACCCACGTAACTCAATCTCCAAGCATCAATCGCACTTTTATCCACCTACGTACCGAAAGAATTATTCGGGAAATATAATCACCTTAATCAAATTTGTTTCTCTCAATTGTTAGAATTCCTCCCACGGCAAGAACCCACATAAAACTCCACCATAGTTCCCCGTAGTACTTCCCCGTAGTACAGATCTTCCCACTTGACATTTCTACCGACCAGTCATCAAACGCTGGGTGATTGCTTTGTTGGTTTGCCCGTTCGTTAGGCCTTCTGACTGACTGACACAACTGAGCCCACATGCCATCCCGTATTGCGCCACCATCATCATCGTCTAGAGCACACTATTGTTTGACACCGGGTGTGTGCGAGTTCCCAGGCGTGATGTATGCATAGTTTTAATTTCAGATTTAGTTTTTTTTTGCTCTGGCCCAACTCCCCAATTTTCCGACCAACAACGTCGACCAGAATGACTCATTGAACTGAAGTGGCGCAAGCCGGGTGGTGGATTTTGCTTTGGCAGACCGCCACAGCAATTTTGCCGAGAAATTTCCCGCCATAACCAGTTGCGGAACGTTGATTTTATGCCTATTGCGAAGCACTGGTGACTGGTGGCTTCCGTCGAGGGCTGAAAAAAAGAACGGTTGAAAAATATCGCCCTACTACTTTAAAGCCACGGGCTGACACTCCGGTTTGTTGTCAGTCTGGTAGTTGGATTTTTTTTTATGTGGGAAAATCAAACGATATGGTGAAAGCACTGGCAGTGGTTCATTTAGTGATGCCACACTTCACACTGTTTCGAGTCAACTGAGGCATGGGCTTATGAATTTGCTTCGATCGCTCAACTGAGTGCATGACTGCAATAGTTATGGAATTTCTTTTAGTCCAGTGAATGTTCCGCTTTGAGGCAAAACCAATCCGTCAAGTCTGATCCCACCTAAGCCAGTTAGTCGACAAAACCGTGATTGTTTTTCCCTCCCGTGCACTGAAGAAGCCGTTGAAATCTCTCAACTCAATCCCAAAACGTTCAACGCAAAGCGCGGCGTTCCCACGGGATTACGACAGCTATGGCTATCAAAAACTTGGCCAAATTCCGTCAAACAACAAAACCAAGAAAAGTGTACGAGGATAAACATAGCAAGCGCGTTATGACGTGTAATAACATAAATTTTCTCGGTTTCTTTTTCGCTTGGCCAGGGTGGGTGGTTTTCCGAAGCAAATAAATTTCTTCGCGAGGCGCTTCGGGGACGATGTGGACGGAGGAACGAGTAACTAATTAACCGGACTCCAACTTTTCTTTTAACGCCTTACGTTTTTGGGGAAATTCTTCGAGGTAGCGAAGCAAGAATAATTACCTTCACACCAACTATGTAGCCCCGGGCCCAGAAATTATGGTCGGCTCGGAATAATAAGCCGGTGGAATTATCGATCCACTAAGTTGTTTTGAATGCCTGGACGTTTGTTGTTGTGGGATTGGTACCTAAATTCGGAAAGTGGTGGTTTTTTTTTGCCTGTCGGAATGAATTGAGGGGAGTAAATTGGCTCATTGGAATAAGTCGATCCCTCAAAGTCCCCGGTTTCGTTCAACTATGTGGGTCAGTTCAGTTAAGTTCAGAGCTTAGGGTGTTGACTGGGATGACATCTTTTATAAAGTCTGCCCCAGAAATTATGGAACGTTTTCAGTAAAAATACCACACAAGTGTTGGAAACTCATGTTTTACTAGACATACTGTTAACATTAGGGTAGCACATCAGATAAGTGTTCTCAATAGTTACAATCTAGCGATTGTATGCTAGCTGGCGCAGCTTCTTTCGAACGCTCTTTATAAGATTCAGCACAAACTTCTTAGCGATAATTTTTGACACTTTTTTCAATCTTTTTCACACTGTTGAATGATATTTGCTGCCGAGACCTGTTTCGTCAATGCCCAACATTCTGCAATTCGTCGAATTTGTGGGCAACAAGGAGTGTTCATGTCCTTTGGAACGAATGAAACTAGTACCGATTACTTTGTGGTGCATACCGACCTAGCCACAGTCTTACTCAACATATATGCACGATCAACCGAGTGCGATATGGATTGCTTATGCTTGGTAAGCATTATCGGTATAAACATCCAACATCGTTCAACGGACGATAAATGCTTATGCTGACGCAGCGTGTGCTACGCGATCGGCACCCGTTTAGCTTTAAGAAAGAAACATTAAATAAACGTATTACTGTTCCAACCACCGAGTGATTCACTACATATCACAACTTTTTTTGAAAACCGGTACTACGGTACTCGGTACTACAGTATAATACCGGTAATACCGGGATTTGTACCAATTTCAAAGACTCAGTGCTTCAAAAAGCATAGTGGAATATTTGCCCTTTTATCATTAAGTTTCTAAATGGGCAAATTAATTTTGCAGAGTTTTTAGGAATCCAGTCGTAATCGAGCTCGTTGAAACAGGAGCCGCCTTAAGCTTCTGAAGTCTTTTTTCGAACTTCTCCTCCATGGTCAGACTATCGTCGTTATCTTCCTGTAGATAATCATCGTTTGGCTGAGTCTCATCAACAGTTTCCTCGATCTCGTTACAAGCGTTCAGTCGTTTGAGCTTTATCAAAACACTCAGCGCAGGCCGGATTGGACAAAAATTCGGAACAATCAGCGTATTCAAACCGCTTTTCTTAAATCCACTCTTTCATTGCTTCGAAAAGTTTGTTGGCAATATCGGTGTTTTGGAAGAAAGCCATTTGAGTTTGAAATGAAAAGCAATGTCTGTTTCATATAATTTGCCGTGTTGTCTGCACAACTGCTCTTTAGCTGCGTTTACGGGGTCCAAAGCTTCAATCATTTCTCTAACTAATTCCATCTCATCGCTCGATCATCGCTCATAAATCTCATAAAACCTCTCAAGCATGGCAAGCAAACTATTCCATCCAGTCTTGCATTCAGAGATCAGACTCAGTTCGTTGCCTTTCTTCTGAAGAACATCGTCGTTTTTCACTGTTGATGGCCTGAAAACCTTGACAATGTTGCGAACCTTCTTAACACTAGAGGAATATTGAGGCTTAATTGCAACATTGGTACCAGATCCAAGGTCAAGCACAAACAGATCCGTGCTTTCGCCGTCAGAGGATGCATCGGATTATGAATCTACAAATAAAAATACGTTAGTAATGTTTTTAAAAGATTGAAAGATACCTTCATCATAATCGATAAGATTGTCTGTATTTGATGACGGTTTCTGGTACAGAACACTTGTTACTGCAAGTTGTATGTCATGGACCAGGCACACTTGATGGTCTGCAGATGTCAGTCTTCCCACTTTTTTCATGATAAGTGATCCATCGGTCGTTTGGCCCATGATGTCTTTGGAAAGTAGCAAACCGAATGCACTGTTCAGCATTCATTGATCCTTGGATTTGCAAGAGCCCCAAATTCCACATGCGATTTGAATAATGGACGAGCGCTTTCATATAACGACGGTTGCTTACCGAATTCAACTCGACAAATAGGAGACTTAGCTTTTGGTTTTGGGCTTGCAGCTCACGGAATTGCTTCCAATATTCCTCGATCACAAAATTGCAGTGTTGCGTTCAGCTTTTCTCCCCGGGGGGGGTTTGGGGTATTCTGTTCTCCCCCGGCCGCTTGTCCCTGCCGGGGGGCATCGGACTTGCATATTGTGTAAAATGAAATAAAGGGTGTTCCGATCAAAATTTGGTCTAACAGTAATGTGTGTGTGTCGATCAATGTTTTTATTAATAACTCAAATTCTTTTTCTTTTTCAAGTTTAGTCAAAAAGAATACAGGAAAAAAAATTCAGCTAAGCTTCCTTTATACCAAATGCGAATTGCCGGGTCTTTCGTTTATCACCTGCCATTATAATTTCTACAGTCTCCTGGTCCACTTTATTCGCCGCAGAACGCCAGTTTGCCTTGAACTGTTTCTCGCTCACAACAGTTTTTTGAGTCTTCTTAAGGTTCCGCTTGACGATGGTCCAATATTGTTCGATTGGGCAGAGCTCTGGCGTGTTGGGAGGGCTCTTGTCCTTGTGCACCACTTGAAAGTTGTTGGCAGCATTCCACTCCATGGCCTTTTTTTCCGTAATGGCAAGATGCCAAAGCCAGCCAAAATAGAACGGAACAATTGTATCGCTTCAGGAAAGGCAGTAGACGTTTTTGAAGGCACTCGCTCAGATAAATTTCCTGGTTGATGGTTCCGGTCACAATGCAAACGTTGCTCTTCAAGCCACAGGTACAGATGGCCTGTCACACTTGATTTTTCTTCGTGAGCTTTAACAGTTTAATGTGCTTGAAAATATCTGCTACCTTTCCCCGTCCGGTTGCCGTATAAAATTCCTGTCCAGGAAGCTGTTTAAATTCTGCCTTGACGTAAGTTTCATCGTCCTGTACCACGCAATCAAACTTCGTCAGCATCGTCGTGTACAACTTTCGCGATCGTGGTTTGGCCGACGTGTTTTGTTTATCGTCGTGATTTGGAGTCACCACTTTCTTGTAAGTCGACAGTCCAGCTCGTTTTTTAGCTCTATCCACGGTTGAAGGCGCCACTCCCAGCTTCTTTGCGACATCTCGGACGGAGAGGTTGAGGTTCCGCTCGAAACAGCGGGCAACTCTTTGTCGTCGCTGTGGCCTCCGGCTTTCGATTTCCCCCGATCCAGCTTTCTTGGCTGTCGACAAACGTTCACCGAACACTTTTAATACGTTGGTAACAGTTGATCTAGCCACATTCAACAATTTCGCCAACTTGGCGTGAGCGTAGTTTGGATTTTCGCCATGCACGTGCAAAATGTTGATGCGTTGCTTCTCTTCCTTCGACGACATTTTGATAACTGAAGTGCTAATCTCAAAATCAAATTTGGAACAAAAACAATTGCCTGTATTTCAGTTATTTATTATGGAATTCAAGATCTTTTTTCATACAAATGTAGCGTTTTCTTCATACTTTTAAGAAAAAATAACGGATAAAATTATTCGTCACGGTTTCGAAGGAATTCTCGAATTTTTCCTGTAACACGGCTCATTAGGCGGCCCACACCTTCTTTGTCCATCGTTTTAGCTATCTTATTCCACCAGGTCTTCATCTGATTGATGTCTTCGACAACCTTTCCCTTTGCCTAGAGTCTCCTCTTCATGATTGCCCAGTATTTCTCAATAGGGCGGAACTGGGGGCAGTTGGGTGGGTTAAGGTTTTTCGGAACAACCTGGACCTCTTTCTCTGCATACCATTCTTGAACGACTTTGCTGTAATGAAAGCTTGCCAAATCTGGCCAAAACATTACGGGATGGTCGTGGGATCGAATGAACGGCAAAATTCGTTTTTGGAGACACTCTTTTTGGTATAGTTCCGACGTCATTGTCTTATTTGTAACGAAAACTTTCGTTTTTTTTGCCACAGCCCCTGCCAAATCATGAATTTTCGTGCAAATTTGTCGGCAAAAACAAATTTAAATTTGGCTGGAACATCCCCCTGAGCCGTTGCCAAGTAAAATTTTTGACCTGGGATTTGCCCAAAGTCAGCCTTGACATAGGTTTCATCGTCCATCAGAAGACACCTGTCGAACTTGGTCAACACCTGGTCGTATAGCTTCCGAGCACGGATTTTGACCACACTATTCTGTTTTATGGTCCAATTTGGCTGTTTGTTAGCTCGATACGACTTGATTCCTTCCCGAGTCGAGTTCTCCTCACGGTACTATGGGCAGCACCGAATTTTCTGGCCAAATCACGGTCCGACAGATTGGGATTCCTCTTAATCGTCTTCAAAATCTTACCACGCAGTTTCCGGTCGACAGTTCCACTCCGACGATTGGCTTGAGGCTTCCGAATCGTCGACAATGTTTCCTTATACCGTTTGATAACGCGCCATACGGTATTTCTGGGCAATTTCAGCTGTTAAGCTAGCCTAGATGCAGTTCACAATGGATTTTCCAAATAACTGTGCACAATTTTTTCCTTCTTTCGGCTTCCATGTTGATTGTTTTCAAAGTACAGTCGATTTGCGGAATGTCAAAAATATATACGTGAAGCTGACAAAATTCCCGACACGTGGGCGCCAAGAACTTCCAAATCCGTCCACCAGGAGCGCCACAATATGAGCAAACGTTTGTTCCAATTCTCAATGAAGCAAGCCTAGTCATCTTAAAACTAAAAGGTTGTTATGGGGGGGGAAATTGGATTTTTATTCGGCTTGGGGGGGGTGTAGGTGGGGTTGTGTGATGGAGTTGAGGGTGGGTGTGGTGTTATGGAGAGGTTTGCCAAGCGGAGCCGCGGAGGGGTGGTCCTGGTGGGGATTCGTGCAGGGTGGGAGACGACACAGAGGGGGGGGGGGGAGATCTGGGTGCGTAGGTTTTTTTGTGCGGGGGAGGAGGTGCGAAGGTGCGAGGTTTTTTGGGGAAATGGGTTTTTTGGGACCGCGGTGTGGGGGGGGGGTAAAAGGGGATGGTGGTAGGTTGGATGTTTATTGGGTGAGGGGGTTGGGGGGTATGTTGGGGAAGAAGCAGCTTAAAGTCACATAAGCTTAAACCACATAAGGTTCATCGTCCATTATCACGCAGGAAAACTTCGTCAAATATTCGGGTTTTAGCTGTCACATTCTGTTTACCATTACGGTTCGGTACAGATTTCACCTTGGACGACTTCATATCTTGCCGGTGCTTGGAAGTTTGCACGAAAGTTGGGGACATTTTTATTTTTCTAGCCACAGTACGTACCGAAAGATCTAGTCACTTCTACAATATTTGCCAGCCTTCCCAGCCTTCCTGGCTGTTGTCAAACGTGTATCGAAAGATTTAAAAACGTTATGGACAGTGCTTGCAGGAAAACCAAACTTGCAAGTTTTATTTCTGACTGATCTGGATTTTCTTTGCGACCGCACACAATTGCTTTTCTTTCGACGCCATCTACGATCTTAAAGCTTGTAGTATCACCAAAAATTGATTTTACACAATGAACAGACATACGTTCATCAGTCTGCGAAATATTTCACGCTTTGATGAAGTATTTCCAGAGATATACGTGTTTAGGGATGTCCAAATTTTGTCGCGAGCAAGCCTTAGATACTGGATCAGATACCCAATGGTTGAGAATAAATATTCTCATATTAATTAAGTATTTTATAAACACTCACAACTCAATAAAAATAATGGAACTCTATTCTTGTTTAATGAATCTGGTGGTGGTTGAAAAATGACAACAGTAAATTTTCGTGCCTCGCTTCGAGCACCCCGTTTCCCGAACTTTTTGATAATAGATTTTACGCTGTCGTGATGTATTCCGAAACGTTTCCCTATTTTATTCATCGAGACACTCACGAAGCTACCTGTCCCCCACTTGAACTTTGACACTCTTTTCGATTCGCGGCATCTCGGAAACGATCACTATTTACCGAAAGTGCTAGAGCTGATCAAGTTGTTGTCCGATGAACGCGTCCAATTTAGGTAGGATCGATAGTCTTACGCGTTTATGTATGAGCGCATCATAAGCGTTGCCAGTTTATTTTCGATACAATCCTTAGAGAAATTATACAATGGATCCATTAAATGGGGTTGAAAGTGATCATCCTTGCTCATTATACAAGTTTCAAAGATTCCATATTTTAATTATTAACGGCGCCGGTCTCGTCCTTGCAATGGCACAGTTTGTAAGAAACAAGTAATTTTCTGCGTTATCTAATGAACATACAGGGTGGCAGTAAATGACATGTCTTAGAAAAACTATACCAGTTAGTCATATTTGCAATGAATGTTCTGTGGTTTATTTATTTTCAAAAAAATCACCTTCCCTTTCGACGATTGCACTGCCGCATGCACGTGTTACCACGTTTCGATCCATAGATGTCATCATTGCTTTGATTTTAGCTTTGAGCGATCTAATTGTGATGTGAGAGGTCTATTGGTATCCCGCTAGATGAAGCCCACACAAAATAATCCAAAAGATTGATATCGGGACTGCAAGGGGACCAAATTTATTTTTCCTAGACTCCGAAACATTTTTCGCAAGCCATTTCTGTGTTTTCTTAGTATTATGAGCAGGTGCTCTGGAAGATAGTATGACGGCCAGCAGCAACCTTCTCTATCCACGGTACAACAACATCCTGCAGAACCTTCAAGTGAACATGGGCTGTTACTTTTAGATCGTGAGCAAAGAAATTTAGAGGCATCACATCCCTCTCACTGGGGACTTTGCTTAGAACCATCACATGAGTCGGAAGCTTGGGTGTCATGACGAAAGGAACCTGACTACGGTCTGATGCAAGCCACCTGAAATTCGCTTCAAGCCGAAGAAATAGCCGTGGTAGCTTTTCTTGATATTCAGGGATCTTTCGATAATGCATCCTATAACTCCATACGCACAATGGTGGCAAGGGGCTCATCCAAGCTGGAGTGCCCTTCGTGTATAAATTTCTGTAACTGCCATTTTAAAATTACAGCTCGTTTTCGTTAGTTTTGGTGAACCGTATGTTGATGGCGCCACTTGCCCGCCTCGAGATTTGATAGTCTGTCAAATTTAGTTTGGTGAAACCTAGACTAGGCGGCATTGTTTTTTCAACGGTTTGCTTTTTAAAAATTTACACAGTAAATGGGAAAAAAATGTTCGAGCCTGGATCTCTATTCTCTGTGATATCAAGATACTCTATATCACGTAATAAAGATTGTAGTGCGAACGGGGTATTACTCACGTTACTCACTGATGAGATCGCTTTCTCTTTCACACATCACTTTTTCCACAGTGACCTTTGAACCTGTCATCAAAGCAATCACTGTTTTCTCATGTTGTGTCTGTTGATTGTATTTTTTAAAATGGATTTGATAGTAATATCGGATTCGTTTATTATCGGGGTTGGAACTTGGGCGAAACCGAGGTACACTCGCCGAGGTACACTCAGCGAAATAAACTTCCGATATTCATAAGATTGCATTATAATTATTTGCTATTAGAAAGCAGTATGAATTTCATAAATTTGCCTTATAAAATATAGTGATGTTGAAAAAATATAAATATGGAGCAACCTGGATTCGAACCTTGAACGTTGAGGTTATGAGTCCAGTGACTTGCCCACTAGTATATATCAACACTTGTATTTAGGAAAGCTTAGAGGCGGCCAAGAACAACGTCGTGTGAAACAAAATCCATTCATAAGTCAGCCTTATGAAATTCTAAAGCATCGTTCATAAGTTGAACCTTATTTGCCTGAGTGTAGGCTTAAAACATATAAAAATAAACTGACGTTTGTCAAAACTAATACAGATCAAATTTTGACACCCGGTTCCGATTGGAATTGGATCAATAACAGTCTTGCTATAAGTTTGTATTTGCACTTTTGTTTCAAAATAATCACATTTATAATTGCATACAAAAAGGAAGTTTTCTGGGACAGGATGCAGAATTAAATTAATGTTGCTCTTCCACACTTCGAGAATAGTTTAATAAGCGTTTGTATGGTCTTGTGTTTTTGTTCTCCCGATAGCCCTTCAATGCATGATCAAATTGTTGTCCGTATTCTCCGAATCAAACAGAAAATGTACAGGAAATAATCACAAATTATGGGAGAACATATCAAACTTGACAAATGATTACCAACTCAAAATAACGACCAAAAGAAATAGAACAATTGACCTGTGCTGTGGCCTGTCGAATCCCACACAATAAAATCGCTCAAATAGCATTATTACCCCGCTGGAACAAAAGCGTTTTGCAGATCCTTTCCGGTTGGACAAACCCATACACTCGTTTATTCTCTTATTTCCTTTCGGAAGCAACGCATGCATAAATAATCCCCGGATCCATAACAACATATTTGAAGCATTATTCGGAAGCAGATTATTTGCATGCGAGCGGTTTTGTTCGTAACCAGTGAACCAACGAGCGAAACATACACCCTAATGACTTCATACGAATGCATTAGTTCCTTCATCATGACCATTCGATTGTTCACTCCAATCCACCACGAACCTCCCGTCTTAACAACGACCCAAAGAAACGTAAATGACTTGCAGCTGCAAGCTCAACTAGATCTTAAAAAAAAATAAAACCCTTAATTGAATGCTATTATTTAATTCACGCGATTTTTCGTGTAATTAGTCCAAAAGTTTTGCTATGCTGTCCAAGAATCCAATAACTCAAACGGCCAGACAAAAACGTACATTCGACACGTCGAACACCGAGCACTTGAGCCCTGCACCAACCAGCAGTTGTTGGATGGATTTGATAGTTTTTATTTCGAGGGTCGATGGCGAGATAAGCATTAACCGTTACTACAGCAATTTTCACCTCCTAATGCGAGGATGGAAAGTCACGAAACCATCGCTCTGTGGAAATTTAAAAGTTCTATAATTTCATCGCCCGAATTTTCCCGAATAAATTTCCCACGTATTACACCGAAAAGCTAATCACTACGTGTGTTTGCTCTCCAAATAGCAGCAAGGAGCAGATGTGAGCGCTGCAGTCAGTGTGAGTGTTTTTTTTTTTGCCCTGTGTGTGCAATACCAAATCTCCATCCCGCCCACCTTTAGTGCGCGAGGTTCGACGACGCAAATAAAGATTAAACTTCACCCGCAAGTATAATGAGAAAATCCCGAATAAAGAAGATTCGCATAAAATGAGACGACGGTGCAACGAGTTTGGCACTGGTGGTGGCCACCATGCAGCCACCGGAGTGAAAAGAAGAGAAGAGGAAGGAGGATGCAGAATAAGAAGAAAAACCGTGCAGGTAACGCAACGACAACGATTTTCACCAACACCGGTGGCACCTCTATGGACGGCAGTCACCGGAACGAATTCCACCACCGACACCTTAAGTGACACCGTAACTAATGGCCCCCGGAGCAGAGGGCGCAAATTTAGCGCACTGCTTCTGGTGGCAGCCGGATGCTGTTGCCTCCGGGTGAGTTCCCTCACCTTCGTGGGGGCTAGTGAATTTCCCGAGCGGGAATGCTGCGATCCCGTCTATCCACCGATGCCGGATCCGGAATCGATGCCACCGGGTGGATCGGTGCTACCGACGACCACCATCACCAGCAGCGCTTCCGGAGGACTGGGGGCGGCTGGGATCGGCGGCGGTGGTGGTCTGGGAGCACTGCCCGGTGGGATCGAAGGAGCGGAGGGTATCGTCGTGGGAGCACCAGGAGGAATCGGCCATGGCGGAGTGTCGAAAAATACGATTGGTTATTCGGGTGAGTAGCAACTGTTTTTTTTTTTAATCGAAAGTTTTGATAGTTATGAGTTTTGATTTGGACATAAATGAAAGAAAAAGTTCATTGAGTGAGTTCTCCGTGAAATTGTAACGGGGAAATTTTGGTTTTAATCGGAAATAGTGGTGATGTTTGTGATAAACCAGAGTACACTATTGAGAAGTAAGTATCTCGAATCTGAGCATTAAAATATCGTTTGTTATCCCATTTTGAAGAACAATTTAATAAATTCCAACAATTACAAATATAAACAGATTTAGGGTAAATGGTCGACTACACAACTTGCATTTTAGTTTGACCTCTTTTTACTCCCACTAGATTCGAAATTAAAAGCAGTCTATTGCCCTTTCTTTGGACGCCTCACTTAGTCTGTGATGTGTAGGAAATTCAAATAAATTTTAATGCATTTCGTGGCCCATCGTTTATTAAGGCCATTTTTCTATGGATTTTTACTAAAGGATCTTTAGATTTGAAGTTTTTTTTTGTATTAAATAAATTAAATAAAGTCTTACAGAGTTTCAAAAAAGTTTAGCAAATTTATTGATAGTCTGCATTTTTTAACTGTTTTTTTTTTCTATGAATACCTCAATCATTTATGAAAGCATTCCTTGATTTCTACCCTTAACGTGTAATAAACCTTAAACAAAGCCTTGGGCATTTAAAATTAATTTCATTTCGGATGTAGCCAACATTGAATGAAAGCTTACTTGAAATATTTAGTATTTTAATTACAGTTAACTTATTTCTATTTTCAATTAATTAATCATTGTTTATTTGTTTTCTTTTATTTATAATCAGTAGTTCAGCATGTTCTTTGAATGAAACGACAAAACTCTGGATTTCAAAGTTCATCAATTCTATGGATTCTTATTGAGTTCTTAAGTCTACAGTATTTTTTCAAAATATTCTGTTTTGTATTGATAACTTCACTTGTGGTGAGTTTTTTCAATTTAAAAAAAAAAACAAATAAGAGAGCTGCACAGTTTTTTTAAATCCTTTTTCTTAAATTCATCGCAGAAAATACCTCAAATATCAGCATTGAAGTCCTGCCAAACCATTTTCAAAGGTTTTGGAAGATACTTGACATTTAACAAAAATTTCATCGTAAAGTTTTAAAGCTTCCAAGTGACTTATTTTTCAATAAGGCCTTTCGTAGCTTCAAGCATTCATGAATTATTCACATTCTATTTCTATTATAACGCATACACAGGCAGTAATTAAAGCATCAAGGAAAATACTAAACCAGTATTTTTCTTAGCAACATTAATATATGTAGCATATTTGTAATATGACAAAAATATTAAAACGGCCAGGTCCTCTGTGTAGCGTTGAAATGTTAGGAAAGATTCAAAACTAAACGGCAATTAAATTATCCATTTAATGAATAAGTTAATTAACTATTAATTTTCGGATCGAAAGAAAGAGTAAACGGGGACAACCGTCCTCCCGTTTTGTTTTTGTAGGTTTGGTAGAATCGTTGGGAGTGACGTAGCTGAGAAGGTTGACGTCACTCCATTTGTACCATAGAGAATAAAATGTTTTTTCTGTATGATTAAATTGAATTTATCACAATAATAAAGAAGGATAAGTTTTTGTCTGATAGTTCGCAATCCGAGTTTTATTTTATTTGATATAGTTTGTTAACCTCCTGTTTGTGTTACGATTTGTCTATTAATATATATAAAAAGTTGTCTTGCTTTAATGTCCTTGAAATTTTAAATACTATCTGTGCAGTATGAATACCCCTTACATAGAGATGTTAGACGTGCTTTATAGAACCCAAGGACCTGGCGGACATCGATTTTCTTGTAGCCAACATCTCTAACAACCAAACGTCATAAGATTAATTGTTTGTAAACAATGCTGGTTTTCCTACCCGTAGTATCAAACGTCAGACGGGCCTTATTCAAATAAGGCCCGTGATATGTTGCCTACTGTCAAACGCTAGTAAATAGGATAGGGTTGCCAGGTCCCTGATAGAACCCGAATATATCTCGGCTCCGCACACCAGCAGGATTGCTACATGCACAGATTTATCTAGATTGACACAGATTTTTTTCATTTTTTTCATACAGATTTCTGTATGTGAAGATTACAGATTTTTGAGAAAAACCAAGCTTTTCAAGATTTTTGGCAATTGTCTTTCCACTCAAAAATCTCAAATTCAAAATACGAGTACAGTTTAGGATCCAACTTTTTATCAATACACTACTTGCAGTGTGCTGTTAAGGCCCATGAAGCAAAATAACACAATTGACACTGACACTACAGTGACAGATGACAGTATGAAAGTCAGTTTGTGTGTGTGCTCCCAAATGATTATTTCTTTTTTTTTTTGATTAAAGGGCGAACACGAAATTATTGCGACACCGAAAATGTCATGCCAATTTTCTTATAAGGTTTAGAATCAAACCAAAATTTTAGGGTAGTTTTATAAATATATTTACTTCAAAAATCAAAAGAGAAGTTAATCGATGGAGCCTTGAGTGTAAAATTGAACGCATTTTCGCTTGATGCCCTCCATCAAAGTCTTTACAGTGTCATCCGGTACCAGTTTCTCAGTTTTTTTTTTCCATTTTCGTAACATGTCCTTCTCGTCTTTGACTGTCTTCTTGCTCTTCCGAAGTTCCCGCTTCATCATTGCCCAGTACTGCTCCACCGGGCGCAGCTCCGGACAGCTTGGCGGATTCATGTCCTTTGGAACATAATGGACAGAATTGGCCTCATACCACTCCAGGACACTTTTAGAATAGTGGCATGATGCCAAATCTGGCCAAAATAGCGGAGCTTCGTCGTGCTGCTGCAAGAACGGCAAAAGGCGCTTCTCGAGGCACTCAGATTTGTAGATCTCGCCATTTACTGTGCCCTTTGTCACGAAAGGCTCACTCCTCAGTCCGCAAGAGCAGATGGCCTGCCAAATGAGATATTTGGAGGCGAACTTCGACATTTTCTTCTTCTTAAACTTGTCGTCCACATAGAACTTGCTCTTGCCGGTGAAAAACTCTAACCCCGGAATTTGCTTAAAATCGGCTTTTCTATACGTTTCGTCGTCCATCACACAGCAGCCATATTTTGTCAGCATCTTCTCGTAGAGCTTCCGTGCCCGAGTGTTAGCCGTCGATTGTTGCCGCTCATCGCGGTTTGGGAAGTTCTGTACCTTGTATGTATGTAGTCCAGCTCTCTTCTTTGCATTCTGGACGTAGCTCTGCGACATGCCAAATCACGGCTTGAGACGCTGGGATTTGCTTTAATCATCCGCTTCACCTTTCCCTCCGTCTTTTTGTTCTCCGGTCCCGGTTTTCTTCCAGCTCCTTTGCCGTGGTCCAACGTCAACCGCTCCTGAAACCGCTTCAACACTCTGGAGACGGTTGAATGGTGAATGTTCAACATTTTTTCCAACTGCCGGTGTGACAGGTCAGGAAATTCCAGGAATTTGTTCTCTCGACTTGCGTTGGTTCACCTCCATTTTCATTGAATCGAAAAACACGACTTCGAGTTTGACAGCATGTAAACAATACACGTCAATGAGAAAGTGTGCAAAATTTGGTTGATTTTTACCCAATGGTAAAAAAGTTATGCCCTGTTGAATGTGTCGCAATAATTTTGTGTTCGCCCTTTTTGTTTTTGTTTTTTTTTTTTTTTTTGTTTTTTCTTGTATTTGACGTTTGTAATTTTTGAGAATATGTATAGATTTCTTAGAATTTTTTCGCTTTTTTTGCTTTTTTTTTTGTTTTGTGGTTTTGTTTTTTTAAAGTAATCACTGGAGGACACCTGAAAGAATTACACAAAAACTATTCAATTTTTCCTGAAGTAATTCTTGGAGAAAATCCTGATTTGTTGGAAGAATCTAAGAATTTTTTTTTTGCTTGAACTCCGTAATCTCATCTATTTAATTCTTAACTTTAAAAATTTCGCAATGGGTTTTTGTAGAATTATTTTTCAAATTTTGTCTAGGATGCCTGCAAGGATTCTTACTTATAGTTCTCCAGATATTGTTTCAATCTTTTTTCACGTATTACGCTGGAGAAGTGTTTGTTTCAAAGTTCCGCGAGAGACTGCTCCAAAAATTTCAGCAGAATGTCTTGCAGTGATTTCTACAAAAATACTATTCTTCTAATTTAGAAGTATTTTTATGCAGTTATGCAGAAGAATTTTGGAAAGTTAGAATAATGTTCTCGATAGTAATGTTTGCTTTATGAAGCATATTTATTTCGTTCGTGATTTTTTGTTATCTTCAATATAATCTTGCAATGCGAAAACCTATACATATTTTGCGCAATTGAGTAACAGTTGCAGATCGATGGCCCCGATTACAAAAAAAAAGGTTTGTGAACTTTGGATAATTATCAAATGTACTTGCCATTTGATTATTATCAAATGTACTTGCCACTTTTGCCCTTTGTGCAAGTAACGCATGCAAAAAACTGCCATTGTACCTGGGACAAATGATGCGATATATCTGCAGTTAGTTGTCCTGCAGCCTCAAACGATCCAAGAAATTCCAGATGACACAGATCCATATGTCTGCCACTAGATGGCTATCGTTGGAGTCAGTTGTCAAATGGACGAATCCAGGTTGAAAAAAGAAGAAGACACCGAGTGGTGATAAATCTGACAGCTCCCATGTTTAAGTATAGCACAAAAATTTTAAACTACTTCTAGAAAATTCAAATGAAATTCTAATTAAAAGCGGTTTGTTGTATGATGGAAAAAAAAACATATATACTTTAACATGGGAGCTATCAGATTTATCACCACTCGGTGTTTTCTTCTTTTTTCAAGTTGGATTCGTCTATGGAATATGGAACGGTTTTCGGAGCTCGTGTTGTTTTTTTCGTTCTAATCAAACTGAGACGACTCAATGACGCAGCTATTTTTCTTCTTCTTAAGCTACGTATTGTCTCTTATCATCATAGCGAATCGAATCTTTCAGTCAAAAGATATGGAATTCCTGAAGATGTGCAATCAGCTGAAGTCTCGCTGATGGAGCTCCTTGCAAATTTTTGTGTAGATGATTACCTAAAACACCTGACGAATTTAGGGGTTTCAGATTTCGAGGAACATCTTCGTAAGAAGTCGGAAATATATAACGGCGAAGCTGCGCCCTTTAAAAGAGTTCAGCTCGATTATTGAACAATATCCGAACTGCAAGGACAACGAGGTGAAAGAATCAGAAGACTTCGAAACTTGTTGAAGAAAACGTCTGATGGGAAGCTGGCTTTTCATTTGCTAAGAAAGTTCATTGCGAACTTTTTACTAATTCCGCATTCTTTTGCAGGACTGAAGCGAGTTTTCTCGGAGTACAATCTGAATAAGTCCAAAATTCAGAACCGCCTGAGTACGGACATCATGGAGGCAAAAAAAAAGAAAGGAGGAGTTGATCAGCTAATATTAATCCCAGAACTAAATTCTAAACTCAACAAATTAATGTACACGGATGATAACAATAATTGATTGTTAATTCCGTTCCAATTGTGTTCACCTATCAAGGAACTTTAAGTAATCAAAACAAACACCTCATGATTCATTACCATGTCAAAACTGGTCTGTCAGAAGGGCTTAAGTGCAATGATCGAATACCCCCAAAAAAATATATCTTTCGTATACTCGTTTTCCTTTTACAACACAAAATTTGAGGTAAAGATTTTTAACAAGATTTTTTGCAGTTAAACACAGATAAAAAAGATTTTTTGGCAAAAATTAAAGATGGGAACGAAAAATAATGTGGCAACCCTGCACCACAGCGGTGTCAACGACCGAATCACCGAACGCCCTCACGACAAGCAACGCCGAAAGCTCGTCACGAACGACTCTCGTCCTCTTCATCATCGACCCGTCATAGCGAGTGGACGCTTGGGTAAGTAGCTCTGCAACAGGATGCCTTTCACCAACGAACCGGAAACTCCACATTAGTCAAGTCATTCCTTAGACAAATACAACCGGCTTCAAATTTGTTATGCCGCACGCCAAAAAAGAAAAAAAAAATATATGAAGTGGTTTGTGGCTGAAAACGTCACAAGGTGTGTCGGAGAGACCACCTAAGCTTTGGTAGAAAGCATTTCGTTGCCGCACATAAAAGAAAGTGCAAAGTTCTGGTTTGTGGCTAAGAACGCTGCAAGGTACGTCTGGAAGACCACCGGAAAAAAAATCCCTGGTCTGATATAACACTTTGTATCGCTGAAAGACAAAAACAGCATGTACAGTTTCCATTGGTGGCTCGTAATGCGTTTGAAATATCTGCTTTGTTGCTACGAATGCTCAAAAAATGATGGAAAGTGTACAAAGAAGTTATTTAGTTTTCAAACCTAAGATATGTTGAAGTTATGTTCTTTTGCCGGTTCTAAACAATCGTATCTTTTTTTCATAATTTTTGGAGATTTTTACAATATGTCTAACGGCGGAAAATATGTGAGGAATCCGGTCGCCAATGACGGCTTGGACGAAAGCGAAATGGGTGAAGAACGGAGCGAAGGAGGTTCCGCTGATTTCAACATGAAACAGTAGAAACGGGTGATGTAAGATCGCGGGAAACCGATAATATAGCTGGAAGGCTGCACCGCTTAGAAAAAATGGTGGAAAATTTCATTGGACAACAATCGTCTGAAACCTATCCGACAGCAGAGAGAGCTAACAATAACGGAAAATACGATTTCGAAGCTTCGTCCGATTCTGGTTTAACGGATAGAAGATGCAACATCGAGCCTAATTATCGAGACCCAAGGTCAACTCTCGTTGCAAAAGTTACTAACTACTTTAGGTCGATTACGGACACAGCTGCAGAGCACGAGGCAGGCTATGCGTCAACCGAAAGGTGAATCCATCGTTACTCCATTGCTACGGAGACTCCAATGGTGGTACGATGTGCCTTCAGAGATCAAGTAGAAGTCGAGAAAGTGAACAAACCAGTGGTCACAGCGGAATTCCTCGTTGTGGACGAAGGCCACCGGTCGCTGCTAGGACGGCAAACAGCGAGTGAATTAAATTTATTGAAAGTTGGCCTCTCAGTTAACAGCTGCGATCAATCTGTTATCGCGGAAACCTTCCCTAAATACCAGGAGTTAGCGTTAAATTTAGCGTGCACCCTTCCGTCCTCCCTGAGAAGAACGCACTACTGCAACGTCCCGGCGGTCTACCGGGAAGCGGCTAGATTGCGTCTTGAAGGCATGGAAGGCACCTGAATGGATAAGCGACATGTCGGTGGTACCCGAGGGCAAAAATAACTTTCGGCTTGTAGTCAACAAGGCAATTAAGAGGGAGTATTTTCGCATGCCCTTAATCGACGAGATGAAGGTAAAACTCCATGGCGCAAAACATTTTACGAAATTGGATCTCAGTAATACCTATTATCATCTCGAACTCTGCAAAGAATTGCGTGACCTGACGACATTCCTGACAGAAAATGGTATGTACCGGTTCACACGTTTAATGTTTGGAGTGAACTGCGCCTCTGAGATGTTTCAAAAAGAAATGTCCCGCTTACAAGAGGGAGTTGATAATTTACTCGTCTATATCGATGACATACTCATATTTGCCAACACGCCGGAGAAACTCAAAACAACTACTGGTCATGTGTTAAGAATTCTACGAGCAAACAATCTGACTCTCAACGAAAAGAAATGCGAGTTTGACAAGAGATTCATCACATTTTTGGGACACGGTTTGGATGAATATGGATTCCACGTGGATGACGCAAAACTCAAAGCAATATGAAGATTTCGACCGCCGACCAGCGTATCAGAACTCAAAAGTTTTTTACTATGTACTACCACTAACAATTGGTACTGGGGCCCTGAACAGCTCGCAGCATTCGAAACAATTAAAGACAGGATCACTAGTTGTACGACATCCTTGAGATATTTCGCTGATAATGAACGAACAATTTTGTACACGGATGCATCGCCGAACGCCCTGGGTGCAGTCCTGGTGCAGGGAAGTGCATCTCAACCGCCTCGCATGATCAGTTTCGCGTCGAAATTCTTAACAGAAACCGAGAAAAGATACGCACAGAATCAACGGGAAGCGCAAGCCACCGTGTGTGTGTGTCGGGGAGCATTTTTCATTTTCCCTTCTTGGCCGGCACTTCACGCTGTAAACGCTGTGTGGAATACATGCGTGGTCGGGACAACATCGCCGACCCTACATCTCAATTATACACTGGTAATGACGATCCCTTTGATGAACAACACAGTTCTTGGACAATTGCAGTTTTTGAGGCAAATTCGGTTGGTTTTCTAACTGAGAAGGAACTACAAGAAGTAACAGCCTTAGACACAACACTACAACATGTAATTGACGCGCTAGAGACAAGCTTCTGGCCCAAAAACCTTAATAGGTTTGAAAGCATAGCAGATGATTTATCTGTTAACGACGGAATTTTAGTCAAAAACGGATGCGCGGTGGTCCCCAGCAAGCTCCGGGAGAAGACACTGAACTTGGCTCACGATGGACATCCGATGGTCGCAAAACTTAAAAGCATTTTACGGGAACGCGTGTGGTGGCCTGGCATGGGTACCGATGCAGAAGAATGGGTAAAATCAAGCAAAACATGCGCAAATAATGGTCTACCGGAAAAACCAACTCCTATTAAGAGGATTTTTGCTCCCCAAGCTGTTTGGGAAACCGTAGCAATAGATTTTAATGGCCCGTACGTTTAGATTCGGTGGAATCTCAATTCTACTCATCGTCGATTACACTAGTCGGCAGTGTTTCACTCCCTTCAAGTATATATGTTGAATTTTATAGATTTTGCCACGTTGAATTCAAATATGGGCTCAGAAATGCTGTAACACGTCCAGTTTTTGAGAAAAATGTGATTAAAATTCACAAAAACACGTATTTCCGTAGTAATATGATCTACCTCATCAACAACCAGAATATTGGCTCTGCCCTTTGCAGGTTGGACTTGGATTTTATGGAATGGACCTCCCTGAATCCATTCGTGAACACAGATTTTTCGCAACACGTAAGATTGATGAAATAAACCGGGTTTTCATTCACAAAATTACGAATTTTCATGAAAATCAAGATTTCCTATTTTGAAAACATGAATTTTCGTTCCGCCCTTTGAATGTTGGGCTTGGATTTTATGAAATAAACCTCTCTGAATCCATTCGTGTTGAAAAAAATGAGTTTTTATTCACAAAATTGCGAATTTTCATGAATATCAAGATTTCCTATCAGACAGTCAGTCAGTCAGGCAGTCAGTCAGTCAGTCAGTCAGTCAGTCAGTCATTTAGTTGAAATTTTCTCTTTATTTTTCAACTTAAATTCACTTTGTTTTCTTTTTCCTTTTATAGTTCTCCAAAGGTGTTTGTCTCTGTAGCATCCAGCAGTAGTCCGCTAGCATTGCTGGGCTCCATTTGCCAGCAAAGTTCTTTTCAGTCTGTGCGATATCTTGATGAAATCGTTCTCCATGTTCATCTGAGACGGCTCCCATATTCTCTGGGAAGAAGTCCAGATGAGAATGCATAAAGTGCAATTTAAGTGACATATTACATCCCAGTGCAGCATACGAATCAACCAGCTCTTGAACGATGTGTACATAATTAATTGTAATGTGTACAAAACCCAAACTTAATATGTAGCGGAGGTAGTAAAATGTTGTCCCTGTCGACAAGAGGCAGATTTGACACATTTTTCTTCCCAGGTACCATCTCGGTACGTGCTGGCTAATGCTGCTGGTGGTATTGTTTATCCCTCGCACGACTGTCCCATTTGCAGAGGAAACAACAATGCTTTGTGTAGCCTCCTTGAAGCCCAGTGAGCAATGCCACTACCTTAAGGTCTGCACAGAGATTCCACTGGTGTTCCGAATATTTGATCTTTTCCAAAAGTGTTTTTATGTTCTCATAAGTTTCCTTCATGTGAGCTGCAAATGCAACTGGCACTGAAGAATACTTATTTCCATTGTGCAGTAACACTGCCTTCAAGCTTTTGCTTGAAGCGTCGATGAAGAGCCTCCAGTCAGTTGCGTGATACTCTAACTGTAGCTCTTCCATTAAACCTTCGATGTTGTTGCAAAAGACAAGATCACCGTCCATCGAAAAATATTTAATGTTATCTGAATGTCTCTTCCTATAAGATGACACCTTTACATCTTTTTCCAGGACATTCCACTGCTTTAGCCTTGAAGCTAGCAGCTGCGCTTTGGTCTTGGGTAGCTCCAAATCTCGAATCAAATCGTTCAGCTCCTCTTGGGTTATAACATGCGGTTCCTCAGACTCCGAAGGTAAAAAATCTGGATCATCCTGAAAGCTTTTCTCAGATTCGCCTGGTTCCGAATCCAACTCATCAGCACGTCCAGCAATATTTGGAGATATTGGAACTGGCATTGCTTCGGAGTGCAATGTTGGCCTTGATAGGTATTCGATTTTATGCTTCAAAGCTTTGGAAAATCCATGAATTTTTGTCAAACAAGAGTAACAATCGCTCATGTGATTGGTTGGATTAGTCCACACCATAGGTTTGGCAAAAGGTAAGCCTTTGTGCATACCTTTCATCCAACCAAGCAATGTTCGGTAGCATGAGCAACAGGAGTATGTTGGAACCCATGGAAACTCACGATTTGGAAGCTCCTTGTCAAAATACCGCTGATTTGCTGTCTCCAACAAAGGTGTAAACCCCTTTCTCTGTTCCTTCAATATCCCGTCTCCACAAATGCAACAAAATTTTTGCGGATCGTTTAGACAAATTCGCGACATTTTTACAAAAATAAAAAAACGCGTCCGTAACACTCAAATAGCTAGCTTTGAATGAATAAAAAATGATTGTGCAAGGCTGAAGAGAGTCAACATGAGCATTAATTGACGCCAAAGCAAGACAGCAATAATGACACAAATTTTGTGCCGCAAATACGCCAATATTTATTTTATTTATTTATTTATTTATTTTTATTTTATTCATCTGACAATATTTGATAGTCTTAATGAATCTATATTCTAGTTCTAAACACGTCAACACTAATATTAAAATCAAAGTCAGGATACCGATGGTTAAATACGTTCATCATTGACCGAATTGGCTCGTTCTGATCATACTCGTAGTAGCGTCGAGGTAAGCGAAAAAAATCGCTAGAACGAAGTGTGTACCCAGGTACGTTCACGTCCAACATAGCCAGTAGATTCGGAGCGTCAAATTCACCAGCCAACATTTTGAAGACGAACACAGCTTTAGCAGTTTTTCTACGGTGCACCAATGTACTCAAGCCCAGCAGCTGGCATCTGGCTTCGTACGCTGGCAGATTCAGTGGGTCATTCCACGGAAGGAAGCGTAAGGCGAATCTAATGAACTTCCGTTGTACAGCTTCAATTCGATCGACTACTGTTATATGGTAAGGGTCCCACACGACAGATGACGTTTCCAATATGGGTCGAACCAATGAAACATACAGCGATTTAAGCGTATACGGATCACGGAACTCTTTTGTAATTTTGGATACAAAACCTAGTTGACGACGCGCTTTTTTGATGATTTCCTCGTAGTGTTCCTTGAATGTAAGCTCCTTGTCCAAAATGACTCCGAGATCCCGTACAGAATCCACCCGTGCAAGTGTTTCATCGCCAATAACATATTCGTAAATGAGAGGTCGTTTTTTTCGTTGAAAACTAATTACTGAACATTTCGGGACACTGAGTGTCATCCTATTTGCACGACACCAGGCGCTAAGCCGATTAAGAAGATTTTGCAATTCGATACAGTCCGAAACACTTTCAACAATCATGTATATTTTCATATCATCGGCATATAGTATACAGAAATCTTCACCAAGGTGCAAGGCGACATCATTGAAGAAAAGCGAGAATAGCAACGGACCCAAGTTGCTTCCCTGTGGGACGCCAGAGCCGTTAGTGAACCAGTCAGAGACAGCTGAGCCAATTTTAACTGCCAGTTTTCTACCACACAGGTAAGACCGAAGCCATGCAACGAGCTGAGCGGAAGCTCCAAGCTTTTCAAGTTTCACTAATAGAATCGCGTGACTAACTCGATCAAATGCTGCTTTCAAATCGATGTAAACGGCATCAATCTGCATCCCACGTCCAACGTTTTGTATACATAACGATGAAAATTCCACGAGATTAGTTGTTACGCTTCGTCCAGGAAAGAATCCATGCTGCTTAGGGCTGATGTATTGTTTGACACGAGAACACATGTAGTTAGATACAACTATTTCCAGTAATTTAGAACACGCGCATAATAGACCTTTTCGACATTTAATCGTCTTTCTTTGTCTAACATGCGGGGATTAATGCACGGTTTGGTTTCCCACAACTTCGTTGACTTCTCACTCGCACTGCTTCGATTCAAATCTTGCAGTAGTGTGCGCAAATTAAACGTCAAAAAGCTCTATAAAATGCCGCATTAAGCTACGTGCTTGAGGATTCTTGCTTTCTTTTTTAACATATTTTTTCCTTATTCTCTCGAGCAATAGTGACTAACACAGAGTCTTTTGTCTCTGTCTATTCTTTTGTTTTTTGAGATTTTGCGTGTTTTAATGCTGTCTTGCTCACTCCTATCCTAACTTAAAAATACGGCACTGCTGAATAGAGTATTTAATGAGGCGTTTCTGAAGGGCTCTGTGCAGCTGACTTTTGAATTAATGAATGAACTTCGAAGGTCTTCAGTTCCCAAACTGCTGTAAGAAGCAACATCAATTTACTCAATATACTCAAAGAGGCACAGCTAAAGGAATCGTTCATTAATTACGTTATGCTTTGAGAGGTAGGTGGGGGGGGGGGGGGGGGTTAAAAAGTGACGAGGCATACAAAATTTTTCAAAAATCCATACCAAAAATGTGATAAAGAAAGGAGGGGGTTAAAAATCTGTATGCGACGTAATTAATGGACGGGTCTTGATTTTCATGAAAACTCGTAATTTTGTGAATGTAAACCCGGTTTTTACATTAACCTTACGTGTTACGAAAAATCCGTGTTCACGAATGAATTCAGGGAGTCCATTTCATAAAATCCAAGCCCAACATTCAAAGGGTGGAGCTGAAATTCATGTTTTCAAAATAGGAAATCTTGATTTTCATGAAAATTCGTAATTTTGTGAATGAAAACCCGGTTTATTTCATCAATCTTACGTGTTACGAAAAATCTGTGTTCATGAATGGATTCAGGGAGGTCCATTCCATAAAATCCAAGTCCAACCTGCAAAGGGCAGAGCCAATATTATGGTTGTTGCTTAGGTAGATCATATTACTACGGAAGTACGTGTTTTTGTGAGTTTAAATCACATTTTTCTCAAAAACTGGACGTGTTACAGCATTTCTGAGCCCATATTTGGATTCAGCGTAGCAAAATCTATAAAATCCAACCAGAAATGCCGACGGGAGCGAAAAAAATTCCGATTTTCTTGTGATTTTAACCACACCATAAATATTGTTTTGTTTTTACCTTTTCTCTTTTTGAAATCAAACATCGTGCCTGAAAAAATAATTCAAAATATTGCAGAAATGGAGACAGCTGATAATGTTAATGGTATAATATGAAAACATTTTTAATAAAAATACATTATACAAAAATATTCCAATATGGTTATAAACAGGTTAATTTTAAATTAATGATACTCAAGTTCGTATTCCAATTGACACTGGGTATATGAAATAATCTACAAATGCGAGAGTGTCCCACAAGAATGTTTAACTAAGTTGAATAACATTTTTTGAACAGGTATGATAAAGAAGGCTGATATAGAAGATCATAGAATTAAGAATGTGCTAAATGCATTTATTGAAAGATTCTCTAAATTGGGACATAACGCATTAGATTTAAACACGATTGTAGCTAGATTTGAGCTCTGTCTTTTAAAAGGCGATAACTTAGGTATAAATAGCACTTTGTGTATGTCAAGCGGTTTTAACGGTTTTAATTGACTTTGAGAAAGATGTTTAATACAATTTCAATGAATATCACAAAAAAAACTCATCAAAATTTTACTTTTTACAAAACAATCACGCAACAATTACTTTTTACTACGAGAGTCTTCAACGACTTTTTTTTCTACATTTTCAATTGAAAATCCAATAAATTTTTCATAACATATTAGCGATGTAGTAACGTCCAGGAATTCTGAAGGTACACTTTCGTTCATCTCGTTTCTGGTTCTTGAAACGAGCACTCGAAATTGGAGAAGGAGTGTATGTGTGTGTGTAATTGTGAATTTTACAAGCCAACTACCACTTGCCGGCAGCGGCATTATGAATACAACCATCCTGCAGCATTTTTTTAGTATCTTTGCTTGCAGAAAGTTTTAATATCGTAACATCAACAGCTCATTTTAAACACGCAAGCATTCCGAAATTACCCTTTTATAAGTAATCCCAGCTCCAACACGTTCTCGGTGTTGGTATCATCATGAATGTATCAGAACTTCCAATTATATGACATAAATATAATAGACAGTTGAGATAATTTGATCAAGAAAAACTTACTTTAATACTTAGTTAAACTTATTCTGCCATAAGTCCACCTGAATATAATTTCAAGGACAATTTAGAGACAAATCCTTTGAATTCAGACTCTCCAATCCGGTGATTTCAGGATCCAATCTGTCCGTGACTTCCGTATCCCGTAAACAAGTTCAACTTGAAATATTGGCAATAGAGTGCCGGGAGAGACGATGTTCCAGCGAAGCTCAGCAACTTTTCATAACCGATATTAAAATGTGGATAAAAAAAAAAACGTCTGCCCCGGTCAAACGCACAGCCTACTCTCCTGAAGCATTTATGAATTATTCACATAGAATTAAAATGGCATAGAAAAATAAAATATCACAACATGCGTTCATCAGAAGCAATACTGTTAGTAGATGCGTTGGCATCTTTAAAGCTAATAAACTGTTAATCGATATTTACAAACAATATTCTCTACGTTACTGAATAAATCTCAAGTCATCAGTCCGCTATCATAAGAAGGTATGGCGAAGTCCAAAAATCTTTTCGCTTATATTCAAAACATTGAAAATTATGACTTAAGGGATTACGCTGAAGCATTTTCGACGGCAGCCATTACCTCAAAATTTAGAATTGATATAACTCAGAATCTGTTCTAGATATTGTATATTTAATCATATCAGTTTGTATGCTTACTTGCTGTGAGCAATCTGATGTAGTTCGATTCCATGTTCATTCACTAACAATCGAGATTTATCAATTTGAAATAGCGAAGTAAATTTGCGGGAGGGAGAGAGATAAAAGATAGGGAAAAATACACGGCGCAGCAATTCACCTTAACTTAAGGTCTGTTTGGATACTAAAGGAGCTTCAAAACAAGGTCCTGAAACATTTGAGAAGCTAAACAGTTTTCCGAGATAATTAATATAGATATAGAATGCTTCAACAAACAAAACATCCTTACTTTATATGGGAAATAAAATTATTTCAGAATTGTTTTCATCTTACTGGTGGATATAATGTCTGTAAAAAGCTGTAACTTCATCGCAATATCTGTATAATGTCTGTAATCTGTATGAGGTCTGCATGCATGACCAAATGTCTGTATAAATACAGACATGTCTGTATATCTGGCATCCCTGAGCCTGGGTTCGAATCAATGAGCTGTATGCAGGTGGAGCAGAAGTGGTTCAGTTGTATTGGTGTAGTGCAAAATACTGTCATTGTGTTTGTGAGATGATATACAGTCTGTTGTTCGTAAACATGCGTGAAGTAGATCTCCAAGAAGAACAATTCACAACAGCAGCAAATCACACGGAATGTTTATTTCCGCTATTTTGTGTACACAAAAGTTCCTTTCTGATGGCTCTGGGTGCAGTGCAGTGCACCAGTGCTTAACAAACATTCAATGTTCAACATGCACGAATAATTCAGTCAGCCTCATGCGCCCTCCTCAATCAAACATAGCCTACAATAAACATCTTCAGCGATCGATTTCGCCGAATAGGCTGCCACCAATCCGCTGTAGCTATTACAGATATGTTTCAGCTATCTCTGTTCCATCCAAGCAGCCTCGGCAGCAACCGCAGTAATTCAACCACAAAAGAAACAATCGTAAAATAACAGAAATTTTCCATTCTCCTACCGCCCAACCTCCTCTCATCCACCTCTCTTAAAAACTTTTACCAACCAGCAGGCGGCATCCGCCAAAGACTGTTTTGTTGTTGTTGTTGTTGCTTGCTTGCTGTAGCTCTACGTTACGAATCAATTCGACCACCCGGACGCCCACCGGAATGTGTCCTTCAACAGCTTATTCCGCTCGATTTCTTTGCGTTTCTCGTTTTCTTTTCCCGAAACGAGCGAAATTTGGTGAAATGGAGGACGCAGCGCACCAGCAGCAGCAGCACCGATCCAGCTATTATTATTCACGCTTACAGTGCCAAAATAAAATACCACTTTCCGAATTGTCGCCGTTCGAGAATCAGCAAATTTGCCTCGACGCGATGGATTGTTTACTGCCAGAGTCGGACTGGGTATGCGTAAGTTGGTAGTCGCATTTCGCAGCGCAAGAGTGGGAGGCTTCGCAGTCATCGCCGCTGGGAGGCTTTTCCCGAGTGAATTAAGGGTATTTAGACAGCGTGTGGGTTTCGCGCGAGAGCTGGAAATTGTTTTCCTTTCTCAGAAATTTAAAGTGGAAATAATTACCGACTCCTTTTGCGACTGGCTCGGAAACGAGCGGCACTTTGAAGTCATTTTCGCACGAGAATCGGGCGGACTTAAATTGATTTTTCGGGTAGTGGGTTTTCGCAAAGTGTTTGAAGGATTAACTGATGGTAATTTATAATTTAAACTGATTTCTGCCAACGCAGGAAAGGAAGATGGGTTTTGGTGAAATGGAGAGTTCTCCGAATGAGCCGTAGTAGATTTTTATGCTGTTAACTTAGTGTCGAAAGTGCGTCATTAAGTTGATGCTGTTGTTGTGTACAGAGTAACAACTGATGGGCACCATTAAATTCTCGATGAGATTCTATAAAAACTAAAAATTTTGTTCGATACAACTTGTAAGTTCATTTAACTTTTACATGTAAAGTTCAATCTCGTTTCAATGCCATCAGTGTTCGCTGTTCGAAAGCATACCAAAGGCGCCTAAACCAATTTCACGGTCTAATGAGGTGAAACTTGCACTTGCAAGCTCTTCCATCCATGATGACAATCACCTGTATGCACACTGAAACAAAATGAATGGTACGCTTCGTTATATGTGCTGCTGAGAATAGAAAACAGTAAGATAGAGAAAAAATAATCAAGGAGCTGAAAGTTGATTGTTTTCTTTGCGGGGGGCGACCCAGGCGTAGTGGTTAACATCCATACCTCTCACGTCAAAGTCACGAGTTCAAATCTCAACCCCGGACAAGTTACGAAAATACACGAAAGAGGTATTTGAGTGACTACGACGGGAGATGAACCAGCCCGAAGCTAAAAGCCTCGATAATAAAGAAAAACATAATTTTTTCTTTGATTACTTTTCGTTGGTTGTCTGTATTCGGCGTGTTCATTATAATTCAGCATAGCATTGAACGTCATTACATAAAATTAGTGTCAAATTTTGTTTAACCGTATCGACATATTTTATTATTTTAATGGATCCGAATGCGGAAAATGGACAAATGTATTTGCGTGTCGTGCATCTTTACCGCTACGATTAAAGTAAGTTTTGACTCAAGATGCATGGTCATTCAAGTAAGGCCGTTTTCAGCGGTCGCGGTCTATTCTAAATTTTGACATTTAAATAGACCAAACCAAATTTTCCATTTTCACCGGTGCGTTCTAATTTCCATTTTCGAACAGTTTTGGTGTAAAAAAAGTAAAACTGTCATACGCTTTGTTTTATTTTGTGCCGAATTTGGAACGGAATCCAGCGCGTTCTAAATGTGTTAAAACAGCTGGAAAAACGGCGTAAAACAACATCAAGGGCAATGAGCACAAACGCATCGATCGCTCGCTCGTTTTTCGGTAACTCTGTTGTGTACGTTGTGTTAAACTATTGTTGTGAATGCGACAATTAGCCATTAATTTGATAAAATAATTTCTCGATCAATTAAATCCGAAAGTTACGTGCCGTTATCAATAGTAGGGGAAAGTGCTCTAATGTGGGTCTATAGAGCTAGAATTTGGCACATATTGGCACTGATATAAAAGGTTGTTTAAACAAGCCTAAAATGTTTTTACAGCTTTGTTTATTTTTATCATGCATGATTTTTGTAACAAATATTTTTTACACTTTACTTAAGTCTTCCCCAAAAAGCTGTATTTCTCATATATTGAGTTCTGTGCACTAGGGAAGCATATGAAGGCTAGTAAGAGAGATGCATTAGAAAATTTCAGTCACAAATATGATTTTTCGAAGTATTTGAAGCATTTCAAATAGCAACACAAGTTTGCACTCCTGGAAGTAAGTACACAAAAAAAAGAGTGACAGAAGTTTTGCCAAGCTGAAAATCCCAAACATCTCGCACCTTGCGCAATCAGCTAATAAGCCTAAAAAAGGCTTTTGAAATTTATGCGACCTTTAAGGGGTTGAGCGAGCTTAGATGCGGGATATTTGGAATTTTTCAGCTCCACAAACGTGTATCACTTCCTCTGCTGAGAAATTACTTCCAGAACCGGGTGTTGAGTCACGAGACAGTTATGGGTCAAACAACGTTGAAGATCAAGACTGAAGTTTTGCAAGGTTCCATCCTCTGGATCGGAATGTTCAATAGTGCTAACGTTGGCGTAGTGATCGTTAGTTTTGCGGATGACATCGTATTGTCGATAACAGGCTAGTAGAAAACGGAGGTACTGTTGGTCGGCAAATGAAAAGTGTCATTGCTCCGAAAGGATTGATGACGAACTGAACTTCAATAGCTATGTGAGCTATGCCCAGGAGAAGGCGGCGAAGGTAATCAACGGGGTGGGTAAGACCATGCCAAAAAACGGTGGACAAGTTCGTTCCCGTTAAATACTTTCTTCCAGGACAAATGTAGTGCTCGATGACGCGATGCTCAACTGACTGAGAAACGCGAACCTTTTGTAGAGGGGCTTGTAGAAAGTCCTGTCGTAGGAGATCTGTGGGTGTTCGAAATTTAGGCACACCTAAAAGTCGGAACTAACGGCGATCCCGGAAGAGGTACTGGCAATGGAGTTTCAATTCAGGGTTTTCAACCCGGTCGGAATACTTTATTCAGGCCTGAAATCGTTGTCAAAACAACGTTGAACTGAGGTCGCAGATTACCCAGCACATTACCGATGGTTGGTCAGCTAGTGTCGTACTCTCATCCAGTCAAACATAATAGTTACGCATATGAAAGCTTCCTCCGTGTAAATTAATTTTTATGTTCAGCTGTTTCAGCAAGAAGGAAATCCTTCACATCGTCTACCATAAAACGGCACTTAACAGCCGCTCATTTTAATATTCGCCCAGCACCAACAAGTATTGGGAGGAATAGATCGCGATAAACTGGCACCTTTTGACTCGGAAACCTCGAAAACTTTTTAGAATCATTTTGAAAAGTCAAACGAGCTTAACACCAACCAAATTCAAACGAAGCAGGCGAGGTTCCAAAACAAAACAAACGAACGGCATCACATAAAATTTAGAACAATGGCGGTGTAACTGGAAAACAGTTGATCTATTTCTGGTGGTCTATATTTTTGGAACTGTTATAAAACTAGACCAAAATAATAGAACACCGCTGAAAACGACCTTAGTGAAAAGGTACTCCGTACATTGGCAAACGCAAACTCACCCGAGAGATTTTTGTTTGTTTCCACTCTCTGCTAGATATCACAAGCTGAGTGACACCAAAGTGTCTGTCGTTTGCACCCTCACCTCACAACAGGCCGGAGCGAGCGTGTGAGTGATCTCTGAGGAGCACCGAAGAGAGCAGAATTATTTCACCGGGGAGAGTCACCCTTGTGAAAACCTTCATTGTTAGTTTCATTCCTGTTGTAACACCGCACAAGTTATCTGGCAACACTGCATAGTGGCGAATTTGAGTGCCGGCGTGATATCCGGAGCAATTTGCGATTAGGGAGAACATGCAGAATGTAAACAAACGGGAAATAATGATTGTAATATTGTGAGTAGAATTTCAAATCGTAATTTACTAATTAACGTATGAATGCAAATACAATCTAGCATACAGACAAAGAACAAAGCTACCTTCTGATTCATATACAACACTGATGGAAATTCGTTCGTTTTTCATTGAATTTTGCACATTTTTAATATTCGTCTGTCGATGCTAGTATGTTTGATTACGCCAGTTTCAATGTTGGCCCCACAAGTACTGGAAATAAAAGTATCGCCCAATACTATTCGCATATTGTTGACATTTTCATACACTGAAAAAATATTTCACTTAGCTACTTCTGGAAACACTTGTAGAAAACACATTTTCCAATACTAAAATAAGTGATTTTTACATGAACATCAAATAGAAAAAGTAATTCTACTTGACTAATCATTTCCATTTAACTGAACACATAAGATTCACTTGATTTTGCAAAGCATTTTCCACTTCCTGAATCACGTGAAAGTTAAGTGAATTTCTAGTGTATATTTTCCACTGATTATGTGAATTTTTTGTTGGTTGTAGGTTTCGCCTTCCACTTTTCGCCGTTGTTCTGATTATTCTGTCAGTATCGCCGTTTACTTTACGCCAAGTTTATGTTTTGATATGAATTTCGCCTTTCACTTTGTCAACAATCAATATGGCGTAAATCACAGAGTAAATTGTTTTGATGATATAATAAGTTTACGCCCTTTGCAAAAATAACAATAATTTATGAATAAAATTAAAGCACAACCAGGACAAAAAGTTCAAAACTTATGATTTAGGGGTAATAATTATGCATTGCATTGAAAAAACATTTTGTTTATATTTTGAATGTACGCCCTAATCGCAAATTGCTCCGGATATAGAGAAAGAGAAAAGTTGGGAGCACAAAAAGTAAACAAATGATGGATGCTGTAGTAGTGGTAGAGAATAGAATAAACATAAACATAATTCGCCATCGCTTTGTTGAATAACTCGAAAACAAATCTGTTTCGCTGTACAGTTGAAGTTTATTCTTTAGTTCGGGATTTAAGATCGTTTAAAAGCAACAAAGTCGTACCTAATCTTATCGTCAGTCCTCTTATCTGCAGGGTCGGTGCACGGTGAATTGTGGAAAATATCTTCCAAAACTGTCGATCAGGTCGCACCTAGATTTGCCGGCAAATTCACCGAGCAACAAATAAAACTCCCAAAGTTAGGGTAGTTGGACAGAAACTAGTACGAAAAGCGAACGAGATAAATCCCTAGCAAACCATCCATCACGAGAGGTGTTCAGGGAAGAAAGTTAAGGAGCTTGAGAATGTTCCGTCGCTAACAAAATTCGTTGGCTGCTACAAAAATTGGATTCAAATCGGAACAATACCGCAACACTTGAATTTGAACATTTTTACTATGCTACTGATTTCGTTATGTTCTTCTTATTCTTCTTTTCGGCTTATTCAAGCTTATTGTTTATCGTAATAAGCTTATTGCCAGGCTCTAAACTTAGTGTTCTAGATGACTTCCACTTAAATTGAGAGCTTTCGAAGCCAATCACCATTGCATGAATTTGTATATTGTGTGGCAAGCACAATGATACTCTTATGCCCAGGGAAGTCTAGAGTTTTTTAAGTCACTTGTACTGGAAATCGAACCAGCCGCGTCCGGATTGGTAGTTCCGTGCCTTTACCGACCAGGCTATCTGAGGCCCCTATTTTGTAATGTTCATCCCGTTTTTCAGCCATTTTATATCAAAGATTCACTCACGTCAGTTCGGTGGAGTCCTTTTTTGCTCTTTCACTCTTCGTCGTTCACACTGCAGTATGCAGTATGAACGCCCAGGCAGCGAACTATAAATTCTCTCGCTCTCCCGTGTTGTGTCGAACAATCTCTACAGTGGTGTCAGGAAAAAATCTCCGTAGAGACTGAGTGAGATTCATCAATGAGAGCTATAAATGTGCACCCGGGTAGTTCTCCCGAGAGAAATCGCAACCCTGCGCATCATGCCATTGTGTGAAGGGCTTAAAACGAGTTGAGTGGATCGATAGGCAGTATCACTTATACGTTTCAACAGGGATATAAAGAATCTCCTTCCAACAACAAGATTGAACAATTGTTCAAACGAACGAGCCATCTAACATGAGGATGCCCCAATGGGCGGGGAAAAGAGCCCGCCCTCTTTTCGCAGACCGTTAACAAAGGGAAGTTGGCATTCCCACTCTCCCCATCCAGAGTGCTTCAATCGGGTTGCGTGATGGTCCCTTCCATTTCTCATTTTGTATTTTGCATTAAAGGGTGCGGCAGAAAATAATGCGAAAATTTGTTCTATTTCTTTCAAATCCCATTTTCAACTAATTCAAGCAATAATATCAACATTTTCGAGTAGTTTGGCATTGCCCGGGTAATGATGCCTCCAGAGCACGACTATTGGATACCCTTGTGGCCCGAGGTAGACAACCCTTCCGCGAAGTAAGAGATGTTTTGGGAATGCGTGATCTTCCCTACATGCAAGCGATTTACGAATTCCTTTGTTTGTCTGATCTAAGAGTGTAATGTCATCACCCCCTCCCTTTCACTCTAGTAAATTCCCTGCCATTGTGTCCCAGTTATATTATCCTTTTGTTTCCGTGCTACTTGTACCTGCCCAGCAAGCTGTGGTTACCCATCAGCAGCTTAATTCCTGTAAGGGACTACAGAGACCGAGGATTTGGAAGATGTCGCAACCATGAGCAGCAACAAATACCTGAAATAAGTTACCTGCCTAGCCCCATCCAAACAATAATGTGACCCATTAACCACAAGCTAGCCACGAGTAATTGGCACCCCTCTTTACTAAAATCGAAATAGAAAAATTGTTAATTACAATATTGAATATCGGATCCGCAAAGTGTTACACACGCCTGAGCCTAATAAATAAACGAACTGATAAAAAAAAGAAAAACATTATCGAGTGCAATTATCTTTATAAAGTCCTTTTAAACAAATTTATTCAATGTGTCCTCCATTTTTATTAATAACATCCTCGAGCCGCCGCCAGAAGCCAGAGCATGCCTTTCGGACGTAGTCCATCGACATTGACTGCCATGTGCGTGTTATGGTTGACTTCAGGGTTTTTACACTAGGGTGTGATGTTTTGCAGGCTTGTGCTTCAACATATGCCAAAACGAATAATCCAACGGATTAAGATCTGGACCGCTAGGGGGCCACAAATCCTTCGGCCAAAACTTCATGTTATCGCTCAACCATTGTTGGGTTCGATTGGACGTTTGACACGGCGCTCCATCCTACTGTAGGACAACGTTTTGGTCCTCGGAGAAGTTGGCCTTCACCCAGGGAAGCACTTGGTCCTTTAAAATACCGATATACACTTCGGTATTGATTTGAAATCCAGCATCAATGAAAACAGGCGGCATTTTCAAACCTTTGGACGCCACCAAGCCAAACATCATGACACCAGCCGGATGTTTGGTTTGAAATTTGAATTTCTCTCTTTCCGGAACGTTCTCCATTTTCTTCGGTGAAATGAACCGGTCCGTGCGGCTGTTGGCCACAGCATCGATGCTGAAAAGCTTTTCGTCGGAGAACAGGATTATCATTTTTTTCTTCTTCAACAAGGAAAGCAATCTCTTGGAACGAGTCACTCGTAGTTCCTGGGCCCGGTCCTTAATCAAGTGGCGTTTCACTCTGGCTCTGGAAGATGCATGCAGGTCTTCTTTGATGATTTTCCGCATGGATTTCTCCGAAATATTGGCTTCCTTTGCAAGTTTTCTTATGGAACGCACCGGGTTGCGAGCAATTTTTGCACGGTCCGATTTGATCACGTTCGGCGTCCGCTTCCCGGCTTCCGCTGCTTAGGACCATCCTGCAGGGACTTTTTTATGCGGTAAACTGTTGCCAAATGGCACCCTACCACCAGCAATCAATATGCAACTAGCGATTTGAAATGGGTTCACTGTTGTAGAACCCCTTGGTCCGAAGTACACCTAACTATACATATTTGCCCCTTTGTTTTGATTTGCTGTGTTATTTTGACAGAATATTTGAGAGTGTGTTCGTGTGAGTTCAGTATTAGGGGTGTATTATTAAGCTTAGGACCGAGCTTGGGATCGATGTGCTTGTACTGACTGAGCCAAGAAAAAAATCGTATTTGTTAGGGACCTACTGGTCTTAGAGTTAGTCTATGCTACCACCTTGGCAATCTCTTTCGACTTCTTCTGGGCGAGCAACAAACTGGTGATCTCTTCATTTTGACGAATTTGCAATAAAACAAATAGAATGTTCGGATGCAGTACTTGAAAGTAAACATAAACAAACACACTTTCGACAGAAATTAGTCACTAGCTACTCGAATTAACCCAATACTCAAGTTTGAACATTTTCGCATTATTTTCTGCCGCACCCTGTATTTGTTTATAGTATAAAAGAAAATTGATCCCATGACAGCCTGGCAAAAAAGCAAATACAATTTATGCTAACAATAAGGCGAAATAAATTTCATATGAGTATGAGTTGAAGATGGACTTGCGTAAACATTATGAACCTGAAAGACACGAAGAAAAAATTAAGTTAAAATTATTGAACAATACATGGGAATTCCGTGGAAGATCTGAAATTACTAACTGATCAGCATAGTCTCTTTCTCCTCAAAGACTTTCTGTATAATTTTCAACGATTCCGCACAAGATAGCTCGTTGGAAACACACAATTTCAAACAAACTATTTGCTCAGCCAAATTATTCATGGTTCAATGCTTCAAAACACAAAAAAAATTCTAATGTTAAAGCTGTAAAAAATAAACTGATTGCGCATCGATCACGCTCAAATTTCTGACATAAGTCAGTTAAACTTGTACCAACTGAAGGAAAAAATAACAGTAATTTTTTATCACAGTGCATTGCACTCCAAGTTTTCTTATAATACTTTGTACCTCATGAACCATGCTTAACCTCAAAGAACTCCATTATAAAATCATTAGGACTATTCTTCAGCTATCATATCGAAACAAATGAAAACTTATTAAGTTTTGACAATTTTATTATTTATGTAAATATTAGCAAGTAAACATAGAAATGTAAGGTTTACAAAAAAAAAAAAACCCTGTTAACAAGCCACGCCACAATACCCTACAAATTTTCAATTTGATTTCAGATCTGAACGCGCACGCCATGGTTGAATTTCGATACTTCGCTTTTTTAGTCTTCGGGCATGACATCTTCGGTGAAGAAAATTATTACAGCTTTGAGAAGCTCTGTATAATTTTTCGAGTTATCCTAGCAAATAGTTCCATTCCGTTTCATGTAGAGCCGGTCAAAAGTCATCAGAGTCCCGTCAACGATGTTTTGGCTGAGTTTCACCAGAGGATCCTTTCGCAAATCATGCCAGTAATATGCACAGCAATTAGAGCCTCAAAAATAAAATAAAATATTCATCGAATGTAACCTTATCCGGTCAATGTTTTCCATTCTTCGTCCATGACACTTAGTTTCCGAGAGCCAAAATGACTTTTGTCACTTGGTGAATTTAGAAAAGTCACCTGCGGTGTCGTGACTTCTCTTGACAAATAAAATGGAGAGCCACGTCACTGTCTCACTTCACCAAGTGACAAAAATCACTTCAACACTCGGAATAACCCCCAAAATATAAATTAATCTGGCTTGCTTAGACCCTGCTGGAGTGACATTCGACTTCTTGATCCTTTTGACGAATTTTAAAGGGTGTTTTCGATGAAAATGGTACACACATATTAACTTCAGTCCACTCACCAGCTTTTGAACAACCGAATCTCCCAGTGTTTTATTTTTGTTTTTACCCGAATTTTCTTCAACTCCAGCTCTGTTATAATAGTTTTGGGATGGTTACGAAATTCTGTCTTCATAATTATCCAAAAAATTTCAATTGGGCGAAGTTCATATTTTTTGGCATAAAATTGACTCGGTTGGCTCGGTACCACTCCAACACGCTTCGAGCGTAGAATGAAGTATGCTAGATAAGACAAAAACAGAGTTGATCCTTTATGCTTCCTTATGAATGGCAAGAGACGCTTCTTAAGGCACTATTCCCTGTAAATCAAAATCAAATCACCACATCCGCATATCACCTGCCAGATCAGGAACTTCTTTGCAAATTTCGATAATTTCTTCTTTTGAACATCCTCCGGAACATCGAACTAAGACTTGGCAACGAAATATTCTTGCCCAGAAAGTTGACGGAGGTCGACCCTGACGTATGTTTCGACATCCATCAAGATGCAAAACGATTTGGTGAGCAGCTTCGTGCACAGTTTCCGGGCGCGGGTTTTCGGAGTGATGTTTTGCACTTGGATTTTTTTTTTTTTTTGTTTTTTTTTTTTTGGGTTTTTTTTTTTTTTTTTTTTTTTTTTGTCTGGAGGGGGTTTTTTTTTTTTTTTTTTTTTTTTTTTTTTTTTTTTTTTTTTTTTTTTTTTATTATAGACCTTTTAATAATTATTCGGGTCTTTCAAGATGGTAATTACAATAAATTTTCACTTTAATATAATGCACTTTAATCTTGTTTGTTTTCATTTAGTTGATTTTGGCTACCTTCGGGGTCATCTTTTGTCTTCTCGTTGATTGTAGGAGTCTTCCTGGTGACGTCTTCAGCAATCCTTCCGGCGGCAGGGATACTTCCTGGTCTTCAAGCGGTCTTCTTCATTATACTTGTTGGATGGTGGCAACAGATCGGGCAGTTTTGAATGCCTGCTTCTTACAAAACCTCCATAGCAGCTTCATTATTTTCAGCGCCAGCAGTATTAGCACAGCTACCATTATTACGAGGAGCTTCCACTCGTGCTGGCTGTGGAATTCCGTGTGAATTTCCTGATTCTCTATTAGCGTAACCTGTTGGTCACCAATCTGCTTGACATCCTGGTCTTTGGAATCAGAATTTCCCATTTTGTGTTACTTGGAACTGGTGGTTATTCTTGTATGGGCAGTTTACAACTGAAGAATTAACCTGTGGATTCCCAATTTTATACTTAATGGTTGGTAGTCCAGTTTTTTCATATAGCATCAATCAGCCCAATTTCTTTGAAGAATTGTAGCACTTTTTCTGCTTGGGAACCATCGTCAGCTAAAGCCTCTCTCATGCTCAGTCCAAGTCCGATTTTTTCCCTTGCGTCATTGTAGCCAGGGCAATTGACTATGATGTGTTTGACTGTTAGTGCTTGGTTGCATTTTGTGCACTTTGGTGGGTCAGCTTTATCAAGTAGGTATGAATGTGTCAGCTGAGTGTGGCCTATCCGTAGTCTGGTGAGTATGACGTCCTCTCTGCGATTTCCTGTACGCGCTTCTCTGAAGGGAGCGACTGTATTTTTGATTTCTCTCAGTTTGTTGTTGTAGGATACGTTCCACTTATTATTCCATTGGTGAATTATTCTGGCTTTTATTATGGTTTTTATTTCGCGGTGATCAACTACTTTCTGCATGATTGTGTTTATTTCGAGGGCTCGCTTTGCCTCCTTGTCAGCTTTTTCGTTTCCTGGGATTCCAATGTGGCTGGGAACCCACAGAAAAGTCACTGATGTTCCATTTTTGGCTATTTCGTTATACAGGTATATTATTTCGTCCTTCAGGCTAGTTTTGATCTTCTTTTTTTCTAGAGATGAGATCACACTTAGGGAGTCAGTGCAGATAACATAAGCACCTACTCTGTCTTGATTTACAATCCACTTGAGCGCCTCTATAATAGCAAGGCTTTCAACACAATAAATGCTAAGTTGGCTGTGGGTACGTCTACGTATTATCTCTTCTTCTATGATGACACTAAAACCCGTTTTGGTTTCATTTTTTGATCCGTCCGTGTAAATTGGTCTACACGTCCTATATTTAGTATGGATTCGCTGTGCAAAGAGCTTTCTTAGTTCAATTTGGCTTTTTCCGTTTCTACTAGCAGACAGGATAGTTTTATCGATCAATATATTTTTCCTTACCCATGGTGGGGTTTTTGATGTAGTTAGGACTTTACTAGGAGGGAGTGATGTACCCAGGCTTTCCAGGATATTTCTACTTCTTACTTCAATGTTGATTGGTTCTGTTATTTGGTCTTGGTTCCATAGTTCTCCTGAGCTATCGCTGTTGTGATCATCTGTTTCAGTGGTTTCTTGATTGAGGTTGTTACTTCTGAATTTTGTTGCATAAATTAATAGCCTTTGATTAAGCAGACTCCTTAGGCTAGGAATACCTGATTCAACTTGTAGGCTTTCCACAGGACTGGTCCTAAAAGCCCCAGTGATTATACGAAGTCCTTGATTGTGAATGCTTTCCAGCAGCTTTATCGTCGAGTCACTAGCTGATGAGATGATTGGTGCGGCATATAGCATTTTCTCCAGTACAGTTGATTTATAAATTTTTGTTATGGTTTGTTGATCTCCACCCCACGATCTGTGGGCAACGCATCTTAGAAACTGGATCCTTTGATTACATGCTGCTTTGATTTCCTCGATATGAGTTTTAAAAGTAAGATGTTGATCAAGCGTTATTCCGAGGCATTTATGGGCACTTTTGTTCGGTATTACATCATTATTTAGCTTCAAATTTACATATGTTTGCTTTCTAGATCTCAGATTTTTGAAGATAACAGTTGCACATTTTTCAGTTGAGATTTGGAATCCAGTAAGTTTTTGCCATGTTTCTATTGCTTTTAGGGCCGCTTGGAGTCTTTTGGCAAGTTTTTTTATGGTTGCCATCACTGGATATTAAGGCTACATCATCAGCAAAGAGTAAGACTTGGATACCAGGCGGAAGATTAGAACATATAGTGTCGATTGCTATCAAAAACAGAGTAACGCTTATCACTGAGCCTTGGCACAACCCATTTTCCATGAGTGTTTCTGAAGAGAGTGCCCCGTTCGCCTTCACTCTAAAGGTTCTTTTCCCCAGCATCTGTTGAATATATTTTGTAAGGTTTCCTCCAATTTTCCACTGGCTCATTCTGTTTAAAATCAACCTGCGCCAAGTAGTGTCGTAGGCCTTTTTAATGTCCAGGAAAACTGCTTGTGTTAGCCGCTTTTTATGCATTGCTTCTCTCACTGTATTTTCAAAATGCCCCAGGTAGTCAGTTGTTGATTTGCCTTTTCGAAAGGCATACTGGTGATCATTGATGAGTTTTCTTTCCTCGATGATGTACATTAACCGGTTGTTGACCATTCTCTCCAGGATCTTACCCAGGCAGCTGTTTAGGTATATGGGTCTATAATTTCCGGGGCAGTTTCTATCTCCTTTTCCTTTGAAGATAGGCACTACAATGGATTTTGTCCAGCTTTCTGGGTAGATGGAGTCCTTCCACAGTTTATTGTATGAATCCAATAAGAGATTCCTGTATTCGATTGGCAGGTTGGTGATCATTGCATAATGAATGTTATCTGGACCAGGGGATGATCCCTTCAGTCCTTCCGTTGCTTCGTCAAGCTCATTTTTTGTAAATGGTTTATTATACTCTGCTTCCTCCTCATTAACAATTTTGAGGGGGGTTTCTTCTATCCTGGTTTTATGTGACATGAAGTCCTGCGTGTAACTTTTATCACTAGATATTGTTCCAAAATGCTCAGCTAAGCTGTCAGCTATTTCCTTGTTTGTATTTATGCGTTGGCCATTATATATTATTTCTCTGATGGTTGAGGGCTTGTTTTTTCCTTGAATTTTTCTAAAGTTATTCCACATTTCTTTAGCCGGAGTATGCACATTAAATTTTTTGACGAATTCTTTCCAAGAGGAGTTTTTTGCTTCATTGATAATTTTTTGCGCTTTATTGTTGGATTCTTGGTATTCATTTGCTAATTGAAAGTTGAGTTCATTATTTTTGTTATTTTTCCACTTACGGAGAGCTTTTCTTCTATCTTTGATAACGGAAGCAACTTCATCATTCCACCATGGTACACGTTTCCCAGCAATGGTTCCTTTGGTTTTTGGTATGGACTGCTCTGCAGCTAATATTATTTTATGAGTAATCTCCTCAATTTGTTCAATTATGTCATCCCTCTTCGCTATTTCAATTATGTTTTGGTATTTTTCCCAATCTGCTTCTTCGATTTTCCATCTTGGGCTACCTTCGTTTTGTTGAGACGTTGGCGTCATAGATATGATTAACGGGAAATGGTCACTCCCGTGCGAGTCCTCTGAGACAGTTAAATCCAGAATACCTGCAAGCTGGGTGGTGCAGCAGCCGATGTCAATACAGGATCCAGTTCCCGTTGCACTATTTATATAGGTTCTTTCCCCATTATTGAGTACCACCAAGTTTCCTTCACTTATAACTGATTCAATTATTTTCCCTCTCGTATTAACCTCATCAGACCCCCAGAGTGGATGATGAGCGTTGAAGTCCCCTACAAGTATGAAGGGTTCAGGGATTTGCGCAATTAGCTCCATGATTTCCTCTTTCTTGATCTGCGATCCAGGGGGGAAGTATACATTCAATATGTTAGCATTTAATGGTGCTCCTACGTTTACTGCAATTGCTTCTAAGTCGGTATTTATGTCTATAATGTTGCTGTCAATGTCACTTTTAATTGCGGTCATTACACCGCCTGCTGCTCTTGATCCATTTGTTCTCGGGCGATGATATGTTGTAAATCCTCTGATGCTCGATTGATTGTCATTCTGGCACATGGTTTCTTGAAGACATACTGCTATGGGGTTGTTTAAACTCAGGAGTAGATTTAAATCGGTTCTTCTCTTCCTTAGGCCTCTTACATTCCATGATACTATATGGTTATCCATTGCGGGTGTTATTTTGTTGTGTTTTTAAGTCTGTTTTTAAGAGGATAGTTTCATGGTACCATTTCATCATCCGAATCTTCTTGCTCCGAGTGTATATATTCCACGTCCTCGCTTATAGGGGTCATTTTATTTCCTTTTTTTCTTGGGGGGGATGCTGGGGCAGCCTCATGAGTTCTGGAGTGTTTAACTGCCGACTTTGCACTATTGGTATACAGGTTTAGCGTTGCTTGGATTTTGGCGTACTTCTTTTGGAGAGTTTCCAATTCCTTCTCGGCCGTTTTCCTTCTTTGTTTTTCATCGTGGTAAGCCTGATTAAGCTGGTTACATTTACCTTTCAATTCCTCATATTGACTTTCAATGTAATGCATCTTTTTCTCGTTTTCCTGTAAGGTTTTATTAAACTCTTCTCTGAATATTTTGAGTTTCTCTTCTAACTGGTTCTCCATTTGCGTTTTCAGCATTTGAGCGTAGGTCTTCTTTTCCTCATCGAGTTGTTTGATTCTTTCTTCGACAAGTTTATTTGTCCCAGATCCTGTGGCACTCGCGTAGGAAACCATATTATTTCCTTCTACAACTTTTCTAGCTTCCCAAAATGAGATTTTTTGGTCAACTTTAACCTTGTTTACAGCCTTCTCTTTTATTAGTACTGGACACCCTTTAAAAAAAGCACCGTGAGAGCTTCCGCAGTTGACACATTTTTCTGCATTATCACATGTCTCATGGTATTTATCACCACATTTACTGCACTTTTTTTCACTGGTACAGTTTTTTCCAATGTGCCCGAACTTCAGGCACACAAAACACCTCAAGGGGTTTGGATACCACGGTCTTGTTTCTAATACGAGATAACCGATTTTCACTTTCTTAGGTGGAATCATTCCGCGCACTTTAAGAACAAAGATTCCTGTTGGTGTCGAATCTTTGTCTCTACCTTTTCGAATTTGGTTAACTTCAACAACCCCTTGATTTACCAGCTTTCCACTTAACTCAGCGTCGTTTTCATTCTTCAGGTCATGGGAGAACACGATGACCTTGCTATAGTTCAAAGTCTTATGCTCGTACACTTTAACGGAGATTCCGTCAGTAATTCCATACTCCGAGATTTTTTCAAGGTTTTTACCCTGTTTCTCGTTTTTCACTGTTACAAGGATTTTCCCGTCTTTTGATTTTTTTACATCAGCTACCTCACCACAATAACTCTGGATAACTTTTTCCACGAGGAAAGGGGAGACACCATGGAAGTTTTTACCTTCCTCTCCCCTTTCCATAACCATCACTTTTTCTCTGGATATGCCTCCAGAGGTTTCCCCCAACCGGGGGAAACTAGAACTGTTCATTTTTCTACTTTTCTAAGAACCACTATGCTGTATATTGTCCGTTACTACTCGAGCTATTTTCTTTGGTCGAGACTTAGCACTCCGCGGTTGTTAGCCCCTGATGGCTGATGACGATTCACTTTACCGGCACGACAGGTGTGTAATTGGACACTTTGCAAGCGTAAAATAAATTACTCGATCGCAAGCAGTCAACTGCACTCCACCGTGGTCAAACCCGAACTGAAAAGAAGGGTATTAAGATCGCTTGAAAACTCGATTTCGGGGAATACGACGCGAGGAATGTCTTGTGTGTGTGTGTGTGTGTGTGTGTGTGTGTGTGTGTGTGTGTGTGTGTGTGTGTGTGTGTGTGTGTGTGTGTGTGGTGGGTGGGTTGGGGCGGGGGGAGGGGCCTTCTCCTTTAAACTCCACCAAGAGTCTGACGTTGCCTGTATCCCCCGGATTCCACTGAAAGTGACTACTTCGGGAGGAGGAGGCTGTGCTCATGCACTTCTCTTGTTGCCAGGCCTAGCTAGTCGCGCTAGTTCGCTGCTGCTGCGCACTCCGGTTGTAGATGTACTACTCTTCTTGTTGACCAGTTGGATGCCGAGGTCGGTCCAGCGATTCCGGTTGGGGGGTGACTTCCGGTTCACTGGCACCCCGACGACCCTGAACTGGCGGTATGTCACAATCGGTGCTACTCGGCATACCCCCCGACGGTAGAGATAGCCTACTCCGGCGGAGGGTTCCCCGACGAAAGAATATCTCCCGAAACCGTTAACGAACGCGATATGCTTGCTTCAATGTTGTCTGGTAGTGTCGAGGTCGGTCCAGCGATTCCGGTTGGAGGATTGCTTCCGGTTCCCTGGTGCCCCGATGACTCATGCCGGTGACTCATGCCGGTGACTCGCTACGGACTACTCAGAATAGTCCCCGACGGTGGATCCATCCTACTCCGACGAAGAGTTCCCCGGTGGTGGAAGTTCTTCCGAAACCGATGCAATCCGGGCAGATGTCTAGGTCGGTTCTGCGGTTCTGGTTGGAGGATGACTTCCAGTCCACAGGCGCGCCGACGACCAATTGCCGGTGCTTCTTCACGATCTACTCAGACTAGTCCCCGGCAGTGGACCTAGCCTACTCCGACGGAGAATTTCCCGACGACGAAAGTTCTCCCGAAACCGTTTTCTAGATGCTGATACGTGACGCTCGGTCTAGTTCCCGGCGGTGGATCTAGCCTACTCCGGTCGCACCCGATGGTGCACTTTTTCTTCTCTCATACACAGGCTGGCGAGTACCCAGGTCGATCATCGACTCAAAACCTGTACTGCTACGTCACTTGTCGCTGCTCCTCTCGCCAACTTTGTTGCAATGCAGACATAATCTGAACGACTGTTCTGTTCACCGCGTCCCATTTTTTTTCGTCAGCACACATTTTTTGAACAATGTTGTCCACGTTTACATCGTCACCGACGATGAATGTCATGCTGTTTAGCACGTTCTCGAACCGCGGACATTCGAAAACAACGTGCTCAGGCGTTTCCTCTGCATAACCACACGCGGTGCAGGACGGCGATCACGCGTGGCCGAACCTGTTCAGATACTTCTTGAAACAGCCATGACCGGACAGAAACTGATCACTGAGTTGTTGGGCATGATCCGAGATAATGCCGAGATTATCTTTGCGGCCCTTTCACCTGCGTAGTCTACGTGGTTATTACAGTTTAGCCGATCATCTATCATTACTCCCAGGTGTCTAACTTCTCGCTTAGAGTCGATGATGCACTCGACGACCGAGAGTCTCGCCTGCTGCCTTGCTTTCCGGTTACTTATCAGTACCACCTCGGTCTTGTGATGAGCTAACGCCAGTTTCTTCTCACGCATCCAGTCTTCCACAGTATCTATCGCTTCCGTGGCGAGTACTTCTACTTCCTCTCGAGATTCGCCGACCACTAAGAGCACAACGTCGTCCGCAAACCCGACAATCTTCACGCCTCTGGGGAGGCCTCTACAGAGGTACTCGGGGGCTCTTACTCTGTGCAGCGAGTCGGCGATTGCAGCCCATCTAGCACTGTTGAAGGCATTTTTCACGTCCAGGGTGACCACTCCGCAGTAGCGGTTCCTTCTTCTTTTTTGCTTCTGCGCAGACTCCATAGCTTCCACGACCGTTCGGATGGCATCCACCGTGGATCTTCTTTTCCGGAAGCCGAACTGCATGTTGGACAGACAATCTAATCCCTCCGTGTATTTTGTAAGCCTGTTGAGGATTGCTCTTTCAAGCACTTTGCCGACTGTATCCAACAGGCATATCGGCCTATATGCTGAAGGATCTCCAAGAGGCTTGCCTGGCTTCGGCAATAACACCAGTTTTTTCGCTTCCAGATATCCGAGAAGTTACCATCGCCGATGCACTTTTGCAACACGGTCCTTAACATGTCCGGATTTGTTAGGATTGCTGCTTTTAGAGGGGATACTATCTGGTCCCGGGGCCTTCTTGATTTTCAAAGCTTTTGCCACCGCTGTTAGCTCCTCGTTTGTTACTCGGGCTTCTTCCTCGTGGTCATCCTGGTCCTCATACGGTGTGGGCAGCCAGATCGTCGGTTCATGCTGCGGAAATAGCGCATCTATGATGACTTTCAACTTCTCTGGGCACCTATCAGGTGGTACAACTGGACTTCTTATCTTCGCCATGGCAACTCTGTAGGCATCAACCCACGTATTTGAATTGGCGTTACCGCAAAGTTCCTCTAAGCAGGCTTTCTTACTGTGCTTGATTTCCTTGTTAAGTACGTCTCTTGCCGCCTTATACGCTAGTCTTCGAGCTGATCTTTCGGCGTCATTGTGGGCTCTCTGCATTCTCCTCCGGGCTCGGTGGCAATGTGCTCGTAGGTCGGCAATCGTCGAGTTCCACCAGTAGGCTGGACGACGACTGTGCCTTGGTTTGCCCTCTCTCGGCATGGTTGCATCGTGCTAATACCAATATCAGGCCATCTGCACTGAGATACAGGGGATTGCGATCGAACCTCAACGCTTCATCGAACACTCTCTTGTCGAACTTCGATGTTTTCCACCTTCGCTCGTTTGACTGATGTACACGCGCTTTCAACTGTCTATTGCTTCCGATAGTGTACCGGATCGCTTGGTGATCACTGTGGGTGTACTCCTCACAGACCCTCCAGTTCAAACTTCCTACCATCCCAGGGCTGCAGAAGGTAACATCAATGAATGACTCTCGACCTTCCCTACGATAGGTGCTGGTGGTACCGTCGTTGGCAACATCTACGTTCAGCTTTGCAAGGGCCTCGAGTAGACTGCCCCATTCTACTGCCCAAGCGTTGAAATCGCCGGCTATGACGACTGGCCTACGATCGATAAGCTCTTCTGTCAGCCTATCGAGCATTTCATTGAACTGTTCGATCGTCCATCGCGGAGGAGCATAGCAGCTACCGAAAAAGACTCCATCTATTTTGGCGATAACACAGCCTTCATCTGCGCGATAGATCATCTCTTGAAATGGATATCTTCCCACCGTCCATATCGCCACCATCTATATCGTTATCTGATATCCAGTTTCCGTCGCCGGCTGGGATGCGTTATGGCTCCGAAATGACAGCTACATCACACTTTGATTCCGCTACAGATTGCAACAGCAAGTGTTGCGCTGTGTGACAGTGGTTGAGGTTGATTTGCGTTACTCCCACTGTGATTTGGTTGCAGTCGCCCGTTTGAAGGCCGCACATCGTGGGCCTCCTGTTACGTGATGGTTACCTCCTTCGTTGACGCAGATCAAACATTTCGGAGGCTGTCGGCAGTCTTTTGCCTTGTGGCCTTCTGATCCGCACCTTCTGCATAACTTACTCCTGTCTGGCCCCCTACAGTTCCGTGCAAGATGGCCGAACTCCTGGCACTTAAAGCACACTTCCGGTTGCTGAGAGATGCTCAGCAAGCATACCGACCAGCCTACTTTGATCTTCTCTGTTTTTAGTACCTTGTTAGCAGCTTCGACTGGTAGTCGGATCGTCATCCGCACTTCACCAAGCTGGCACTGCTCTTGTGTGGCTTTCCTTAGGTCTGCTTCCGAAGACAATTCATACAAGTCCTTGCATTGAATGGTTGCTTCCGGGCACAAGGCTCGCACTTCCACCGCTCCATGACTTTCTCGGTGAGCTCTGTGTAAGCAGAGCTGCTGGACTTCGAATCCTTTTTAGTTCCAGGATCATCTCCCCGGTGCGGGTGCGCCAGTGTGTGTGTGTGTGTGTGTGTGTGTGTGTGTGTGTGTGTGTGTGTGTGTGTGTGTGTGTGTGTGTGTGTGTGTGTGTGTGCGTTACAAATAATTTCACATCGGTTTCTCTGCCATTTGTGAACCGATTTCAGTTCTGTTGACGGCAAATGAGAGCTACAACATTCCCATAGAACGCTATTGATTTTTTTTATCGGACATTTCGTTACGAAGATATGAACGAAACAGTACTTGACGGCGTATTATAATAGTAATCAAACAGTTTAGTCTCCGATTACATACTGAGCTACTTGTGTACCGATTTTAGTTTCGTTCGTTAGCACCAAATTAAAGCTATAAAATGTCATAATGATTGGATAACCCTTCATGGAGATTATACCAAAACAATACCTGAGAGCACATAATTGTGAGCTGAAAATATACTCGTTGCAGTTCAAAACCGAACAAGACCACTCACCCCAATCGATGCCACTTGTATTCTATGGTTCTGCATCTGGTGCGTTGTATTGCACATACAGCTTTGGATTCTCCGTTTACTATAACTACACAAATCTTTACACACAATTTCGGAAAATGTACTTATTAAGCATCTTGAATCCATATCGATAATCAAAATTTACGCTTAGGATTGTCTAAAAATTCATTCTATGGACTGATTATACGAAATTTCTAATATTTATGTAATTTCGCCTTTTATATAACTAACATAAACAAGTCGTTAAATCCGGATGCTCCGGGGAAACCGTTTAGGAGGGGCCAAATAAAAAATTTTCGCCGAAACATGCCTTTCGACTGCTCAAACTTCATATTTTTTTTATAAGTAGTCTACATCTACCCTAGAAATGGACGAATGACCATATTGGCCATTCTGGGACAATCCAGATGCCCCAGGGGAACCGTTTAGAAGGAGACAAATACAGGCTTTTCGCCGGCTCAAACTGCATGATTTTGTATAAGTAGTCTACTTCTAGCCATAAAATGGACCAATGATAATATAAGCTACTCCGGAACTATCCGGATGCCCCGAAGGAACCGTTTAGGAGAGGACAAATACAAATTTTCGCCGAAACATGCCTTTCGACAGCTCCAAACTTCATGATTTTTGTAGAGTAGTCTACTTCGAGCCTTGAAATGGACCCATGACCATAATGGAAATTATGAGACAACCTGGATGCCCTGTAAGAACCCTTTAAAAGAGGTGACAAAACGGATTTTCACCGAAACATGCCTTTTGACGGCTTGAACTTCATGATTTTTATAAGTACACTGAAATAATTTATAACCATAAATTCACATGTTACACATGTTGTTCTTCACTATTTGTGATCCATTTGTCATACATATGTTTTACACATTAATGTATAATGTATGTTTCTGGTACATTTCGAAAAGCTTACCATATAAATATAACGTGTATGTCATGCTAAATCGATGAATGAGATTCACTGACATCAATGTTATTACGACTAGATATTCAAATGTTTTTGTGTTGAAATTTTATGTAAATAAACGCTAGTAAATATGTAGGTATTTTTTTCTTTATTTCCTTAATATTCATTTCAAATGCTTTAATGCTGCTCACTAGTACTACAGTGCCAGTGATTTTTCATACATAGTGTTATTTATATTCACAATAACTAATTTTATTTCATGAATACATAACCGTTTTACATATCACTGTCTTCGTTTGTATAATCATATTTTTTTCTGAACAATCTTGTTTTCAAAATTATGTATCATCAGTGGAGGGCTATCAAGTACGGATAGTTTGTTAATTTTGAACAATTGGGTGCAAACCTGTGCTTCATATGCAAGTTTATGTTCATGAAACTCGCCACATTGCCATAGTTGCCTGACAATGTATGGGATTGTGTCGATTTTAAGAATCCGGAGGTCTGTCTAGATGCGGTAATCAGAGGTGCTGGTTCGGATGCTGCTGAAAAGTCGTTAACTATCGGTGGCACTGCGTTTTCAACTGCTGCATCACCGGAATAAATGAGATTTTCCTGAAATTGACAAGTTTATTTGAAAATATTCTTAGCATGCATTCATCCATCTTTGAATTACCTGTTGGTTACTACAACGTAGTAATTGATTGCTGCAACCCTCATTCCGAGCTGCCTAAGAAATGCAGACACCGGCGACGTGTCCGCAAACTGTATTCCGTATTCTGAAATCAAAAACATATTATTAGAACCACAAGGAACACACAAAAAACACTACACAACACTTACGATTGAAAAGATCAATAAAATCGGTAGACAAACCTAATTCTTCACTAGATTTCACATTCTCGGCATCGTGTTGTTGGCGTGCCATCTTGAAAGCTAGGATTTTGCAGATTAGTACACAATACTGAAATGTCAAACACGTTCGAACGATGTGACGCTACACATAGTTCAAATATGCTGTAATTTCACGGGAATGTCTAGTGGAATTCTTTTAGATATTTGATGCGTTGGGATGTTCAGAAAATTAATGTGAATGACATTAAGATATACAAGTAAAGCATTTGGAAGCCATGTAAATGTTCCTGAATTATTATATTACATCAGCAAATGAATTCGTCGTGTTAAAAAATTTAATTTGAGCGTGTGGATTATTTTCA
>JAHHFK020002301.1:0-97913 GCA_024533555.2 Aedes koreicus
AAAAAAAAATTTAGGCTAAGGCGTCCAAAAAAACTCGATGAAAAGTGTTCGATCAAAAATTCACATATTCGTGAAAGAATAATATTAATTTCAACCGGTCTTCACAATGTTCAAGTTTAATCTCGTACAATAAAGAATTTTCCATTTGTTTGAACAAAACATTTTTTTGTTTTATATGATTTTGAAAAAAAACTATGTGGATAGCTTATTTTTCGATACAGTTCTTACGAGTCGTGCGCGTAAAGAATCATATCGTCCGAGGCTGTATGTATTATCTCCGGAATAATCCCTAGCGTGATGGCGGGTAGTAGAGGACAGTGAGTGAGGTGCGAGAAAGGAAAACCGAGGAATACGAAAAGTGCTGATAGCGGAGTCGATCGCCAGGTGGCAGCAGGTATAGGACATGGTAGAGAAGGTTAGATGGAATTAAAGAGTCATACCGATTCTGTCAACCTTGGTAAATAGAAAGCATGAAGCGGTGAACTTTGACCTGGATAGGATTACTTCAGAAAGTACCAATCTAAATTTAGACACTTGCATCGTCAACGGCCTGTCCGGAATGAGCAAATGTGGAGGAGACATCGGAGCATGTGGTCTTCGAATGCCCAAGATTCGACACAGTGCAAAGGGAGATACCCGATTCGAAGGTGGAGAATCTTTTCGTAGAGATGTGTCGGGAGGAGAGTTCATGGATTGAAGTAAACAGGACAATCATACAAATACGACAATCAGTGATTAACGGACAATGCTTGGTGATGTTGAAAAAAAAACTGATCAACAACAGGTTCATAACAACATGAATAAGGCAATTGAATTACAATGAAGTCACTCAAAATAATTCACTGAATTGTTTTTAGCAGTGCGTCTATTTATCTTCAAAACATGAGCAAAATGCACTTTCAACAACAACACTTCAAACACTGCCGTGATGAACTCATTGCGTTTGCCTTGGAAAAACATCTCTTCAGTTGGGTTACCATCAATATTCAAACTTGCCATAGCCATAATTTAGTTACTGTATTCGAAAATTCTACCAAACATCGCATGCATTTTTCATGAAATGCCCAACTGCGTAGTTCACTTCTCTTCCAAAATTTAATGAAAATGACATCTCCTACTTTCGAAAACAAATTTCCCAACAAAGCTGGCAATCGAAATAATTCATGTAACCATTTTATCGCCCCTATAAACGGACTAGTCCACGCTCGGTGTGATTAAAAGTGGTGAGATTAATGGCTTTATGAACCGGTGTGTAGGTTTCGTCCACCCAACATAAACCTCCATATGGTCCACTGTTTTTCCGATGCTGCTACAAAAGGTCCTGTGAGCTCCCACAAATAGCGCGAAAAAAAACTCTTCTCTCTCTTTCTCTCTCTCTCTTTCTCTTTCTCTATTCGGCAAACAACTGCCACTGACAAAGAGATAAAATAAATATACCCCTCCGCCCCCACCAACCCACGACTGCCCCACACTTCTTGCCGCGCTCGAGTCAGACCCAGTCATTATCTACATCTTCCTTTCGTTTCTATCGGGCCCCTTCCCCGGGAAACCTCGACCGAACACAGACCGGATGTTTGCGTTAACCGGTGCGGTTCAAAGGACAAACTCTCGTTTTATGAAATTGTTTCATAAATTTTATTTATTTTACACGCGTTTACCCCTTTTCGTCACCGTCCGACGCCTCTGCGCCTTCGGGTCTGTCGCCTCCGGGAACGTAATTGTAGCATTCAAGCCATCCTCCCGCCCGGGAAAGGAGCTCCCCTACGAACGCATGTGACACGATCCGTTTGGCGGAAAGATTAATTACATTTACTTTCCAACAATTTAATTACATTTTATTTTATAACCGCGTCTGTGTCGCACTGCTGCTGGTGCATTTTCAGGGATTCATTTTTTATTACAGTCCCCATCGACGGAGGCGCTTACACGATCAAACACATTTTGCGCCTCGCGTTTTCGCCCAGCGCAACTTACACTCAACTTTACAAATGATAAAAGTTGATTGAAAAATTCTTTCCATAAATTTAACATCTCTTCTTTTTTATTCTTCCTCTACTGCTGGGTACCGAAGCGTCGTCAAAAGATGCAACAGCAGCGGTAGAAGAAGAATAAAAGTATCCTAACTATGATGCAATCTTTCTTCCTGTTGCTCTGTTCGGTTTGCCGCTGCCGTCATCACCCGGAAAATGTGCAACTTATTTCCAGTAGTTCCCGGAGAGGAAGGCAATTCTAAAGCAAACAATTTAGCTATGCTGCAACCTTGGCGGAGAGAGAAAGCTGCAAAGTGTCTCTTTGTGAAACTTAGTCAACTACCTTCGACAGTATCGAGGGGGGATTTTTTCACCCCGTCCGTTGCCGCTTTTACTGACAGGAATGAAGAAACCGTGTCGGATGTTCGGGATTGTGGTTAAATTGGGGGGAACCTTCCCCGATTGGAATAACCGGAGAAGGTTGGAGACAACTAGTTGGATCCAATTTCGGGGAATGCCGAAAGAATTTCCGGGAGATTTTTGGAAGTCGCTTCTACAGGGATCTCAACCAGAATAACCATTCAAAGGAAGTCGTCATTGAAAACACACGATAGTAAATTTCTGTTGCGTTAGATGGCGCCATCGGGCGGTGAGGCTTAGTACTTATCGAACCGCCCTCGTTTAATTGATGCGGGATACTCTGGCTGACGTATGTAGTTGGCTAAGGCGTGGAAGGTTTCCCAGTCAACACGGTCGTACTGCCATCGCTGCAGGAGGTGTTGTTGGTATGGTTGTCCGATTTAATCACGATGGGATGATGGTCGCTGCTCATTGGGTCTTCATGCATCTCCCAGCAGAGATTTGGGAGGAGACTGGGACTTTAGAAGGATACACCAAACGTTGACCGTTGGTCCAAGTGGGGGAATCGTCGTTAGGTGTTAGTTCTGCCATCTCAGTGGATTCGTAGACGTTGTTTTCTCGTCTCTTATTTTGTCGGCAACCCCAGGAAATGAGTTGAATGATTCATGATTTCAAGACAATGCACAGTGGGAAAAAAACGACTCAAAATTCCCATAGATGAGACGCCGCTGGATTGGCTGCTTGAAATATATCAATTTTTATGGGAAATTTGCCAAAAAATTCCATGGTGCTGGTGTCATTCTGCGCCGGGCCCGGAAAATTGTCCATTTTACCCCATTTACCCCTAAAAATGTGTCTTTTTGCGTTGGCACCCATATAACTAAAAACGCCGCTGAATTTTTTGCCCGCATAGAAGCATATTTCATATTAAAAACTCTTGGGAATCGAATGGTGCAGGTTTCATTCAGTTTCGATCTCGGAAAGTGGCCTATTTTGTCCAATGTCCCCATTAATTTGCGGTTTTCTTGTTCGTACCCTTTCAGCTACAATCTCTACCAAAGTTTTTGGCTGCAAAGAGCCGTGCAATGTTGTGTTTTTTTATGTAATGAAAATTCATCATGAACAATGTGTATGATATCATGAACTATTTTTCCGTAACGCAAGATATGTATTACCTATTTTACCATTTCCTTGAAACCATAAAAATATTCATGAAGTCATAAATAATCAGTTTTAAATTTTAAATTCAACACTGGATATGAGAAACTTTTTGCATAGCCAACATCTTTTTATAATTGCAGTCGCTTTTTTTTTAAATTCTTGAAACCATGAACAATCCGAGTTGGAATCATGAAATATGAATCCCAAGCTGCTAACAAGTCTGTTTTTGGAGTCTTAGTCACTATTTCAATGCTAGTCTTGGAAAAGTCTCTACTTATTGTGAAAGGTCGCTAAAGTCCCTTTTTCTAACGAGTTGGTTTCTAAAATCACACTCTTTAGTCGTTTAAATTGTCTTTGGTACCGTATGCGTGATAATGTTCGCACCATTGAGCAAAGTCAAAATAAAAAAAAACGAAAGGGTGAGTTATGTCAGTGACATAACTGCAAAATTGACGTAGGACTGCTTTTTGATGTGAAGAAATTGATGTCATCGAATTGATAAATTTCTACTATATTTTATTCAGTCTAAAGAACCATGAAACCCTATGCTATTGGTGTGTGAGGCTCCGGTTCTTCTTCCGCTATTGATTCTCCACGAAAATTTATAGAAACTGCAGTTCGGCTCGAATTAACTGTTAATGATATTTTGTTTGTTAAATCAGCGCCAACATTAGATTAGGGTAAATCTGCTTTTGTAAACAATGGCTCTTGAACCAAAGGTCACAAATACAAATCAAGCACTCTTTAAGGAAGAAGAGCTTTATTTCTATCCGCTGATATATTAAATTTGAAGGAATTGTATTCAACTTCCGATAAATTAGCAGACAAAGTGTTTGTTTACAAAAGCAGATTCGCCCTAATCAAATGTTGGCGCTGAAATGTGCAACGTGCTTGTAAGTGTGAAATGGATCCTGTGTTTACGGAGGGAACATGGTTCGCGATTGAAATCTTCTTATCAGTTTTCTTGGGCTGCAGGACAGCCTGAGTGTTGGGCGGCACGTGATACTAAAAACCCCATCCAAAGAGAGTTGAGATATGGGCACACTTACTTCTGAAACTGCAAAATAATTAGAGCAATTTTGATCAGAAAAATTATAGCTCACATTTGATAACGATCAGTAACCAACCTAATCTTTTATCTGCAACTAATCCATTATGTACCTATGTACAACTGGGAACTACAACGAACCTTACCCACCCTCTACACGAATATGTGTACACATGGTAGGTCTGCCGTTTTGCAGTTCGGCTCGAATTAACTGTTAATATTTCGTTTATTAAGTGTCCAACGTGCTTGCTTGTGTTAACATGGCGAATAGAGATTTATATATGGATACTAATTTACTATTTTGGACATTTTCTCCGGGACGTGGCTTTTCAAGTAACGCCATGTTGAGCCGGTGCGTGGTATTGAACATTTCAATGAGCTCAAGAGAAATTTCAATGAAACATACTCTTCTTTAGTTAGCAAATTGATTTGGTCGTCCTGAAAAGAACGGATTTTAGTTGTTTACGGAGGAAACATGGTTTGTGATTGAAATTTTCTTCTCGGTCTTCTTGGGCAGCAGGATGGCCTGAGTGTTTGGCAGCACTTAATACTACGATGAAAATTAACATTTACACCGTCTTCATCTCGAGTTTGTACAGACTGAACATTGAACATAGAACGAATTACAACATATAACTTAACCTAACACCAAGTGGACCAGTTTGGACATTTTCGTGTTGCAAAAAGCTCCAGAGGCTGGAGCGGGAATCGAACCCTCACTTCATGGCAATGAACGACGGGCGACGCCGCTAACCACATGACCACGAAGATGATGTGGGCGATTGATTTGGCCATTTTCTCCGGGACGCGGCTTTTTCAACGCCATGTGCCGTGTGGCCGGTGCGTGGTAATGAAAATTTCGATGAGCTCAAGAAAAATTTCTATCAAACATACTCTTAAGTTGGCAACTTGATTAGATCGTCCTGAAAAGGACGGATTTTAGTTGATGACATGGTTCGCGATTGAAATTTTCTTCAGCCTTTTTGGGCTGCAGGACACCACTCTGTGAAATGGTCACATCGGAGAAAAGTTTGTTCAGCTCCTTGTCGTTGCGGATGCAGGTGACGTCGATGATTCTTCTTGGTCTGGTCTTCTTGTGTTCACGGGCGGCGTTTTCTACCAACGTGCTCCGAAAACACGTCTGTCGCATACGGATGCACAGCGAGAACTGATGATTGGTCAGTCGTCCCCACATGTTTGATATTCGCTGGCACGGCAACTGTGGCAGTATGAACCAATCAGAGCGAGGCGCAAACATGATGTCATTTTCGACCAATAGCTTTGTGCGCTTAGACATTTTTCTTTTAAGTACATTTTAATTAATTCAAACAAACGTTATGACTTAAGTTTGCAACAGGGATCCAGCTTTGATGTTCTACCTTTCGAAGGAAATACTTGTTCGTAACTTTTTAGCGTGTGGGTAAAAATTATTGAAATTTTAACTGAATGTATTTCATTGTGTTGTGTCAATTGTGTAATGAGTTTCGTGAAAATCGGTCGAGTGATTTCAGTGATGGCTTCGAATGAAGAAATAGTGCGCCAACAAATTTTGGGCACTCACTTCGAAAACCCAAACGCTTCTCATCGATGGATCGGAAAACAGCTCGGAATCGCACATTCAATCGTATCTCATGTGATCAAAACGTTCAAGGACCGTAAGACAACCAAGCGGAAAAATGGTTGTGGCAAAAAACGTGGCACATCAAATCCGGAGAAGGCCAGGATGGTATTGAACCAATTTAAGCGTTATCCCAACATTTCGATCAGGGATGTTGCGAAAAAGGCGAAAGTTTCAGGAAACAATGAAACGTTCTGGATTACATGTGTACAAGATCCAGAAGGCACCGAACCGGAGCAATAAACAGAACTCGGTGGCCAAAACTCGTGCAAGAAAACTGTACAGGGAGTGGCTCACAAAACCGTTCTGCATTGTGATGGACGATGAGACCTACATTAAAGCCGACACCAAACAAATGCCAGGACAGGAACACTACGTCGCCGCCTCTAAGTTGGCCGTTCCGGAGAGTGTACAGAAGAAGAAACTGTCGAAATTCTCCAAAAAATTCCTTGTCTGGCAAGCGATCGGCGGATGTGACAAAATGAGTCAGCCCTTCATCACCTCTGGGACCGTCAACGGACAAATCTACAAGGACGAATGCCTCCAAAAACGACTTCTGCCCTTCTTGAGATCTCACAATGGCCCGACACTGTTTTGGCCAGGATTTGGCATCTTGCCACTATGCCCGGCCCGTCTTAGACTGGTACAAAGATAATAATGTAGTTTTTGTACCAAAAGACGTCAACCCTCAAAACACTCCGGAGCTTCGCCCAATTGAAAAATGTTGGGCAATCATGAAGGCAAAGCTCGTTAAAACTCCAAAACTGATAGAAAATGAACTTGAACTAAAGAAAGTGTGGTTAAAAGTAAGTAAGCAAGTCGGTCCTACCATTGCCCAAAATTTGGCGAAAGGGGCCAAGGCAAAGGTGTGGCCATTTGGGTTGGGAGAAGAGGTACAATAAACCAATGATGTCAAAACTTAACCATTTAGTAGTACTTTATTGCCAGAAAGTTTGAAAAGAATCGGGCTCAAGAAAAATTTTTGGTGACCTATTTTGTGTGTTTTCATCGAATACAGTATTTAATGAGTGGAGTTAAGCGTAAGGTGTGAGGGTACGGTTGTGGTATTTAAGCTGAATGAATGAAATGAACTATGCCAAAAGCTTACTTATGAATTATATTTTATTGTCTGAAAGTTTGAAAAGGATGGGCCAAGTAGGTAATTTTCTACAGCGTTTGTTTCCGTGATGCAATTTGATGTGGGACACCCTTAATTTTACGTGCATACAAAGAAAACCAAGGCATTATATGCACAGGTGAAACGGGTTTATGTCCGATGGTGCATACATTATCACGCATACTGTACTTGGTAGCTGATTTGTATCAGTGTATAAACTGACAGTTGTTGCTCGTATTTTTTGTCCAGCTTTTCGTGTTTTTCACCCAGCACTTTCTACTCAATAGAATTGTGCAAAATAATAAAACACGATCACGCGAAGGCTCAGAAGTAATGTTCGTATTATTTATCTTTGTAGATGTATTAAATTCAGAGATCGAAATTCTCACTCAGCTAGGTGAAAACCATGCTCTCTTTCAAGCAGGTTGATGAGTAGCGAACCGTTCAAATTTTCATCTCTCCTTTTTCTCCGATAATTCATTATCCTCTCTCTTGCATATGCTAAAATATGGCTCTCCAAAATTCAACGAAAATATTTTCTCATGTCACATTTTTCACTGAAAACATACTACCTAGATCGTATATGTGTATGTAAAAGATATCACTCATCGTTGCAGCCATAAGACAGTGGATCGTCCTCTATGAATGATTTGATCAATTTCGACATCTGCCCGTATTCAATTTAACACTGTCTGAAGGGCCAAAAACGGATGGGCGGACTCGTAAGCAGAGACACTTATGCGTAATCCGCGGGATAAAGAAAATCTCCTCCCAATGCTAGAATCCTACAACCTAATGTCGAACAAGCCATCAAAAGTGGGGTCTTCAAAGTGGGGGGGGGGGAGAGCTCGCCATTCACTCTCTATGTTAGATCGTATGTAAGGGGGAAAAAAAAAAAAAAAAACGAGGCCGGGGCGCGGCACCCGCGCCCGGGAATGAAAAAAAAAAAAAAAAGCGGAAAATAATAAATGATATATGAAGACTGGTGCATTTTCAGGCATCAACAAGTAAGTGAAAAAAAATTATCGGCATCTAGGATTCACTGAAAAAGAAACGATTTATCAGCTACTCATGCTCTCCGAAAATTATAAATCGCCGTTACTTTTCTCGCGAAAACTGCTGTGAGCGTATAATAGTCTCTCGCTTCTCACATTCTCATCTGTTTCTCCAAGCGGGTGAAAAAGGACGTTTCTCTTCTCAAGTAGGCGAAAATTTCGGTCTCTGATTAAATTTAAGCAAACACATTTTTATGAATCCTATTATAAATTTACCTTTATTTCCAAAACCGAAAAATGTTTATTCAATACTGATAACGTGCTGCAAATTAAACATTCAATCTATTTCGAAAACCAGAGAAGCAGAAAACGTTCAAAATTATTAATGTGATGGTTCAAAGCTTGCCGTATTCGGTGAATTCACTTTTCATCAAAACAAAACAAAAAATGACTGCTTCAATTGATCAGTTTTCCATTGCATTCAGATCTGGCAACCATGACAACCTCACTGCATTAAATTTGGTTTCTCGAAACTAAGGCACTCGGCTTATTTTTTTTAGCCCATGTCCTGCTAGAATTAATAACTGAGATACCAAAATATGACAACGGTGACCAACCGACCACAGCCAGTTAACGAATTCACCCACCCACATTACACTGCATCAAAAGCACCGGTTGCATTTCCCAATACATGGAAAAACGAATATCCACCATGGAGACGACGATGACGACGACATCGTTGCGGTTTTCCAGGCAAACCACAATACACTTGTCGCACTAGTGCCGTGTCGTCGAATTTTCTGTTGGTTTTCCACTCATTTTTTTTTCGAACTTCCTATAGGACCTAACTATCTACAATGTTTCGTTTCCATATGACTTTTCCTTCTCGCCGAACTTGAACGAACGAACGAAGTTTTTTTGCGGTTTTTGACTGGTTGTTAATTTTTTTTTCGTTCACTCAACATGAGTGGTACTGTGCATGTTCTACATAGTCGATACGGTAGATTGCCTGTGACTTTCGCTGAGCTTGAAAATCGTGGAAAGCCTCCTGTCGGTATTGTGGATTTAATTAAATTTGGACGGATGAACATTTTGGTTGAACCATTTAGATTTGCGGTTGATTTTTTTTTCTATTAAAACGGTATTGAAGATGTGTTGTCAGAAAGTTTTATTTCCGATAATATGAGAAGTTCAACAAGCTGAAAACAAAAATATCTTCCCAATAAGCGTTGCAACAAACATGTCAAACGTTACAAAGTTGCATCCTGTTTGACTGAGGGGGAAATAAACCGGACATGATCTCGTTATGGTTGAAGTCCTTATCTGCCCTTGCTCGCACTCGCTCGGAGTCTTCCCGCAGACACTCATGGAGGTGGTTTTACATCATCGTTCTGTGGGATTCTCGTGGAAATTGGTTTAATAAGTTGTACGTGTTATGGATAATGTTGCTTGGTGTTTTGGTTGGCAAAACTTTTCCCTCCCTTCATCGTTTTTTGCTTCGCTTCACTGTTCCGGCGAGTGAAAAAAAAACTCGGTTCTGACGTCTCACTTTTCGTTTTCCCGGGAGGAGCAGCAGCAGAGAAGCCCAAAAACAAGTGTGGGGAATTTTTTAGCTCCGTGCGGTGGGAAAAGTTTCACCTTGCATTTCTGGGAAGTTCTCCAGCAACGGAAACAGATTTTTCCTCTCTGGACTGTTATCTATCGCACATCCAATATGCACAGTTACCTTGGCTAGCTGAGCTTCCAGAGCGGAAAAAGGATAAAACTATTCCGAGAAGCACGAAAGCTGCTACCCTCTGCACTCACGATAACGAGATGGATTCATGAATTATTAAAAACTCGGTCAACTTCCGGTTGCTACTAGCGCTCTCTTCGGGAGGGAAGTGAAAGTTTCAAAACAATTCATCGTTGTCGTCGTCCTCACCGTCGCCGTCGTCGGCGATAGGTTAGTTGGAAGTAGTTGTCCATGGCAAGGCACTTACCTGGAAAGAGACGAGAAAATATCTGATTAGGATCAACGTTATAGGTGGAGGCGCATCTCTTGGGAAATGGTGGGGCTTGTAATTAAATCGCCGTTGATTGCCACATAGATGTGAAGTGAGCGTCATGAACGTGACATTAACAGTGTACTTAATCAACACACTCATACGGACGCTCTTCGGGGATTAACTAATAGGCTGATTGGTGGAGGTGGGATGGCTTCGGTACACAAAGGACATTTCGTGAATGGGAACTAATGTGTCTGGGAGATTATTGCGACGATGGCTGTGATGAGTATCCGTAGTCCTTCCCATGTGGTTGGAAATAAGTGAGCAATTAATAGCGAATGTAATTCCTTCGCTGGTCTGTCTAGTGGCTTTCTCGGGAGGAAAGCAGTGAAGGGACTTGTAATTGTTTGGCATTTGTCACGATTGTACCAAGCAATTGCTCGCTTAGGCTAGTAATTACAGTTATTTCTGATCCTATGGTCCCATTTTGGCCTGGGGTGGATGCGAAATATTGTTCATTTTGGTCTTGTTATATTGAATATGGCACGAAAGATAGAATACTCAACTTACTCGCTTATAATCCAGCTGTAATTGATTACAAATGATTTGAAGATTGTTGAATTTTGTTTACCTTAGAGACGACTTTTTTCGTTGCCGTCACCATTTGTTAACCTACTACGATCGATTCAGTTTTCATTTCTATGCAAAAAACTCTACATCGGATGATGTGAAAGCAGCCATCGGGCAACTCATCAAAAGAGTTTTAAGGCTGACCTCGCTTCCATGGGCGTATAAAAGCTCAAAAAAAATGAAGGAAAGGAAATCATGAAAAATTTTCGCATTTTAACCATAGTAAGACTTTTCACTGAAGAACTGCAAGATGTGAGTCCGACTGAGTTTTCTGGGTTTACCCATTAATTTGCCGTAAAAAAAGCGATGACGACGAGGCATTCGTTGAAAGGCCAACGAACTGAAAGCGGGGGAAATGAGCGCAAAAGTCAATGAAAAATCGGAAACTGCTTGCGGAAATATTTCAGCGCAGAGAGAGAGAGGGACAGAGAGTGCGGAGAGGAAAGGGGAATTACGGAAGCAATAAACATTTGAGCACTCCCATGATGAACATCTTACAGACTTAATGAAAACGATTTGACGGAATGCGCAGTGAAGGACGCGAAGGAATCTAGATGCATGTAGATGGTTGCGGTATGGAGGATTTTTTCACCGGTTACTGGTAAAGATTTCCTGGTTTGCTATAAAGTCAATACCTAATAGTATATATACTATATATAGCTCGCTTATACTCATAATGTTTTTCAGGAGTGAATTTAGGTGAGAAGTTACTGAGTAAAGATTGTACTCGAAATGAAAAGAGACACAATGATTAGTTTGTTATTTTTTAGCGTATGGGTTAATTTTGACCGAAACTAGCTTAGAGTGTAATGTTTACGTTGGCAAAATTTGATCACAATCTGTCAAGTGGTTATCGAGACGGCATTGGAACAAGAGCAGATTCGCTGAAAAATTGTGTGGGCCGTTGTGGAAAATCCAACTGCTTCCAACCGATGGATCAATAAACACCTGGGATTCCATCATCCGACGGTGTCCCAAGGTGATGAAGTCATTCACGGAAATCCAGATGACCCAGTGGCGCACAGAGGTTACTCCAGAGGACAAAAATCTAAAAAACTTTTACTCTTGCTAGAGTAATACTGATTACACCTGCATATTGTAGAATAAATTTACTATGTAACGGTGTATAATACAACTCGATTATCGTGAGGACCATGCTCATTTCAGCCACTTGAAGTAGCATTGTTTGTGAATGAATATTTTCACCACGCAGGCTCGTCGCAACGTTGTTTACTTTTAGTAATATTTTGAGTTTTCTAACTGTTTTAAATAACATTTTTATCATGGATCTACAAAACCAAGTGATTTCGAGATGTGCAGTGGATTTCAAACATATTGATCAACACACGCAGTGGATGAATGTTGCGTTTTTTTTAAACGATAATTTCATGCATATCTTTAAACTATTTGAAGAATAACTATGATCCCAAACGATTCCACGGTTAACACACATATCATTGTGTCATGATGGTCTTGAGGAATCAAAATCAACTTGTTCCAGCTGCCCGTTTTTGCCCGTACAGTTCACAGACGATTTTTTCTATGCGCATGTTGGTGAATAACAGTGCGTTTGATATTACAAATTTATTGATTCTAATAATAATGATATAATTTCAGCAACCGTTATTAATTGTTCGTTTGCAAGGATGTAGATTTTCGTAATATGGAATTCTATTAGCGGATTCGATAATAAGCAATCTTAATGTAGAAAACATCGAAAATATTAATGATTTGCGATCGCGTATTTTTTACATTTGTAAGTAAATTGCTGTATACTGGAAAAAGGCAAATAGAACAAAATCTAATATGCTTTCAAAGTATTCGGATTGGCTGAAATTAATAGAGAAAATCGTTGAGAGGAAAACAAAAGCACAGGAAAAAGAGCAAGTTAGCAGTAAATGAGGTAGACCAAAAAGCGACTTTCGAGAATGTAGCAAACGAGCTAAAAGAAGAAGGTATGTGTGCAACATCCATATACTTAATTTAAAATGAAACACTTAGTATTTTTCATTTGTATACTATTTAGTTTGGTGGAATTGTCTAAAGTTGATGAGTCTGCAGTGAAGACCCTCCTTGATAATTCAGGTGCCAGAGATAATTGAAAAATTGAATCCAGTTGAAGCGTTATCATTGATTGTTGTTGATGATGATATAAAACTACCATCTATTGTAGCAAGGTAACTTCCCATAGCAGTGGAATAATCTGAAAAACGATTTGATCAGGATTCTAATATTGTTTGTGATCATCTCTGTATGAAGGGCCAAAAACGTTTGGGCGGGCCCGTAAGCAGAGACACTTACGCGAAACCCGCGAATATAGGGAAAAGGATCTCCTTCCAAAAGCAAGTTCCCACGCACAGCACTAGAATCGATTGACAGAATAAACCCAATAGATGGGGTCGAAGAGCCCGCCCTCGTTCCGCGAAATGTTAACAATAGGGAGGAGGCAGTCCCATGCTCCCTATCCAAATCGTTTCACTTGGGTGCCCTGATGGTCCCTCCCTTTCCCCGTTATACTTTATTTAATATTTAGTATATTTTGTACACACAATATTAGGAAACCATGATAGACAAACATGCCAATTTATTCAACTTTCAAACTTGAATGCTACTACCAATGGATTGTTACTGAAAAATAAATAAAAATTAGATATGAATTAATATCCTTCTTGACCTGGAAAAGCTGAAAACAGAATAGATCATTCCAAATATCAAAGATAAAATTTCAATAAAAGATATTGTTTTAAAAGACATGAAGTAATATTTTTTTATACTGTTCTAGTAACATTTCAAAGATAGCAATTGGAGTGAACGAAGAGTCCGGTTTGATGATTCCTGAAATAAATGGCTTATCTTACCATAATGCCACTAAACACAATATTAAAATATAATCTTACATTGGGGGCGAGCCCGGCGTAGTGGTTAACATCCATACCTCTCACGTCAAAGTCACGAGTTCGAATCTCACCCCCGGACAAGTTACGAAAATACCCAAAAGAGTTATTTGAGTGACTACGACGGGAGATGAACCAGCCCGAGGCTGAACAAAAAAAACAAAAATCTTACATTGGTTATAAGCACATGCCAGTCTTTTATGAATATAGTAGTTGAAATTCAGAAGCGCAATTTTAAATTAAGTATAATGCTGAAATGCTGAAAAACAAATTGAGCCTTTGATGCCCGTCGTGTTGCTCCCGGCTCTTACATGGTTTTGGAATGCAAAAACGATTCTAAAGCGTGCAGAAATTATTGATAAAATGAGAATGGGAGATATACAATATGATTTAAAGGTACACGATTTTCAGTCGCACCCCTCACTTCGCTATTGTCAGATTGACAACATTGCTCAGGCTACGCCAACCAGCGTCTCTATGTTTCAGCTGGCAGTCTTTTGTGATCATATGACTCGTGGAGGCGTGAGGTAGGAACTTGTGAGGACGAGAGGTCGGCCGCATCTTCCTTCGAAGTTGTCAACTCACCATTTGAAGCCCACCTGAAGCGTTATCACTGATTGTTGAAGCTAAACTTACGAAACATCAGAATTTATTGGTCAGAGGCTTAATTAACAAGAGATGTCTTGTGACATTTTTCCCAGTTATATAAAAGTACTGTGTTCCAAAAAAAAATCTTACCCAAAAAACGAAAATGTCACTGAAGAGTTATCGAATCAGATCAAGCAACAATAGCCGAGCTGATAGGAGATAACGAATCGAGGAACATCGTATTGATTGACAAGTGGGGTTTGATTGTAGTACAGGACACAGCGAGTATAAGCAATCCTTCAGTGACTCGTCGGTAGATGATGGAAGTTTATTCGTTACGTCTTACATTTCTCTCCAGTTGAAGTTGTCATCGAATGTTCCTGCTGATGATAAAATCATATGGAAAAATCTTCGCCCTTCATCTAAACGATTTTGCAGGCCTTTGCGATTCCAATTTTCCAGATAGACAAATAGTGTATCTATACGAGAGGAGGCATATTTTAAACAACAAATAGAAAATTTGATTTTAACTAAAGTAACTACAGTGACAGTCATTCGTTTAGCTGAGAGCTCAAAATTTTGAAAATATTCAAAAATTATACATAAAACATCTTTTTATTCGGGATGTGTTTTGTCATAGATGTAGTATATCTGCATCACTTTGATGAGAAGGGAGCGACTCGCACGCACACACTCACCAAACGGGTAGCGGAGGATGTAAACATTCAAACGACGTTTTCATCATAGACATTCGTTTAGCCGAGGTGCAAAACAGGTTTGTTTTTGGCAAATTTCTCGCGGTTTTCAAGTGTGTTTTGAAGCATTTCGATAAAACAACTTATAATCATCAAGGTGCGTCAATAATGCGGTGTTTAATTTTTAATGATTAATGATATATGTAATAGTTTCAGGAATGACGAAGGGTACCCGACGAACGGGGGAAGAACAGCGCATTATAAGTTTGTTCAATGAGGAAGCATCTGAGAAAGCAGTAAGAAATTTCCTCAAAATGGGATCAAAATATGGCATTAAACGTGCTACCAAAGGGCACACCAAAGTATCGTTGAGGATGAAAGGGCAAATCAGGCTTGAAACTACACGGAATCCACTGTCCTGCTCCCAAATAAAGCAAAAGCTCGATGTTCCAGTGACTTCCCGACAAATTGCTCGGATTCTGAATGAATCGCCAAACATCAAGTGGAAGAAACTACAAGGAAAACCGAAGCTCAATCTCACTCATAAGCAGAATCGGCTGAGGTTCGCCCGGAAGTACATGGAGTAGAAGACGGAACGGCGTAGTGTTCTGTTTTCTGACGAGAAAAAGTTTAATTTAGACGGGCCCGATTGTTACAATTGCTACTGGCACGATTTGAATCAAACCAGCGTCGTTAGATCGAAGCGAAACTTTGGTGGTGGAAGTTTGATGGTATGGGCTGGCTTTTCCTACCATGCAAAGCTTCCGATTTGTTTCATCTGAACCCGCATGAATTCCGGAATGTACCTGGAGCTATTGGAAGACGTTTTGATCGGTCATATTGAAAACGATGCGAATGAGGACATCGTTTTTCAGCAGGACAATGCATCTATCCACGTCTCCAAGCAATCCAAGGCTTGGTTTGATGAAAAAAAAAAAAAAAAACATTCCACTGCTGGACTGGCCAGCTTGCAGTCCTGATTGCAATCCTTTAGAAAACCTCTGGGGAATCTTGGCTGGAATGGTTTATGCAAACGGACGTCAGTTTGACAGCATTTCCAGTCTTAAAACATCAGTTCAAGAGGGTTGGGCCAAAATCGACATGGCAGCACTGCAAAAGCTGTCTGATTCGATACCAAACCGTATTTTTGAAGTGATTCGTAACGATGGCGGCCATACCAAATATTAAATATCTATTTTCTTCGAAATTCATAATTCAAAGACATATTGATGATGAAATTCAACAATTCGGCTAAACGAATGTCTACCCGTTTATAGATATTTTTTTCAATTTTATTATCCAAATGTAATCTTAGGTTTTATTAATGAATTGGTTAGAAATAAATGAGATGTATCCTACAAGACCGAATCCGAGCAAACAGTGTGTTTTATTTACGATATACATAGAAAAATTGGGCCTCGGCTAAACGAATGTCTACCACTGTATAAACAATAAACAAGGTGCTAATCCAAAAGAAATGAACCGAATCGATGCTGTTTTTAAAAAAAATTTTAAAAAAAATTTTCCCTTTTTTTTTTTCTCTCCCCTCTCCGGGGTTCCATATTTTTTTTTTTTTTTTTTTTTTTTTTTTTTTTTTTTTTTTTTTTTTTTTTTTTTTTTTTTTTGTTTTTTTTTTTTTTTTTGAGAGGGGGGGAGAGGGAGATACATTTAAGAGATGGCACAAGATGAACAGTATTCGCTAGAAGGAAGAAAATGTAATATTCAAAAAGAATTCTGATTAAAATTAGGGCTAAAGACTGTATTCGATGTAATTTGGACACACGCAATTGTTCGTAACTTTTTGGCGTGTGGGTAAAAATTACTGAAATTTTAACTGAATTTATTTCATTGTGTTGTTTCAATTGTGTAATGAGTTTCGGTCAAAATCGGTCGAGTGATTTCAGTGATGGCTTCGAATGAAGAAATAGTGCGCCAACAAATTTTGGGCACTCACTTCGAAAACCCAAACACTTCTCATCGATGAATCGGAAAACAGCTCGGAATCGCACATTCAACCGTATCTCATGTGATCAAAACGTTCAAAGACCGTAAGACAACCAAGCGGAAAAATGGTAGTGGCAAAAAACGTGGCACAACAAATCCGGAGAAGGCCAGGATGGTATTGAACCAATTTAACATTTCCAACATTTCGATCAGGGATGTTGCGAAAAAGGCGAAAGTTTCAGTTTGTTTTGTGCAGACAACAATGAAACGTTCTGGATTACATGTGTACAAAGTCCAGAAGGCACCGAACCGGAGCGATAAACAGAATTCGGTGGCCAAAACTCGTGCAAGAAAACTGTACAGGGAGTGGCTCACAAAACCTGGTTTGCATTGTGATGGACGATGAGACCTACATTAAAGCCGACACCAAATAAATGCCAGGACAGGAACACTACGTCGCCACCTCTAAGTTGGCCGTTCCGGAGAGTGTACGGAAGAAGAAACTGTCGAAATTCGCCAAAAAATTCCTTGTCTGGCAAGCGATCTGCGGATGTGGCAAAATGGTCAGCCCTTCATCACCTCTGGGACCGTCAACGGACAAATCTACAAGGACGAATGCCTCCAAAAACGACTTCTGCCCTTCTTGAGATCTCACGATGGCCCGACACTGTTTTGGCCGGATTTGGCATCTTGCCACTATGCCCGGCCCGTCTTAGACTGGTACAAAGATAATAATGTAGTGTTTGTACCAAAAGACGTCAACCCTCCAAACACTCCGGAGCTGCGCCCAATTGAAAAATTTTGGGCAATCATGTAGGCAAAGTTCGTTAAAACTCCAAAAGAGATAGAAAATAAACTTGAACTAAAGAAAGTGTGGTTAAAAGTAAGTAAGCAAGTCGGTCCTATCATTGCCCAAAATTTGATGAAAGGGGTCAAGGCAAAGGTGCGGGCATTTGGGTTGGGAGAAGAGGTTCAATAAACCAATGATGGCAAAACTTAACCATTTAGTAGTACTTTATTTCCAGAAAGTTTGAAAAGAATCGGACTCAAGGAAAATTTTTGGTGACCTATTTTATGTGTCCAAATTTCATCGAATACAGTCTTTAATTATTGACAAACCTCGAAGCGATGGAACGGAAATACGGCGAGGCAATTTTTCAAAAACTCGGAATTATCAGCTGAAATAACCAGATTGAACAAAGAACTAATTGATAGATGTGGGGTGATTTGTTAAGCATCAGGATGCAAAATAAGATTAGAAGACTTCAAAGCCTATTCATTAGATACAGCTCGATTTCTGGTAAAGGAGTACGGTTGGTACTATATACCTCCCTCTGTTCATAAATTTCTTATTCACGGTTCGGAAATCATTAAGCATGCTTTGTCATCTATCGGAGAATTATCTGAGGAAGCTGCTGAGTCGAACAACATATTTGTTAAAGAGTTTAGAAGGAACAACACAAGGAAAATGTCTAGAGTGATAACAAATGCGGACTTGCTGCACAGACTCCTAATTAATTCGGATCCTCTTTTAACTGGACTAGGAAAAACTTCAATTCAGGAAAAAACTCCACTTCCACCTGCAGTAAAAGCATTAGTTTTTTAAGTGGGGGCGACCCCGGCGTAGTGGTTAACATCCATACCTCTCACGCCAAAGTCACGAGTTCGAATCTCACCCCCCGACAAGTTACGAAATGCCCAAAAGCGGTGTTTGAGTGACTACGACAGGAGATGAACCAGCCCAAGGCTGAAAATCTCGATAATCGAAAAACAAAAAAAAAAAAGGTTTTTAAATTTTAACATGTGTGTAAGGATTGTTATTTTTTTTTAAATATGTAGAAGTAATATGTTTCGTGTGAGTGCTGATTTTATACAAAATATATGATTAGTAATGTAATAAATAAATTATAACTGAAAAATTCGTCTAAAATAACCAAAAAATAAAATATAATCGAATGGCAATCCAATCTTATTATCCTTTCTATGCATTTCTTTTAACAAAGGAAAAATGTGGTTAGAAAGATTCATTAACACTGCAAGATGGATAGATATGATAATTTTTCAATCAATTTTGAGTTTGGTGGCCATATATTTATTAAAATGGCAACGCTTCATTTGGAAATTTCCATAAATGTATTTATGGCCGCCGTCCTTCTATGGTGGAACCACTGTGCGGCGGTCTGAAGGTCTGAAGGTAAGGAAGATGTTGAATCTGTTCAAGCGTCGACTGAGCTTTTTGATCCGCGATGTGGCGAAAAAGGTGGAGATTTTCATCTAGTTTGTCGAAAAAACGATGAACCGTGCCGGCCTTCACGTCTACAAGGTCAGGAAGGCACCAAAACCGGAACGACGAACAAAACACGGTAGCCAAAACCCGCGCCCGGAAGCTGTACCGAGAGTGGCTGACGAAACCGAGGTACGTGGACTGTCACACTGAATCAACTGCGGATTCTTATTGCATACAGTGTTCCAGTAAATATGATTTTTGTCATGTGATTGGTCTTATTATCGACCGTCTGTTATGAAGACATTTGGTAAATGGACTGGGTCCATTAACGGGTCCTGGATCCAAAAATATTATTCTGAGAATTTATAAACAAACTCATCGAACTCATAAAAAATCTTACATTCAAATTCAATCTGTATTTACAGATTGTATTTACAATCTGTATTTACTGTTGGTTTGACACTTGTTGAAGTAGCTTGTTATTTTCATGCATTTCTGCAATTATTTTTACTCTTTAATAGCTTGATTATAACCTATTTGTTAATGTAATGCTACCTAGATAATACATCAGTCAAAAGCATGTTATGCAGTGCATCTTTAGAACTTCTTATGTTACCTTAAAGATATATTTAAAACATCGACTTATTGCGCTATTGTGGTCATTTTCGAGTGAAAAATTAAGTCATGTATACTAGAAGAAAACATGAGTAACTCACAAAATGCGACAACCTTCTCTCATCTTCTTTATGAGAAAAAATGTTCATTATTTCATTCTTAATACTTCTATACAACAACATTTCAAGATTACAGATCAAGAAGATGTATTTGGTGTTACTTGGGAAGAACGAGGTGCTGTTTTTGCTTTCACCTATGATTGCATTCGGAGATACTGTAACTCGACTTGCAGTGTCTGGTTCTGCTCTAATTAGTGATTGATTAGATGTTGATGCAAATTAAGTTTAGAAACTTCTAACAAGTGAAGATTAGTTTGAGGATTTTCACGCGGCAAAAAGAGTCTCGCACCTCATTAACTTCAGGCACCGAGAGAAGTTAGTGACATCTCAATTAGTGCAAAGTGCGTTCTACGTTACACTTGGCGAACTCCTGACCGGCGGGCCATCCGAGCCATGTCCGGTCGCTAAGAGAATTAACGCTTTTGAGATTTCGCTTCCAACGAGGAGGGAGAGCCCAAACAGTGACAAGATTAGCATAATAATATTAGGGCGCATTTTGAGATGAGTTCTTCTTTTTGTGGGCATTACACCGGTGGATTCAATGAAATTAGTGACGGATGGGATACGTTGGTCGAGGACACAATTTATCAGAAAGCCAACAGGCATATTCGTGATGGATATGGATTAACTTTTTTTTAATTTGTATGATTTATGTCCTCTTCGTTAAGTAATAGATAATATAGTAAGCATGTTTGTAAAATAAGACATTCAAACTGCATAGGGGAACACTTCTACTAGTAAAAAAGCCCTCCAGTAGGGGAGCGCTTCACAATCGATGGTTCGTGACCCGCTTGTTAAACGAGCCATAGGAAAGGGAAAATCGGTCCATAAAAAACGCGTACAATACACCTATAAAGGGAGTTTTTATTTTGTGTTATCGTAAGGATTGGGCCGAAGGGTCTCAGATTGTTACAAAACTTTGTCCACGCGCAATGAGGTCCATACAGGTGGCGAAGAGCATGGCGTTTGTCGGTATTAGTAACGAAAAATGTGTAAACAATCCATGATTTCGGGTAGTGACGTAAAACTCCAAAAACAAGCGAATGATAACAAAGCAAGTTTAGTTTTTGTCGGCATCCTTTTAGTGCACATGAAGGCATTTTTCAGCGGAAACCTTTTAAAAACTACACCAATTACCGAAAATAAACATTCCACCTTGTGATTTGCTGCTATTGAAAATTGATGTTTTTAGAGATCTACACGCATGTTTACAAAAAACAGGCTGTGCATCATCTCACAAACACAATGACAGTATTTTGCATTACACTAATACAACTTAACCATTTCTTCTCCATCTGTATAGACCTCATTGGTTCACGCGTACGTGGATATGAAATAGAAATATATTTATATATATTGGTCGAAATCCAAGGCACACTGTGCAAAGGCCGGACGAAATTCCAAAACATGACATTTGAATATTTATGTTTGTTGATTTGCTCGGCATATATTCTTTTGCACATAAAAACTAATAAATAAGCCATAAAAATTAAAAATCGTTCCATTAAACTCAAATTGTTCTATTGACCCAAAAAGCTCTGGTGAGTAACGTTTGCATTTAAAAAAAATGGAATTTTTCGGATGGTGATAAAAAAGAGCTAAGACAGATAATTGCTTTTGATAAATTTCCCATGGAAGGTAATTATTTAAGCTTACTTGCAAAACAATTCTACGAGCCTTCCGGCGAGCGGCCTTCCGGTGGTTAACCGGAACATTTGCCATGGCGGACGAAAACATGCGTGAAGGCATGTTTTTGAGTTCTTCCTTCGTTTTATTTATCAATTCCTCCTCAGTTTTCGCGACAAAATTGTTGGAGTGGATCTTACGCTTCAGGTTGGCCCAAAAATTCTCGAATTTACGCAACTGGGGGACGTTGGGCGGATTCGCCGACTTGGTTACCACATCGATATTCAGCCGCTGCATCTCCTCCAACGATCGCTTCGAGTAGTGGGCCGACGATAGATGCGGCCAGAACACCGCATCTTCGCCCTTATGGTATTTCTTGATGAACGACGCAACTTCCGGCAGGCATTTCGTACTATAAATTTCCCCGTTCACGGCCAGTCCGGAGCGAAAGAAGAGCGGCTTTGACATCCCCTTCTCGCTGATTGGCAGTCACAGCAGCACCTTCTTGGGGAACTTGGTGTGTGAAATGAACTTCACCTCGGAGCTCACTTCCTTCGTGGGGGAAGTAAAATACGAAGTGCCCTGCCAGTCGTTGTCATCCAGGGTGAGATAGGTCTTGTCGTTCATCACCACCGCCACGACGCGATTCACCGGGGAAATCGAGTTGACCATCTTATTCAGTCGCTGCCGCTGCATCATTGCCTGCAGATCCGAAACCAGTGGACGTGACTTCCGCTTCCTGATATGTATGTTCATGTCGCCAGGTACTTTTTCACTGTTTGGCCGGTTGAACCGATCTCCCGGCCAAGCGCACGCAGTGATGTAGCCACTTTTCCCTCGGTCTTCCTCTTCAGCATCCTTTGGAGCTTTTTGTCGCTCAGGGTCGTCGGCCGTCCGGAACCGAGCTTTCTTTCGATGCTCTGATTGTTGTCTAATAGTGCCAAGATGTTATAGATGCCGGAACGGGCGTATCCCTCGTCCACGAAGTGCCGCACGATGTCCGTTTTCGACGCGGTGGGGTGCCGTTCTTCGAACGCGCACACTTCTGAACGGAGTTGCTTCACTGTTTTTGCCACCAGGGTTAAAGTTCGACTGATAGAGCTGACAAATTTTATCTGCTGACTCATGGGTTGCTATGCTATGATGCAGCATCTGCATAGGTAGTTTTGTCAGTGAGGGTGAAGGTAAGCCCATGAAAAATCGGCAATTTTTATCCATTTTGTTTTAATTTAAATAGTATAGGTACAAAGAACTCTCTTATTGAGCTCCAAAAGCTTTTTACTGATTGTAACATTTGGAATTAGGAATCTTCTCGGTTGAACACACTTTGTGGTAACCAACCAGTTGGTCATCACCCTTTGTTCTTCCCAAGATTTCAGGTCCATTTTTATGGCACAGTATGATATCCCGAAGAATGGTTCTGGGCCAATAAACTGTGCATTTGACCCTTGATTAGCAAGCTCGTCTGCCCTTTCATTACCTTCAATGCCACAGTGTCCCGGAACCCAGAATAAATTTACGGAGTTCTCTTGGCACACCTTTCGCAGTGAAAGAATGCATTCCCAGACAAGTTTGGATGTAGATTTATAATAACCCAACGCTTTGAGTGCCGATTGGCTGTCTGTAAAATACAAATATTTGCATGTCTATATTTCCTTTTCAGACAAACGTTAACACATTTTATTATAACAAAAATCTCCACCTGGAAGACCGTTGGGTAGTTTCCAATCGCCAGTGAGATTACCTCAGGGCCGAAGATTCTTGCTCCCGTTTTCGTTCCAATTTTTGAGCCATCTGTGAAGAATTTTATGGAACCATCACGAACAGTGAGACCTCCGACTTCCAAATCTATACGTGATTGGAAAGTCGGAGGTCCCACTGTTCGTCATGCTCGACATGCTTAATAATAAAGGAGCAGTTGAACAATCAATTCGATCCAATAAATTCCTGTTTTAATCATGATCTACAACTAGTAAGGATTTATCAATTTCAATGTCGAATCAAGAACACTGATACCCAATCAATCAAAAGAAACTAAAACAAGTTTCAAACAAGTAATGCATGCTTAATAAAGGCTTGTACGGATTAAAATTAGCTTATTAAGCTAAAAATGGTTTACTCAGCTTTCAATCAACAAAAATTGTTTGTTGGGTTGTCTTCATAATAACTATATAAACATCAAAATTGAATGAAGTGGCAGCTGTCACCGCAGAAATGAGGCAGTGAAAATCCCCCCAAAAACATCGTGCAGGTGAGTAACAAACCATAAAAGTGAATGCATTATCAAATTATGACAAATTTCCCAAAATCTCTCCCAAGATTGCTCGCACCATCACACGGCCGCCACCGTCGCTCCATTTGTAATGCCATAAAGTGCCTTCTTTATCGCCCATTTCTGAGCGTACGTCGTCTTCAAAGCAAAGCACTAAAATGGGCGCTATAAAATTCGTCACTTTCGCTGCCCGCCCAATGTCCCTGCATTAACTTACTTCCGTTCTTCTGCATCTCATGAATAACATCATCTTACCGAGGCATTCTCAAACACCTTTCCACGGCGTCAGCGAAAGCATTTCACTTTCATAAAAATAAAACTTCAAAATTATGAACTTTTCCATACCTCTACTACGGGTCGTCCGTTGTCGGCGCCCCTGTGTGAACTCGGCGCTACCCACGTTGCATAACTCGAAGGCGTCGTTGTTTTGCATCGTCAACACGGGAGAGCGCGAACACCTTCTCCAAGCTACCACAGTGTGCCTCAACAAATATGTTTACCAACATTTGCATGCTAATAAGTTAACTTGCCCTTCTCTCGCCGGCTGGTCCTGCTCCGCTACATCACCGATCCACGTGTGAGGGAGAATCTAGTTTAATATCACCTACATAATCAAATTTTTATTTTCACCATCCCCTGCGCATAGCGGGTGAGCATTAAGGAAGCCTCGATGCTATTTTGGCAGGATGGATGGCAGCACGACGAAGGCGGCGACCCGGCTGCTCACAGGAGCCATTTCTCACCTGGTTCAAAGACTACTACGCCGCCGTCGTGCTGTGGCATCTTCCTGTGTAGCAAGGATCCCCATTGGGTGAAGAGGTGTGAGGGAGGACATTTGGCGGAAAATGTCTGTCGTCCGTCGCCGCGTTCCGGGTCAAAAAGTAAGAGTAGGTACTAAAATCCTGATTGCCCGCGGCAATCTTTTCACCGGAAGGTAAGTGCAAAATTGATCGATGCCGTCGCGGTTCAATACAGTCAGTCAGAAAGGACGTGAAAATTTAGAAACTCGTAAAAGTTTGGTTCATAAATCGTACAGATTAAAAAGCACTGTTCCGTGATGGCAAATTCCATCCTGTTGAATTTATCACCTCCAGCAAGGTGCCAAGGGGTACTGGAGATAATCATCATCCGTGTCCCGCTTTCCGTTCCGTCGTCGTTGGAGGAGCAGGAATTTTATGGGTCGTTTCGTCTATTTTATTTGCCAAAACTGAAAATACGCAGCCAATACTGACTGCCCTGTAGACATCTTTAAAGTTTAGTCGTAATTTTCCCGCGCTCCTAGCGATGATATCAAGGAGGATAATGAGCTGATCCGTTAAAGCTGATCCCACGCTAGAATGGGGGGCCTTTTAATCGTATGAAATGTTACCGAGCCGAAGGCGGATTGCGTCATAAATAATGACATTTTATAGGTTAACTGTGCCAGAAGAGGCTGCTGCTACTGTGTACTGCCGAAAATGAGCATGAGTACGCTAATACCTGACCGCCATTTATTATTGTGGGTTTGTTGGTCCGGGTCCACCGTGTTGTTCTTGATGTTGATGCACAAATTGCAGTATGTGCACCGAACTAAAAGACGGTGAATGTTACTACGGAAGGAGGTTCTAAGCTTCTTCTTGCTGTAGGCTTTGGACGGGTTTGCAGGCTCTCAACTAAGTGATCATAATTAACTTCCTTCGTTCTTGTTTGAGAGTCTACTCAAGCGAGAGTTTGTATGTTGTGTGGCAAGCAAAGTGAGGTTGAGAAAATTTGCAATTCAAAAGATCTCCACGACCCAATCAGAAATCGAACCCGCTGTCTCCGGCTTGGCTATACAATGCCTCTACTAACTAGACTATCTAAGGCACCAGGTTTCTAAGCTACCGCATGAATTATGACTTGAGGTTGACTCGGTAGACTAATGCTTGCAGGTGATAAAATTATTTAAATTAGGAAACTGTTGATAATGGATCTTCTATGGTAGTTTTGATGGATTGTAACAGTAAGGATTATGTTGTGAAATTGCAATTACGTTTTTGCAAGCAATTTTCGAAACGCCAACCTGAAGTCTTAAGTTAAAGCCAGATAACGCCTAAATATAGGCTGTTAGATTGCAAGCGATTTCGTTGTTTACGCTTGCTTTGGCTTACAAAAGAACGAAGGGAAGTTTTACGCGTATAATGAAATTCATAATATTTTTCTGTGCACACAGAACTTACAAGCTAAACCAACGAAATTGTTTGCAATCTTTCAAAGAACAGATCTGTTTTGGCTTGAATTTACATGAATTATCCCATGCATTTATGCCAAATCTGGCATTCCTTTTATGTGCATTGGATAACGCAGAAAATTCAATGTTTCTTTCAAACTTTATAGTTTAGATACACAGAAAAAAATAATTAATTTTAACAAGCGCGTAAAATTTACCCTCGTTTAATTCCATGCCAAAGAAAGCGTAAACAACGAAATCGTTTGCAATCTTTCATGCGCCATACAACAATGTTGGCAATCTTTCATACAACAGGCTGGATTCAGGCGTTATCTGGCTTAACTTTACATGAAATATCCCATTATCTTCTGCCAAATCTAGCATTCCCTTTATGTGCATTAGATAACGCAGAAAATTCAATGTTTCTTTTTATCTGTGTAAGCTGGTCTTTCTATCTGATCGTGTTGAAGTTACATGATTGAATTGCTACAGTTTAATCATCAAGATGATTCATATTTTATTTTATTTTTTGTAGGTTGATTTTAACAAGGCACTTCTTCGTGTATTCATGTTTAAATTTATTATTTTTTTTCTGTGACGAGTAATTTGAAATACTTGATGCACAGATAAAAATAATTAATTTTTACAGGCTTATAAAATTTCCCCTCGTTCAATTCCAAGCCAAAGGAGGCGTAAACAACGAAATTGTTTGCAATCTTTCATACAACAGGCTAGATTCAGGCGTTATCAAATTTTCAGGGAGTAAAAATAAAAAATAAAAGTTAGTTTTGGAATCATTCATATAATTTATTTTGCCTTTATATCCGAATGCGCGAAACTTGTCCTAAACCCCAGCCATGAGGTTCGGCACGACCTCAGAATCGACAGTATTTTGCATATTAACCCATGTTTTCTGCATTTCTTCTACATTCTGCACCACTTCAGGTCGTTTTAGAAGGTGCTCCTTCATATTGCCCCAGTATTTTTGTATTGGGCGCAGTTCCGGAGTGTTTGAGGGGTTCAGATCTTTCGGCACGAAATCGACATCATTCGCCTTATACCACTCTAACACCCCGTTCACACTTCAACCTATATTACGTGATATAGAGTATCTTGATATCAGCATCTATACATCTAGTTTTCACTGGAAATAACTTGCATGGCATTTGATGTCAAGATAATCTATATTACGTAGTATAGGTTGTAGTGCGAACGGGGTATAACACGTCCTTCGTGTAGTTGTATGATGCCAAATCCAGCCAGAAGATCGTCGGACCTTCGTGAGCTTTCAGGAGAGGGAGAAGCCGCTTTTGGAGACACTCTTCCAAATACACCTGTCCATTCATGGTAACGAAAGGTGTACTCCGCTGTCCGCAAGTACAAATCGCTTGCCAAATTAAGAACTTCTTGGCGAACTTCGACATGTTCTGTGTCCGGAGGTTCTCGGGAACATCACACTTGGCAGTCACATGCAGGTTTGCTGGAATCTGGTTGAAGTTCTCCTTCACATATGTCTCGTCATCCATTACGGAGCAGTGTGGTTAAATTAACTTCCGGGCACGGCTTTTTGCGACCGTATTCTGTTTCTCGTCACGGTTTGTGGATTTCTGAACCTTAAACGTACGTAGTCCAGCTCGAGTTTTGGTATTCTGCACGAAGTTCTTGCTCACATGCAACTTTATAACCACATCTCGAACTGAGGCGTTTGGTTCCCGTTTAAAGGCCCCACCTACGCGCTTGTGATCATTCTCGGTGACCTGACGGCTTTTTTCCGGATCTTTGCTTCCGATCAACAGTCAGACGTTCTTTGAACCGTTTCATGATACCAGACACCGTGGAATTCGCGATTCCAAACTTTTTTTTTCCCGATGGCACGTTGCGACACATCCTTATTCTTAAGGTTCATTCGTCGTCATTTTGAAAACGTTTCCGCACCTGATGAAATCAACTCACAGAGTATAAACAATACACATTAAACTATGTGTACGCAACATTTTAATTAATTTTACCCAACGAATCAAAAGTAAGAGCAATTAGAGTGTGTGCGGATTTTAAACGCTACACCCAATAACTCAAAATAACTCATTGATTTACCCATAATACAGGGTGGCCCATGATAATAGGGTGCCTGTTCAACGGAAATAGAAACATTAAGAACACAGAAAAAAATAATGAATTTAACAGACGCGTAAATTTCCACTCTTTCACTTTTAAGCCAAAGCTAGCATAAACAAGACAAGTTTGGTTTCTGGGTTCACCTCGTTAGACGTCAATAGGTGTGGTTGCGACAAACGCTGAACGGGTTGAAAAGATAAACAATACATTAAAATTTAAAAAAAGAAGACAACATCTGACAACTGAGTAAATGGCAGTTGATCGATTTTCAAGTTGTGAAGGTGTACGAATCCTATCTGTGAAGCGAAACGTTTTTTTGTCTTTTTCCACTTTTTTCAACAAATTTGTCGTAGTTTCTTGTACTGTTTTCGTATAATGTTGTTTTTGAGTATACAAAAGCTTCGTTCTTTTGACAGCGCATTGTAGAACCCGCATAATCACAAACCACTCCTGGACCATTTCCTTTAATGTTGACGACCGTTTCCGCTATAGTTACGACATTTACCCTTATAGCTGACAACTATAAACTAACAATTTCCTATGTAGTTTTAACAATATGTCAGATGGTAAAAGACCAAATAACAATATGCGGAATAGGCGTTTAAGTTAGGTTACCATAAAAAAATGGCAATTTTCACGAACAAAATTTTTGCTGTACTCTATGCCAAAAAGTTGGTGTATAATCCAAACCGAGTGCAGACAATAAAAAATCTTTCAATGACAATATGGCATACATTAACAATATGTGTTAATGTAGAGGTTGTATGGTGAAAGCGAGATTAAACGATTTGATAACAATAACATAAAATGTGATAATATATCTTAAATTCGAAATATAGTTTTGACTATATAGCAGATTGTTTTTCGTTATGCGGGAAATAACAGGGTCAAAAGCGATTAAATAAATAGCACCAGCAGAAAAATCCGAAACGCTCAAATTCGGGAGCCTTTCGTGGAAAATATGTTTTATTCCTTCTCGAAGAACGTTCGAAAATAAAACATAACAAAATAAAGAAGTTCCTTCCCCTTTTTTCTGTCCTTCATTCGCTGTATCTGATTGGTCAGCCAATCAGAATATAGAAACAGGTTGCTTTTATATCTATAAAAGCAAGCAGGGCTGCGTCTCGCAGCTCATTTGGCGTCTCGCAGCACAACGAAACCGGCGGTGTGACGGAAGTTTTCTCGGTGGTGGCACGACCAACGACTGCTAGCGAAATGGAGAAGACGAAACCAGGAGATTCCTTGCCACCGCGACCTCCCAAGCAAGCATCAGAGAATTACGGCACGCATCCCAAGTAACATTGCCAAAACCGTCCAGCTTTAAGTTTTATTAAGGTTTTATCAAAGCCTCTGGACATCAATTTGGTTTTATTAAGACACCAAGAGGTGCCAATAGGTTTCACATTTTAGTCAGGTTTATGAGAACCTACACAGCTTGTTTAAAACGATCTTAAAACCTCGTTTTCTCATATTTCTTTTACTCCTATCAAAGGTTTTATTTCGACTTTATGAACTCATAATATGCTGTTTTGAAATGCCGTTTTACGACTAATTCATATTATCTTATTATGGTTAGTTGAAAAAGCATTTTAAAACCATTTTGCCTCCAGTAAATGCATGAGCCGCAAATTGGCATTGAGGAAAGCCACCAAAGAACCAAATAGTTTTAAAGTAGTCATTGCGAAGATAACTTGGCTTTATGGCAGAATTTTAATTTTTTCCCAATCACCATATTGAAATATTAGAAATAATAGAAATGTGGAGAAATAAATGCACCAAATTTTAAATGTAATGCAAATGAACTGTATATCGGAGACAGAAAAAAAACACCAGTTTCATCACTTCGTTTAAAAAATGTAAAAAAAGGCAATTTATTTATTTACTCTTTTTTATTATCGTAATTGTTGACTTCCTGGGGCCTTTTCGAGGTGGTTGAGCAACTTCTATCCGAGTAGCTAGAGTCCTGACGCCAAATTCTTCCAGAAAGGATTATGAAATGCAGCTGTGGTGACATTGCAAGCAAAATGACAGCTGCTAACGGGCGTGATCTGAGTTCACGAGTTCATGAACAAAATCACAAATATACGTTTGTGATTTTGTTCATGAATTCATGATTTTATTTTGTATTCTCTAGAGTGGTACGAAAATAGAGGTGGGCTCAACAAGCGTGAACTTAATTCATGAATGTGGGATTGGTTTCAAGAAAATGTGATTTACTCGATCAAGTTAAAGTGAACTTTGTCATGATTTCTAGCGTAGTACAAGTTCAGCTTTGCGTGACTTTTTGTTCACGGATGTGGGAACGGATTTTTTTTCGTGTAATATTTATGTTATTAACTAGAGGTCGCGCGAACTCCGCGCTTCCATTACTATGCCAAATACTGCTGCTAACCTATCCCTTTTATCCAACATCCCAGGGATTTCTGGAGGAAGTGCAGAGGATTTCTCGGCTTCCAATAAAGCGAGTATAACATCAGCACATTTCAATCCTTTCTTTATTTGACCTGCACTCGGACAGGGTCGACGCCTTTAAACTCGATTCACCTGGATGCGAGAAATCAGCTTTATTTCGGGATTGTTAAAATGAAATAAAATAATTGAGACGTCAAATAAAAGTATTCTATTGCTTTTTTAGGACAAAATATCCATTTTGCTTTTGATGAAATGACCAACTTTTCTTGGAATACCTCGCATCATCTTGGAATACCTCGCATGACACTCTGTTTGTCAACATATGCGGCCATTCGTTTTTTGCTGATGTCGCATTCCGAGTTACTTTTCCACTCTATTTCAGCTTCCGCTTACCAATTGCCCAATGTTTCTCGATTGGGCGCAATTGAGGGCAATCGGGTGGGTTGAGGTCTTTTTCGACGAAATCCACCCTGTTGTCATGGTGCCTCTGAAGTGTCTCTTGACTGTAGTGGCAGTCAGCCAAGACTAACCAAAACTTTACAGGGCCTTTGTGTGCTTCGATGAATAGTAGAATACGTTTTTTTCATGAACTCCTCTTTGTAGAGATTCGAGATTATAGACTCATTTGTAACGAAATCTTGAGTTTTTTGTGTTCACAGCTTCTTCAGAGATTTTCCAGTGAACTTATCAGCAAAAAACGAATTTATGTGTGTTGAGGTCATCTTCTCGAGCCGTGAGCAGATAACAATTTTGCCCGGGAAGTCGCCTGAAGACCATCTTTGCATACGTTTCTTTGTCCATCAGTATGTATCTAATCTAGATTTGTCATTAATTCATGAAACGTGTAAATTAAGCTAGCTTGCTTTGGCTGGCAATTGAATGAGCGGAAATTATAAGCGTCTGTTAAAATTAATCATTTCTATGCATATGCATAAGCGCGTGATTTGGCCATTCAATTTTGTTTCAGTGTCCAGTTTGGTTGCTTTGCTGGCACGATATGGTTCCCCGGACGGTTCTTTTTGTGTGTTTTTTTTTGAACAATTGTTTTCCTCTCACCGAAACGTTCGAGGATACTGCATACGGTAGATTTTGCCAAATTCAACGATTTAGAGATTCAACCTGACCACGTTGGGGTTTCAACGTGAGTGTCCAAAACTAATTCCCTTCTTCGGGTTACCATCGGGTTACCATCGGAACCACACGATGTAAATGCGGACCGGAATCATCGGCATGTACATAAGACCCAGGCAACGAAAAAGGACAAACGATTGGAAACCCGGAACTACAAGTCCCTCAATTTCTCGGGAAGTACCCGCATTCTTTCCGACTTACTGAGGGTCCGCTATTTCGACATTGTAGCGCTGCAGGAGGTTTTCTGGAAAGAATCAACGGTACATACGCATAGGGATGGTTATACCTCTACCTGAGCTACGGCAATACACGCGAGCTGGGTACAGCCGTGATAGGCGAAATGCAAAAGCGCGTGATTGGTTGGTGGCCAATCGACAACAAAAGTTGAGAATCAAAGGCCTTTTCTTCAATGTCAGCTTAATCAACGTACACAACCCACACCTAGGGAGTGACGATGACGACATGGACGCTTTTTACGCGCAGCTTAACCGGGATTACAACAACTGCCCAAAGGAAGACGTCAACATCGTCATCGAAGATCTCAATGCTCAGGTCGGCCAGGAGGAGGAATTCAGACCGGTTATAGGAAAGTTCAGCGCCCACCAGCTTACGAACGAAAACGGCCTCAGACTTATCGATTTCGCCGCTTCCAAGAACATGGCCATACGTAGTACCTACTTTCAGCATAGCCTCCCATATCGGAACACCTGGAGATCACCACAACAGACCGAATCACAATTCGACCACGTTTTGATTGATGCAAGACACTTCTAGGATATTATCGACGTCAGGACCTATCGCGATGCCAACATCGATTCAGAACACTATCTGAAGCGACTGACGCTATTCAAAGTCGCAACTTAATAAGCGCAAAGCCTTGAAATTTATTTTTCAACGAATTCAGTATTTTTTATTAAGAACATAATGTTTATTCCTCAAAAAAAAAAAAAAGTCAATGAATATTGGAGAAGGGGCCCCGGTCACCCGTACGACGCAACTGAGTCGCGATGCTCTCACAAGAGCGCTGGAAAGCACTGACGTCGATCTTCCGGATACAATTCCGGATCCTCGTGGTCAACTGCTTCGTATCCTCGGCTCCCCAATTATTTTTGTACACTAGGGCACTGAGGGAGCCGAAAAAATCCTCAATGGGACGGCACTGGGGTAGGTTGGTCGGGTTTCTTTTCTTTCGGCACGTACGGTATTTTTTTCTGCTCAAGATACTCCAGCGTCTTCTTGGCGTAATGGGAAGACGCCTTGTCGGGCCAGAAGGCGTACTTCCCATCCGCTTGGTGCTCTTTTAAGAACGGCAGAAGAATTTTCTCAAGACCCTCCTTCTGGTACACTTGTTGATTGATGGCCAGACCACGGCCACGGCCAGACCATTGGCTTAGTGGAATAGTAGCTGTCATTTCCTGGAATGTGGGTCTTCGAGAGCGGAAAGTAATTTTCGTCGTCCAGCACGAACGTCGTCCCGCGGTAGTTCTTCGTCATTCTCCGGCACTGCGATTTCACGGTCGCTATCTGCTCGTCCGTGTACTCGGGGGACCGAGTCTTCTTCCGACAAAGTATGGGAGCGGTGATATTTTCGGCCGGCGTCACGCAAGCTCGTTCCGTCCTTGTTGTCGAACAGCTTTTCCAACGCTTCCTTCTTCTTCTTTGTCATTATCTTCTCCGGACAGCCGCTACCGGCCTTCAGCTCCACGCTTGTGGATGCCAGGATCCGGTAAACTGTACTCACGGACACGTTTTCGTCTCGAAAGTGGTCAACCGTAAACTTTTTTGAACGATGACCATGCGTTTCGTAAAACCGTACAACACGCTCGTGGAGTGCTTGCTGTTTCGACGCCATCTTCGATTGAACTGACAGCACCCGAGCGAAAAGAAACATGCCGCCCATTTCTAGGGAGTCCAGAGAGCAATTCTCTTGGAGAGAAAATTTTTTACGCTCTTTACTTTAATTACAGAAAGGTATTGAAATCATTCTCATTTTTTTATTGAACACCCGTTAATCGAAGCCCTCATCGATTGCCGCTAGCAAGCAGATTTGTGGGAAGTTATCAAGCTGGTTTTGTGAACAGTCGATCGACAACTGACCAAATCTTTACGTTGCGGCAGATCCTCCAAAAGTGTCGCAAATATCAAGTCCCTACACACCACTTATTCTTCAAATTCAAGGTCGCATACGATACTATTGATCGTGAAGAGCTATGGAAGATTATGAACGAAAACGTTCTCCCCGGGAAACTGACCAGAATGATCAAGGCTATGATGGATGATGTACAGTGTTACGTGAAGATATCTAGTGCGTTATCGGACTCGCTTGAAACACGCAAAAGACTTCGACAAGGCGATGGTCTTTCCTGCCTCCTGTTCAACATTGCGCTGGAAGGTGTTATGAAATGTGCGGACTTTAACATGCGGGGTACAATTTTCAATAAATCCGACCAGTTCAGCTTCGCTGACGACGTGGACATTGTCTGCAAAACTTATCAGTACACCAAGCTGAAACGTGAAGCGGAAAAGGTTGGATTGAAGGTGAATTGGTGATTGGAGGAACTGAGCGTGACAGAGCTCGCATTGGCAGAACTGTGACAATCGACGGAGATGAGTTCGAGGTGGTGGATGAGTTTGTGTACCTCGGATCATTGGTTACGTCGGATAACAACTGCAGCAGAGAAATTCGGAGACGCATTATTACCGGAAGTGGTGCCTACTATGGACTCCACAAGACCTTGAAGTTTGGTAAACTTCACCCCCGTATAAAGTGTACCATGTAAAAAACGCTGATAAGACCGATAGTTCTCTACGGGCATAAGACGTGGACCTTGCTCGAAGACGACCAGCAAGCACTTGGAGTTTTCGAACGACGCGTGATTAGGACTTTTGGGGGGGGTGGGAAAAGGGGGGGGAGGGGAAGGAGAACGAGGGGGGGGGGGGGGGGAAAAAGAGAAGGAAAGGGGGGGAGGGGGGGTGTTTAAAAAGACATTTACACCGTCTTCAACTCGAGGTTGTACAGACTGAACATTAAACATAGAGCGAATTACAACGGACACTTAATCTAACACCCAGTGGACCAAATTGGACATATTCGTTTTTGCGAAAAGTTCCACAGGTTGGAGCGGGAATCGAACCCTCACTTCATGGCAAGGGCTAGAACGACGGGTGACGCCGCTAACCGCTTGACCACGAAGCCCACGAAGTTGTAAGAATGTCGGACAACAACCCCGCAAAAATTTTGTCTCGAATCCGACCGGTAAAAGACGCAAAGGAGCGCAGCGAGCTAGGTGGTTAAACCAAGTCGAGCAAGACCTTGGAAGTGTGGGACATTCGAGGAACTGGAAACAAGCAGCCCTCAACCGAGTTTTATGGAAATATCGTGACGCTGGTGCGGTCCTAATAGGACGTTGGACCAGCATAAGTAAGTAAGTAAGTAAGTAAGCCTGTTCGTCCATAGTACCTTGTGTATTTATTTTCATTCTTCCAAATCGTTTACGGATGCTTCTGCTAGCGCCCTATGTGCATTCTGTTCCCTCATGGAATTACAACGGAATTACCAACAATATATGTTAGACACTTAAATCACTCTATCACACGATTTTTCGTAATCTCCTATTAATATCACCCATTACTAACGTCAAACAAAATATTATTAGTCAATAACAACGAGGAAATCCATTGATAACGTATTTGAAACGTATTGGTTCGCTCTAAATGTAAGAGATTAGTCAAATATAAGTCGTTAGTTTACTTTTGATTGTTGGTTTCATTAATATGCCCGTCAAGAAGGCACGCACATAATGTTCCAACAGCCATTCAACTAAATCCGGTTTCTGGTATTGTTTGACTCCTTAACAACGCCAATAAAATCACAGATCGGACTGAGTATGTTCAATCCATAAATTTGATAGAATAATAAAACCTCACCACAACCAACTCAGAAGTGTCGAACCGCAACCGAATGTCAAATTCTAATACATAAATAAGTAGGCATGGATATAGCTCGTCCGATGTGTTGACATTCGATTCCAAGCTGTTTGACTTAGCTTACAAAAGTTGGCAGCACATACACATTTTTCTTCCCAAGTGCCGGAAAATCCCCTTCTTAGCCATCGCCGTTCCGTGAAGTAAACACCATAATCCAATTCATCATCCCGTGCGAGGGGCAATTAATGGCGTTTCTTTTCGAGTCACCACGTATGATGATGCCCGTGGACCACCGTCATCAGATTCAAGACAAACAAAACTTAGTTCCACGTGGTGGTTTGAGCTTTTCCTTACTCCGAAGAACTGCGAGAACGACACAGCCTCGCACCTTTTCCTAACCTAACGCTTCCGTCCGGATACGGTGCATGGGCTGGCGAAACTTGGCTGGTAGCTTGTCTTGCCGAATAACGACCGATGGCGACGACGGTGACGACAGTGCCACAGACGGAACGACATTCGATCGTTATTGCCTTTTGTTTGCGCTAATTCCTACGGGGCACCGGCGCTTGGCCTGAAGAATAGATGGCTAATTAATATTGATAGGTATTTGATCGGAGCGGTACCTCGCTAATGGGATGCGGCTGGCCGTTCGCATTGATGGATTTTGTGCTCTGTTTGCGGAGGGATGCTGGCTATCATGTTACCAATTTTGTATTTGTACCATTTAGCTCGCGGATAGCTCGTTGGTGTGGAGATAGTTTCAATAACGATAAAAAGGATGACAATGAGTTAATGTCCGTTGATTTCAGCTTTGCTATTTCACATTTATATGCAATTAGATCCGTGAAAAAAATGAATTGTTCTTTAAATGACGGAATCAACCGTCAAATTGCTTCGACAATCATCATTTCCCCCCTCTTTAAACCAGAATTGTAAAAACAATTGAGAAAATAACACTTTCAACAATAGATTGCCGTATTTTCACTCATTTTCCAGCGAATCCTCTTCAAATACTGGAGAAAGCTCCTTCATTCCATGAAATTACCATTCCAAAAAGGGCGAACGACCCCCATTTCTCACAAGCGCTATCTTCGCAGGCCAAATTATGAATTCATGGAGACTGGGTCAGACATAAAAATAAATTAGAAAATCCGCCAGATCATTTTGGCGCTTCGCGCTTCGACACAGCATCACCTGTCCGACTACGTTTCCTGTACACCGAGAGGAAAAACACCCTCATTTTTGTTCTAGAAGGGGACGGTTATGAGAAAAGCCAGGCTTTCAAGTCGCGTCAATCATCTACCTCTAGACTGAGAGAGTGGTAAAAAGGTTGGTTTAGTCAAGCGTTAGTATTTATCTTTCACTGTGCTCTGTTCCAAGTGGGTGGAGAAATAATTTAAACCGAGCATATCGTTGAGTTTTCCTCCAACCGCCGGTCAAACTGATCGTCAAATTAGGTCCTCAATTGAAAACGTTACCAACACGCACACTCATGATCCAAAATCGATGGACAATAAACCGCTTAATAGAGCCCACCGGCCACTTGAATAGTCAAATTCCCACGAGTGCGGCTCGCCATCATTAACTGGTATCTATGCCTCTATTACGGTCGCTTTCGCTCTCTAGCCGCAAGTTGTGACTATCATCGTGTAGAACCGTAGCACCGACGCTCACCGGCACACACAATCAACCCTCGCCCACAGGACGCACAATAGTTTTACAGACGAGCCGGAAACCTCTCCTCCCCACGACGCAAAACTGCGGATTTTCATCCCAGCATTCCTGAATCGTTATTATTATTTGTTATTTTCGTTTTTATCAGCAATTTATTCATACATTCAATTTGAATAAATTCATATTATTTCAACAACGAGGGAAGCCACCGACCGACCGACCGATCTGCCCCGTACCTTGGAGATGGAAGCAAAGAGGTTAGGTGGAACGTGGAAAGAGCAATCCGGTCGGATCTGGTTCCCATCCATATGCAAACGTTCAACTCTCAGCCTCTGTCAGTGATGGGCACCAGCCCATGCAATTTCATATGTAAAGGGTGTCCACGGTATAATCTAATCGCATAGGACTACTCGCCAAAAATAAGTCCCTGAACCGATTGTCATAAAACATTCAGGGAATGAAAAACAATATTTAACATCAACATATTATTTCGCCCTGATCCTTCCTGTAAGTGTTTTTTAAACATGTGTAACTTTGGATGGGTTAATCACAGACATGTTTGCACACTTATCTTTTAGAGTGTATTCAAATGTCAACACTGCTTATAAGTTTGTTTTAAATTTTCGTTCGTTTGAGACTCGTGGAAATAATCATGGACGCGAAAAGGGAGCTCGTGATAAGTCTGTTTTTGAATAATTTTAGACCGAGTACTATTTTGAAGAAATTGAAACCAATCTTTCGCACCAACAAACGCTACAAAGAAACCGGTTCTTGGAAAATACCTCCCAGACCTGGCCGTACACGTTCATTGCTTATTCTTAACTTTAGTATCGCTGCGTGGCATTCTTTTAATAAGCTTTTTGATATGTTGAGGGTTAATGTTCATCCAGGCCTTTTCCAGATCTTCGAAAAGTTTGTCGCAGTTAGTCACATCTTCTTTGTCAACATTTTGATCCAAAATAGCCAACAGGCTTTCTATTGGATGCAGGTTCGGGCTTTGGGGTAGCCATTTCAATAGCTTAATACGAGAAGCACGGAAGAATGCAGTGGTTTTATGAGCGGTATGCTTGGGATCGTTGTGTTGCTGAAAAATAATCTTTTCTAAGCCAACCCTACATGACGACTTTGTAAAATTCTTTTTCGGAATGCTAATATACGGGTCTGCTGTCATTATTCCATCAACTTCCTCCTTCCGCACACTATGATACTGTCACCTCCAATGAAGCACTGCCTTTTGTAATTTTTTTCGACAAGTTCCTTTTTAGGTTTTGTCCAGACTCGTGCACGCTGAATACGTCTACAGGGCTCAAATTTGCTTTGATCAGTTCAGAGAACCTTGTTTTAGAATTCCAATGACTTGTCGATACACTTTTGGGCAAATTTAAGACATTTTATCCTGAAATAGTTTATAAGTAAGGAGGAATATAAAGTAAACAAACCGCTTATCATTTCGCAAAAGCAGTAATCTTTGGGCAAACCCATTTTAAAGCCCTTTTCCTTCAGTTTTCTACGCACAGTACGCTCGGAACTATTTAAGGTTGGAAATAATTCCTCGAACTACACGGCTGGTAGCGAACGAGTTTTTAATCGCTTCACGAGTAATTCGGCGATCATCGCTGGTTGTAGTTTTCCTCTTCTCATCCTCTGCCAGTTCGTTCTGTCACGCTTCTAAGTTCTTCATACTTCTTGCATATTTTCTGTACTTACTCCGTACTCACTTTATAAAGCGTGCATTTAAAAAAAAACGACTAAATGTTCAGATTTTTCATGCGATTGCCCTGCAACCTGGTGGTCGGTCCACCATTCAGTAATCAATATGTACTAGTTGCCAAAAAACTGTGAAAATTTGATAATTCCTCGGTTTATGGTTTGTTCTTACCGCCTGCTCCATCCAGGCCTAAAAAAGTCGGCCATCGTGGCCCACTTCGTGTCGGCCGGATACGATCGCAAAAACATCTACAAGATTCTGGCACTTCTAAGGAGTGTATCGAAAATAAGCTATCCACAAACTTTCTTTCCAATTATGTTGAAAACCGATATTTTATACATACAAAAAATTGATCCTTTATTGTACGAGGTTAAACTTGAACATAATGAAGCCCGGATGAAATTTAAGTTATTCCTTCACGAATTTTCGAACTTTGGATCGAATGCTCTTCATCAAGTTCCGGACAAGTGTTGCATCGCATTTTTTGGACGCTTGAGCCCAAATTTTTTTGAACTCCTGCATGTTCTCAGCTGCCTTACCAGTCTTCTTGAAGACCCTCTTCACGATTGCCCAGTAACGTTCGATGGGTCGAAGCTGAGGGCAATTTGGTGGATTGATATTTTTCTCAACGAAATCTATACCCTTTTCCGCGAGCCAATTGAGAGTGGTTTTAGCATAGTGAGTCGACGCTAAATCCGGCCAAAACAGTGGAGGTGTACTATGCTTCTTATATAAAGGCAACAATCTCTTCTGGAGACACTCAGATCGATAGATTTCCGCATTTATAGTTTCGGTAGTGTAAATAATTGTTGACTTCAAACCACAGGAACATATTGCTTGCCATACCAGTACCTTTCGACCGAATTTCTCCACTTGAATCGACCTGTCCGCATCGCTCACATCCTTCCTAACGACGGCAGTAAAGTATTGTGGACCTGGAAGGGTTTTTGAGTCCTCCTTTACATAGGTCTCATCGTCAATCAAAACGCATGCATCCGGATGCTGCAAAAGACGCGAATACAATTTCCGGGCCCTTGTTGCTGCTCGCTTCTTCTGTTCTGCACTTTGTTTCGAGATTTTCTGCTTCTTGTAGGTCTTCAGGTGGTTTCGCCTCTTGATACGCTGGAGCATTCCGACACTCGTTCCTGCTTTTTTGGCCAAATCACGTATTGACATTGATTATCTCTTATATCTCTTCATGATTAGAGATACCACTTTCTGCTCCAGTTTCGGGTTAGAAGAACCGGGTTTTCTGCCTCTTCCTGGTAGCTCATCCAAAGAATAGTGTTCCCCAAACTTATTAATGATGGTTTTAACACTCGCATGATGAATTCCAAACCGCTTCGCCAATTTTCGCATAGTAATACCCTTCTCACTTAGCCATGTGTCCAGAACCTTAATTTTCACTTCCTTTTCAATACGCGACATTTTGAAAACGCAGAATTTGAACCGCACAAACAAGTAAACAAAAGAAAGCTGACAGTCAAACGCACAGCATGCAGTGTTCAGAGCATAAAAAACCATCACAAATACATGCGTACAACGCAAATGTCTGTGGATAGCTTATATTCGATACACTCCTTAGAGAAGGGAGAGTCCATGGACTGGAAGCCTAGTTCCGGCCGTCCGACCGTTTTAAGCGACCGGAGGATTCAACAGAAGCTCAAACGGTAGACGGAAGGCAAGGTGACCACTTCTTTCCGCGCGTTGGGCTGGGAGGTCGGTGCGACCGGCCAAACGGTCAAGAAGTATTTGGCCAAAATGGAAGTCCACATGCGAACTCGTCAGTCCAAGCATACCGTGTTCGAGAACCAAGTGAAAACCCAGAAACAAAGCCTGAAGATTCTGGTCAGAGAGATCTTCCCTGCGAAGCGGAACGTGGTGGTTGTTATAGACGACGAGACGTACCTCACGTTGGACGGCAATGACTGGCAAGGCAAAGGCTTCTTCACCTCCCCGACAAATGAAATCAGCAGCGATGTGAAGTACATAGCGCACACAAAGTTCTCAGAGAAGGTGTTGCTGTGGCTCATAATCAGTGATAAAGGGATGTCACGTTCCCTCTTCTTTTTGTCGGGGCTGGCAGTGAACGGCGAAGTGCCTCCCAGAAGTTGCCGCCTTCATTAAAAAGTACCACAAGGATGACGACGTGGTGTTTTTTGGCCGGATCTAGCGTCAGTCCACTACTCGAAGCTGGCGCTGGAGGAAATGGAGTGGAAGAGCATTCCGGCCGTGCCCAAGCATGCCAACCCTTCCAACGTGCCCCAGCTTCACCCAATCGAGAAGTTCTGGGCCAATTGGAAGAAGAGAGTAAATTCAAATAATTTCGTGGTCAAAACGACGGATGATTTGATAAAAATGACGACCAACTGAAAAATATGCCTACAAGCTTCTTTTTTTCACCTATGGCAAAAGTTCCGGCTAACTGCCACAAGGCGGCACGGCAGCGAGTAGAAGTATTTTTGTGAAGTTTTTAATTTTTTGATGAATAAAATGCAATTTGGTTTGTTAAATTATATTTTTCCGTTCTTTATTACCATCCATCCGAAAAAAAGCCGCTTTTTTATCGCGCGCATTATATTTGAGCAATTTTTTTGATCGATAGACCTCTCTGATAGATTTTCAACGATAAGTTTACGGATATCTACGGAAATTTCGTTTTTTTCATCTTAGCAGATTGAAACGCGCACTAGTAATTCAAAATCAATGACAAACATATCGTTTTGACGTTTTCCTGCCGTTTGAGGGGAAGGAAACTATTCGCTCGCAAATAACGGTGGTGTGCAGTTGTGTTCTTTGTATTGCATACTCTATTTTGTCCAGGAAAAATAAATTTCTATTAAAATTACGCAAGAGTTTGAACAATGTTTGTAATTTTGTAAATTTAACGATACGAAGTCTATTAAGTATGTTGAAAATACTACAATTTGTCCAAATATGCTGATCCCATATATTTGATATTAGAAACAAATATTCTGAGTTAAACGCAATGACAGCAGATTTGTACTTAATTTTGCCCACTGTTTTCTATCGCTCAAAACCGTTTAGTCCCGCTTATTTCTTGGCTTTTGGTGCGAAGCTTTTTGTCAAATGCAGCTTTTTATTTGCGACGGAACACTTGCTTTCGATCGACAGTCAAACGTTCCCATAATGAAACTCACTCAGTGTAAGCAAAACTTCATTAAAATTAACCCAAGTGGGTAAACTTTTACAGCGTTTCGAAAGTGAAGCGATTTTACCGTGGACACCCTTTAGCATCCCTCTTCACGTGTGGAGCTGTTTGGATGGACGCATTTTCCTGCGTTGCTTGGGGATGGTTTTATGGATTAATTTGTAAATGACGGGCTTTGGTTTGGATAGGTTGCCTCTTGGTGCCACGGTTTGAGGGATAAGGGAGGTTCGGAGCGGATGAAGGCGGGGTAATTTATGCGTACATATGAATTCGTAAGTGAACATTTGTGACAGCGTGGGAGGAATCCGGGAGCAGCTGGGAATGATTCAAATTTAAGATGATTTTAACACATTGTTAGAATGGCGAATGATTTGTTTGGTTTTGTCCAAGTGTTTGTATCATATACAGAAAATACTGATTTTTGACAGTCGCCTTCAATTTGAGTTTCTAGTTTTGGCTTGTCCGACCTATAGATAAATAACGAAATTTTTCAAATTTTTCGGCATAGAAAATAACCGGAATAGCTGGACAAAAAGCTGCTCAAAAGTGGTTGATTTTGGTTTTAGTTGTCTTCTTTTGATTCGTGCTGAATTTTTGGGTAGTAATGGTATTTTATGGTCGTTGAAAGTAGTAAATTTTCTACACGGGTAATGGAAAGTACTGGATATTTGTGTTTAAATAACTTAAATTTAAGTAAACGCGTTACATTATCTTATGAGGTAGAAATAAATGTGCTCTGTTGTTTAATTCTAACTCAACGGTTGAGTAATGTATACATTACCTAAAAGTTGATAAAAAAAATCTGTAGATGAGAATTCAGGCTACTTCTAGACCACAGCCAAAATTCAGCTCAATTGGTTCTTGAGAAAATGAAAGGCAAGTCCCCTAACATGACAATTTTGAATGAAAATCAGGCTTTGCTCTTATTGTATTGTCCGTCACTGGATGACCTAAACGTTCAAGGTTCAAATCCAGGTTGCTCCATATGTTTATTTTTTCAACATCAATATATTCATTAAGGCAAATTTATGAAATTCATATTGATTTCTTATAGCAAATTATCATAATGCAATCTTATGAATATCGAAAGTTTATTTCGCTGAGTGTTTTACATGGCTGAAGCAGAGTATCCTGATTATAAGAACAGAGTCAACTACAAAAACATCAAACTCAGGTAAGTGGTTTAACCCCTACTTAATTGAATAGACGTACCGGAAATGGGCAGTCATCTTTTATGTGTTGAATTGGTTCATTCCCACTAAGTATTTACTTTTAAAAGGCATGCACTCACAGGTGCTGGGTGGCCACCTAGTGGTAATTAAAAACTAGGAAGCACCCGGGAATATGAGCACAGTTTAAAAAGAAACACACAATTTTATGTAAATTTAAGCAAGACTCTCGCTGCCCGTTTTTTACAGAACAAATTGTCGAAGCTGAGCATGGGTTCTAGAGTAGATTAACAAAACGTCGTCCGTTCATCATCCAAGTGATAAAGGAGAACGCTTGGCAACGCTTGCTTGAAAACATAGAAACAAGCCCACGGAGTATTGGAGACGTGTTTTGTGAACCGACAAATCAAAGTTTGAATTTTTCAACAAAAACATTGTAAGCGAGTGTGATGGAACGATGATGAGGGATTGCAGGACCGTCGTTCGAATTTTGAGTTGTATGATGGCTGACGTTTATAAGGAGAATCTGACAAAATCTCTACAAAAAGCTGGATCGGGAAACGTTTTCGACATGGAGTTTTCATAAGGGCCAATGACGCTAACGTAAATAATGGCATCTTCAGCAAATTTCTTGAGCGTGAGCATGATTGACCACCCGAGGTTACTACTCCGTTGTCGCCCAGTCAGCTGTTATTACACAGATGATGCTTGGGACTAACATACATCTTCAATGTGTAAAAACTGGTGATCCCAAACTAAGGCAAAACCGACGCCGGCCCGCCCGAATGCAGGTCAAGTAAGGAAAGGGTAGGAATTTGTTGATGTGATACTCGCTTTATTGGAAGCCGCGGAGTCCACTGCACTTCCACGAGAAATCACTGGGATTTTGGATAACAGAAATGGGTGGCAGCAGGGTTCGTTTTGGTTAACGATAAACTGTCAAGTGAAATATTTGTAAAAAAGTATCGATTTCCAATTTGAACCGATATAAACCAACAGTAAGGATGCTATTGGGGCCACTCACAGAGTGTGATAGTGGTATTTCATTAGGAAAACAAGGTAATTCATCTCAACGCAACGAACAATAGGCAACCGAAACAATAAACAAAACGCTACGTCCGATAACAAAACATTGCGGAACAAAGTATCGACACAATCGATTCAACCGATTCAACCGATTCAACTCGGCTTCTTCCACAAATTTCTTGAACATGCAAACTACCACTTCTATTTTAAGGGGGGACTCCTCTTCTGTACAATCATCGCGGTAATTCACTATGATTAAGCTAGAATTCTCGAGAAATGCGCGGAAGAAGCCATTGTTTATGTTTGACGACATTGGCCCTTATGAAAACTCCATGTCGATTTTGTTTTTCAACAAAACAACGACCAAAAGTACACCGTAAAGAAGACTAACTCCGTTCACGTTGTGTAAAACCACTAGAATGGCCAACACCAGAGTCCAGATTAAAATACGACAATTATTTTCTTGCTCTTAAGAAAGCGTGCAATCAAATAAATTTTGCTGACAGTATGCCAAAACGTCTACAACAAGTCATCAAGGCAAATGGAGGACATACTAGTTATTGTTATTGTTAACTTTCTCTCATAATTCATTTTATCCTTTTCCAGTTGTGGTCTTTTATTTTTGTCGTACTCTTTTTCACTCATCTAACTTTTTGTTATTTTTGTTTTGTTATGAACTTAATTGAACTCATTGCGATAAAAGCGCTGAAAACAATATTAAATTTATCATTATAGGCATAAAAATCTGATCATATCTGAAAAACACTAAACAGTTTGGAAGAAATATTTAATTACCTGCGTTATCTAATGCACATAAAGGAAATGTTAGATTTGGCATAAATTAATGGGATTTTATTTCACTCCATAAGCATTGAATTATTTCGAAATCGATAAAGACGTAGAAGTAGAAACTAAGTTCCGAGGAACTATCTTGCTGAGATACATAACAAACTGCATCCATATAGCCAGAATTGAATTATCTTTTAAAGCTAGAGGCATTTAATATCTGGAGCAAGAAAACGGATCTATCTTAACAAGTTTATAAAATAAAAATGTTGAGTACTTTAAACGAAGGCCATTTAAGATGCGGCCCAGTAAGAATTGGAATATACACTATATTTCGGATATACGTAATGCTGAAGGTATATGGTGAGATTCTGTTTTACCTCATTATGTTCGACTTTATGAACTGAACCTTTGAAGAGTGCTCGAAAATACAAAAAATCGTAGACCTGATCAGTGCTGAGAACTGTATTCCTGTTTTCTAGTCTATCAATACTTGTCTTCTGACTTCTAGATTTTGATGATATTAATTCTCATCTAGCTGGATTTCTTGAAAATTGAGTCACATATGTTTTTGTAAAAGATCCATATGGAATGAAATTTTAAAAGCTTGTCTTATTGCTGTAAAATTTTGATTGATTAGCTTGTTTATAATTAAAGATTGCCTAGCTGTAATTATTTGTTGTTTAATTATTCTTTGTTCTGCATTCACTGTATCAATGATCTTATTAATCCTATTTTCCAAATGTTGGTTAAGTTTGACCTGTATATTATTTTGCCTGGTGAGATCCAGATTCCTATCTTTTAAATCTTTACTGTCATTATTAATTTGGATTAAGTCATTCTCATCCAAATTTCCGGTAATTACTTTGATGGTTGAGCCCAATAAATTTAAAAGCTCCTCTTTTTTTCCTTGTATGTTTGATTGCGTAAAAGTCTTCTGTATAAATTCCAAACTTCATTGAGCTTCGCGTTTAGCATAGATGTCAAGTCCGTGAAATCTTCGAAAATTTTGAGTCCATCGATAGCAAGTTCGATGTTATCTAAAAGTGGTCTGTATTTAGTTAAGTCGATAGCGTGGTATATTCGATGTCTGCCCGTCTTAAGAATTGTGTTTCCTGTCTGTAGCGTCAAGAGTCCTGGATTTCAGCGTCAAATCGAAAAGTTGTATTGTCTGTGATGCGGTCATCACAATAGTCAATGTCATGGTCAGGGTCACTGGTTGAATCCACATCTGAAATTAAATGTGACAAAATTTTGGGTGGATTCATTTTCTCCGAATATTATCTTTATGGATTTCCCTATCAAAGTTGTCGAGGAAGGTTCTCCCGTGGTCTTCGACTACTTTGATTGGTTGGTATTTCTCCCGACCCTTATTCCTAATTCCTTGTATTTTGTTGTAAACAGTGTCCTCCGGTGTGAGGACTGGTGGGTCCTCTCTTGTTTTATTATGATATCCCAAATTTTTATTTTTTGTAATGTTTGAGTTTTTGATTACTTCTTCGAAAAAGTTATTTCTATTTTCTAAAATTTTTCCCATATCCAAAGGCCTTTCCTCTCCATCCCGTAGAGCATAAAAAATTTCTCTGGGTTTAAATTTTGTTGCCGAATGTACCGTGTTATTATAGCACGTAGACGCAATTCTAAATATTTCCTTATCAGTCATATCGGGATAATCCGGTTTGGTGCATCGAAAAATTTCATTCAACGTTGAGTGGAATCTTTCGACTGTTCCATTGCTTTTACTATGATTTGGAGGAGTGAAGTGAATTTGGATATTCAAATTATCAAAAAGAGCTCTAATTTCAATGGACCTTAGAGAAGGCTCATTGTCAGATATAATTAAATTTGGGGTACCATACAAAGAGAAGTATTTGGTAAGTCCACTTCTGACGTCGTGGATGTTTCGTGATTTGATCGGTATTATTGTACCGAATCGAGAGAATTTATCTAGGAAAGAAATAAAAATGTTAGGTTGTTTGATGAAAATATCTATGTGTATTATTTCTAAAGGCTTTTTCGATGTGGGTGTTGACCCTAGTTTTATTTTGTACGGATGTCTCTCGTACTTATTTTTATTACAAATGCGACAGAGTCTTATGAACTGTCGTATTTTACATTTCATTCCCGGGAAAAAATATCTACTAGAAATTTGACTATTATTTTCCCAAATTCCCCTATGTCCATTTGAATGTGTTTGATCGATTATCAAATTCTGATCTTCAGCCGTTTTAAGATCAATTAATATTTTTTGTGAAAGGCAGACTTTAAAGGGTTTTCCTCTACTAAAATAATTCTTGTAAACTATTTGAATGGTTTGTATTAAACTTTCGGGGCAAGAAATACAATTGGTTCTTTTTGGATCTATAAATTCTTTAAACATTTTAATAAGATACGGTACGCCAAAATTAGTTTTTGTAATAGTTCTTCTGAACATACGAGGAAATATTGCTTCGTAAGTTTCCTCTTCATTTACTCCGATTTTTAAGATAATTTGATTACTGAATTTATTCAGCGGAGATTCCGTGCAGGGAATGAATGCTGAATCGTCAGTATCTGCGGAGTGTACCGTTTCGTCATCTGAAGAAGGTTCGTCTTCATGACTAGATGATGAGGGTGAATTTTCCTCTACGTCGTTAGCATTCAATTCCTCTCGTACTCTTGAAAGGCTATCTGCTACGACGTTTTGCTTTCCCGGTCTATATTTTATTTCATAGTCGAACTCTTCCAAGTAAAGGCGCCAATGAATTAGCCTACTATTGGAATCTTTGAGATTCAGACTATATGTTAATGGCTTATGATCTGTGTACAATGTGAATTTTCTTCCGTAAAGGTACGGCCGAAAATACTTACATGCCCACACGATTGCCAATAACTCTTTCTCAATAGCGGAGTAATTTTCCTCCGATTTATTGAGGGTGCGGGAAGCGAAGGCGATTGGCTTATCGCTACCAATTTGACCTTGGGAGAGAACAGCGCCAACAGCATAGTTGGAGGCGTCTGTTGTCAAAATAAACGGTTTAGTAAAATCAGGGTACTGGAGGATATCGCTCGAGGTAAGGATGTTTCTACAACGCTCAAAGGCATCTATGAAACTCTTAGAATGAGCAATTTTTTCACCCTTTCGCAGTGCCTGGGTCAATGGTTTAGCTATTTTCGCAAAATCACGTATAAACTTGCGATAGTAGCCTAAAATGCCAAGGAAACCTCTAAGTTCCTTTTCATTTTTCGGTAGTGGCCACTTTCTGATAACTTCTAGTTTATCAGGGTTAGGCCTGACTCCATCACGTGTTACAATATGTCCAAGAAAGGCAACTTCCTTGTGTAAAAATTCACTCTTATCAAGTTGAATTTTCATATTGTATTTCCGGAGAGTATCAAAAATTTTCCTCAAATTGTCGAGGTGTTCTTTAAGGCTCGTTGAGAACACGATGATGTCATCCATGTAAACCAGGCATCTGACACCTATATGTTCTCGCAATATATTATCCATGACGCGTTGGAACGTCGATGGAGCATTTTTGAGGCCAAAAGGCATTCTCAAAAATTCATAGTGCCCGTTCTCGACACTAAAAGCTGTTTTCTCAATATCGCTCTTACTAACCTCGATCTGATGAAAACCAGATGCAAGATCGAGAGTAGAGAAATACATACAACGGCCTAACTTATCGAGAATATCGGTTATGTTAGGTATGGGATAACGATCGTCAATCGTTTTCTCATTCAACTTCCGATAATCAATGACAAGACGCCATTTCTTTTTGCCGGATGCGTCCAGTTTCTTAGGAACTATCCAGACGGGTGACGTCCACGGGCTGTTCGAAGGTCTAATAATACCTTGGTCGAGCATTTTAGAAATCTGTCGCTGAACTTCCTCTCTGTGACAGAAAGGGTAGCGGTATGATTTCGTGTGAATTGGTATGTCGTCACGTGTTGTAATTCTATGTTTGATTGCGTTTGTGAAGGTCAATTGCTGTCCTTCCATAAAGAAAATATTATCGTAGTCTGCAATCATTTTTAATAAGTTGGTTTTTTCTTCGATATTTAAATGATCAAGTCTCAACTGATCAAAAAGTGGTTTTCTATTAAACTCGTTTTCCTCGTCTTGAGTTGGTTCCTCCAAAGAGAAGTTATTAAGTTCGGCTTCCAGAGGCTCGTCAATTTCTAATTTTGTAGGTTCATTTTTCAGGTTTGTTACAATTGCAAGAAAACGTTTATCTGTACAACTGTAAATTCCAGTTGGTAGTAATATATCTGGGGTTAAAAGAATATCATTCTCGAGAAAAAAGTCTCCGTCATTCAACATTGAAGGTAGACTCAACACTTTAGATTCATTGGAATTAAATTGAGCCACTGTTTTTTCTGGGTATTTACGTGACATTTGTATTACGCCAGTGGGGAATTTTAGTTTATTTTCTGTTGTCAGAATATCAGCTTTCATCGTACGCAAGGTTTCGTATCCGATGAGGCCGTCGAAAAAATTATGGAAGTCAAACACGTAAAAGATTTGTTTGTTCGAACCCGGTACGCTTGGAAATGGGTTGAATTCTGCAAATTTATTAACAAGATGCGTACCTGATACATTTCTTATTCTCATGGCCTGTGTGAAACGGCACTTTTCATAATTAACGTGTTTTGTACTGATGTAGTTTTTGTTTGCACCAGTGTCAATCAAAAACTTCAGTGGTCCTTTGCTAGTAAGAATTTTTACATATGGTAGGAAATTATTTATCTCTTCCTTAGTACTTCCGCCATTAAATGAAAATTTATCTCATCGGTATCACAAGCTACTTCTTCATTCCTTTCTAATTCTGCTGAACCCGATATACAAGGGATGGGTTCAGTGTCGGGGGCTTCGTCATAATATTGATGTGTTTCATCGTATTCGTAGTGGGGCTCATAAGGCTCATAAAAATCTTCACCCTCATGATAGTTTATCACGCGGGGTCTATTTATATAATTTATCTGCTTTGACCTTACAGATGGATCGACCTCCATGGGTGTTGGTTTTGGCAGCTGCATTGGTCTCGGTTCAAAAGCATTTCTTAGTTGCACATTAGGTGCATTATTGAAAGTGGTTGGAAATTTTCTTGGTGGGACTTGTGGTCTCGAATTAAAGTTTTGTGCGGGAAAATAGTTCCGCTGTGGCTGATTAGGGAATTGATAATTTTTGAAAGGTTGGGGTGGTTTGAAATTAAATTTTTGTTGTTGGTTTGGGATTTGGAAGTGTTGCTGTGTTGGTTTTGAAGGACCTGGCAACATAAGTGGTTTGGGAGGCCTGATTGGCTCCGGTTTGTTTAGGCCAAACCTGTTTTGAAAATTTCTTTCTTCCACACACGCATCAAATGCTTCTTTCAATTTCTTAGGCTGACGTGCTCTCACGTTACCGCCAATGGGTTCTCTAAGCCCAGCTAAAAACACTTGTAGTGCATTTTCCTGATGTGTTTTTGTGCGATCAGCTCGCAGATTTGCATTTGTTGTAGAGATATTTGTATGGTTGATAAGCAGTGAAAGGACGTTCTGCACTGAACCATAAAATTCCTCGATGCTACCAGTTTGTTGCAACTGGAATAGCTCTCGAGTAAGCGTGACTGAATCTCGCTTATCGTTATAGTAGGCGATTAAATTTGCCTTTATTTCATTCCACTTTAGTGGGGTGCCGTGAATTTCCAGTACTTGGTCGGCATCTCCCGTAATTTTAGCCCTTATAGATTGCAACCAGACCTCTTCGAACGGAGTGTCTTTCATTGTATCTAAGAAGGGAAGTAAATTTTCAACTGCTCGGATGAATGCGTGCAGCTTCACAGGGTTACCATCGAAAGACGGGAGTTCCCTTATTGCTTGAGGCGTTTGCATCGCCTTTAGCACTTTTTCGGCTCGTTGGAACATTTCGTTTGTTCGCAAAACTTGAGCCTCCTCTTCTTCTTGGTTTGGAACTGAATTATTCACTGGTTCCATTTTGAGAAAAAAAGGTCTCTATTTAAAAATCTATTTAATCACAATTTCACTAATTACAAATTATTTAAACAATTTCACTAATTTCACTTTTTCGGATTTGGAAAATTGAGAAAGCACTATAGTATTTTTTGATAGGTAGAGTAGAAGTAAATAGGTAGATAGTTAATTGAAAATTACTCACCGTGACAATCCGATGTTCGCTCGGGCTGGCCTGCCTGGCTGATGATGTAGATTTCTTCGAAGGGAGTTGGTCCGATTCTGCAAAGCTCTTCTGTAGAAATGGTTCACTACACTGCGATATTCACTCGCGGCGACCCGAATGGTGGAAACTATTCACTACTTCTGAACTTTTAAACAAAACCGATCCGCACGACTGCGCCAATTAAGAACTCATTTGGAGTTTCGGGGTTTTTAAAAAAGGTGAACACTGAACTACACTATGTGAAGGTAAGACTAATAATGATTTTATTGAATGATCGAAATTGGTTGAAACCTACCAATGTCCCTAAAAGTCCTAACACTGCAATTCTCAGCTCAGGTGGTCGGGTTCGTAGTCCAAGTCGATGTCGCATGTTGTTGTCCTACTGTTGTCATGTGCTGCGTCGGCTGTCCTGGGTGCGTTGGCTTGTTATTATCCGGTGGCCTCGATGGGCTCGGTGTCGAATGTGCTTACGGTTGCACGTTGGTTATTATGTTGATGAGCTGTTCTTTGGTGACGGGTGATGATGTGTTGGAAAGTTGAATGGCCCTCGTGTTAACTTAATATTGCGAATTGGAAGAGAAAAGATATGATGGAAGATGGAAAAAAAAAAAATATGGATGGGAGCAATCTTGTTGGTCTGCTTTTGGGACTTATGGGGGGGGTGGGGGGGGTGGAAAGGTTTGAAATGGGAAAACGCTGATTGAGGATTTAAACACAAACTTGAATTTGGTAGGAACATCCCCTCGAGCCGTAGCCAAGTAAAATGTTTGTCCCGGTAGCTGTTTGAAGCCATTGAATTTTGTCAATATCTGATCATACAGTTTTCTGGCACGGATTCTGGCCACATTGTTCTGCTTTTCATACCTATTTGGTTGTCTACAGGTACGGTATGGCTTAGAGCCTGCCCGGAGATGAATCCGTTGCACGGTACTGCGTGCGGCACGAAATTTTTTGGCCAAATCGTGGTCTGAGATGTTGGGGTTTGCCTTAATGTTCTTTCTTGATGACTTGACAGTACCCGCCCGACACTTGCTTGAGGCTTGCGATCTGTCCACAAAGTTTCTCTGTACTTTTTCAAAACACGCCACATGGTATTTCGGGGAAAACCCAACACTTTAGTAAGTTTTGGCCCAGACCACGAAGGGTTTTCCAAATGATTGCGCACAATTATTTTTCTTCTTTCTTCTTCCATTTTGTATTTCTCTGAAATACGTCCGAACTGCACCGCGAAAAATAACTTCTGATGTTGTTATTGTTATAGAGAGCCACACCTTACAGCAATTTGAAGAAAAAATAGCGAAACAACTATTACTATTTGGTTTTGATTCTCGAACTTTCCTTCGAATACCATTTTTAATATTTTGGACACTATATTGGCTAACCTGAGCGGTCATTTTGTTCCACATTTTTTCATCTCTGCTGTATCCCGTGTCACCTTTCCACTCTTCTTCAATTTCTGCTTGACAACTGCCAAATATTTCTCAATTGAGTGGAATTGCGGGCAGTTGAGTGGATCATTGTACCAATGTAGTACTTCTCCGGTGTAGTGGCAGCTTGCCAAATCAGGCCAAAACTTTACAGGTCCATTGTAAGTTTTAATGTACGGAAAAATACGATTTTCCCGGATGTCTTGTCCGCAGCTGCAAATACCTTGCCAGATCATAAGATTTCTTACGAATTCATCGGCAAAACCAAATTTTAACTTGCTAGCGACATCACCTCCATTAATGGCTTTATAGAGCTCTTGTCCGGAAAGCTGTCCATAATCCGTCTTCACGTACGTTTTGTCGTCCATGAGGATGCATCCTTCTTACTTCGTAAAAACCTCATTGTACAACTTTTGGGCACGTCTTTTGGCTACTAAAGGGTTTTCCGATCAAAATATGGTCAAACAGTAATGTGTGTGAGTGGATCAAAGTTTTTATTATCAAGCCAAATTCCTTTTCTTTTTCAAGTTCAGTTAATACAGAATACAGGAGAAATATTCAGCTAAGCTTCCTTTTCACCGAATGCGAATTGCCGGGTTTTTCGTTCAAAACCTACCATAAGATTGTTTACAGTCTCCTTGTTCACTTTATTCGCCGCAGAACGCCAGTTTGCCTTGAACTGTTCCTCGTTCACAACAGCTTTTTGAGTCTTCTTAAGGTTCCGCTTGACGATGGCCCAATATTGTTCGATTGGGCGAAGCTCTGACGTGTTGGGAGGGTTCTTGTCCTTGGGCACCACTTGAACGTTGTTGGCAGCATACCACTCCATGGCCTTTTGTTCCGTAATGGAAAATGCCAAATCCGGCCAAAATAGAACGGAACAATTGTGTCGCTTCAGGAAAGACGGTTCCGGTCGCAATATAAACGTTGCTCTTCAAGCCACAGATACAGATGGCCTGCCACACCATATATTTCTTCACGAACTTTGACAGTTTAATGTGCTTGAAAATATTTGCCACCTTTCCCCGTTCGGTTGCCGTATAAAATTTCTGTCCAGGAAGCTGTTTAAAGTCTACCTTGACGTAAGTTTCATCGTCCTGTACCACGCAATCAAACTTCGTCAGCATCGTCGTGTACAATTTTCGCCATCGTGCTTTGGCCGACGTGTTTTGTTTATCGTCGCGATTTGAAGTTACCACTTTCTTGTGAGTCGACAGTCCAGCTCGTTTTTTAGCTCTATCCACGGTTGAAGGCGCCACTCCCAGCTTCTTTGCGACATCTCGGACGGAGAGGTTGGGGTTCCGCTCGAAACAGCGGGCAACTCTTTTTATCGTCGCCGTGGCCTCCGGCTTTTGATTTCCCGCCGATCCAGCTTTCCTGGCTGTCGACAAACGTTCACCGATCACTTTTAATGCGTTGGTAACAGTTGATTTAGCCACATTCAACAATTTCGCCAACTTGGCGTGAGAGTAGTTTGGATTTTCGCCATGCACGTGCAAAATTTTGATGCGTTGCTTCTCTTCCTTCGACGACATTTTGATAACTGAAGTGCTAATCTCAAAATCAAAATAGAGGCATAATGCTACACGCACACATCTTTAAAATGAGGGGAGTGCACATTTTTTTAATGCACGATGAAAGGAAATGCACCAAGTTTAAGTCGACAAACTTTTGATCGAAACACCCTTTGGATTCTGATTCAGTGTCCTGTTTGGTTGCTTACTGGCCCGAAAAGATCGAAATACTTCCCGCAGACGAATCCTTCTGAGGGTGTGTTATTGGCATTGAATTTCTTGGCAATCTTATAACCCCACAGCTCTAAGTTTGCCCCAATCGATCTCAATGCCCTCAAATGCGGCTTCCAATCCTTAACTCCATTACGACGACCCAACAAACATCGATGTCGAATAACCGCTTATTCAAACAATTTTGGAGAAGTGATTAAGCTTTCTAGAAGAAAAATCTGAACAACTTCTCCAAATTTGTTTGAACAAGCGGTTATTCGACACCGATGTTTGTTGGGGATAGTAGATACGATCGATAGTATGCCGGCCACGAAAATGTTTGAGAAAGTTGCACACGGTCGATTCAGCCAATTTCAACGACTTTGCGATTTTTGAACCCGTCCACGGCGGACATTCGAAGTGGGTGTCCAAAATTAATTTTTGGTTCGCGGCTTCCATCATTTTTTTTTTTTTTAAACAAAACGAATCGCGACGAACTTTTCAGCACTAAATTGAGAAACATTTCAAAATAAACTGCTGTCAAAATTTTTCAGATCCAACCACTAGCAGTGCTGCAGTAAAATAAATAATGCATACAGATATAAACGGGTGGCAACTAAAATTCAGGATTTTTTTCTCTCAAGCTTTCAAATAAAGACAAACATACTTGAAAAAGATCTGATATATTGAAATTAAAGATCATTAACATTTGAAAACGGCCCGTAATCGGCTGTTTGGCGAAGCTTCCGTTTGAGGTCGGAACAGGAGCTCACGGCATTCATGTCAACAAAAAATGCATCTCTATCTGCAATGGTAGAATAATCAACTCTTTGCAATTCGTGGCTCTTCAGTTATTTTTGTACACCAAGGAGCTCAAAATCCCTAAGAAATCTTCGATTCGGCGACACTGAGGAAGATTTTTCACATGGGATTGAATGGGTATTCAGGAACGATTGTTTTTTTTTTTTTTGGCTGGATGCGATGAATTCATCATGAATCATGACTTTTTCTCCGGCCAAAACACGTATTGTCAATCTGCTTGTTTTTTGTTTTTGTAGAAATGGGATCAACATATCTTCAAATATTCGTTCTGGTACACATCTTGATTGATAGCCAAACCATGGCTTAGAAATACCTCTCTCGGAAATTGATATGTACAGTATCACTTTGTGTTTAAACTTATCTTTAAACGTATATTTTATGTTCGGAGATGCAGTAGAAATACCCAGGTAGCACACTACGACCATAATTAGTTGTAGTAACTCGAGTATGACTTAACAACCCGAGCAGAATACAAAACCATATGAATACCTAATTTTGATCTTGATAACTGGCCTTGGTATTAAAGAGCTCAGATTAAGAGGTAAAATACCTAAGCAAAATACCTAAGAATTGCAAGCAAAATGTCTCTAGAATAACTAAACTTGATATTCCGGATACCTGGGTAAGTATCTGGTCACCTTAGAGGTATTATTTTGGTATTGTCTTACCTCAATTCGGTATTCGCATGACATTGTGGGAACAATTTGAAGGTATTATCCTCAGGTATTTTACCTCTTAATCTGAGCTCATAAATACCAAGGCCAGTTATCAAGTTATTCGCTTCTGCTCGTCATATTTATGTAACCTCAACCGGATGGCAACAAGTGTTCTACCAGGGTATCTATGGAATATTATCGATCTTTTACGGGAATGCAAGTCTTTGAAAAAGCGAAGTATCTTTCGTCGTCTAAAACAAAACATTTTCCGGAATAATTTTTCATCAACCAGCGGCATCAGAATTTCAGCGTTGAAATCTGTTTCTGAACGTATTTTGGATCTTTTTTTCTCTTTTCGGTACTTCATTCAGACTCTTTTCAATGTTTTGCAGATGTACTGGTGACAACAGATGAACTTTTTTTGTGGCACTTCGTTGGATCAGTGAATCCTTGTTGTCACACTTGTTGAATCCTTGTTGAAGACACGAGAAAGAGATCGAAGTCCTTTTGCGTCCATGATTTTGGCTTGTCTTCCACTACCTTGCTTGCGAGTTGTTGTTGACGTAGACTACGTCTTACGGCAAGGGTAGGGTGTCAAATGAAAATCTAAAATATTGCGACCGTCACGAAAAACCGTACGTTTTGTACGCGAATAACTCAAATAATCCACGATAGATTTACATGATTTCTTCCTCAATCGGTCGGAAATTTTACCGCGCTCCAATTCAATTGTCCAACATTATTCTCAAACAATAGTAAACTATTGAAAATAACGCAAATATAAGGTGATGTCTTATAATGTCATTTTGCAGAGTAAATTTACCAAATTTCCTATCACAGTTTTCAAATCGAAGCAAGGAACGTCTTGCATCATCTTCTTCTTCTTTGTATTAGAGAGAGACTTTAACCAATCATGTCATTCGTCTCTCTATGTACGTCTCGCATGCAGCTGAGAACGGTATAAAACGCACACTTAGGAAAAAATTTGCCTCATTCATTTGGCAGCATTGAAGCTGTGCGGAGCTGGTCGCTGGTAGCTGGTCGCAGGCAGCTGGTCGCAGCTGCTGCATTCGTCCGGCAGCGGAGCTGGTCGCAGAGGCAGCTGGTAGTCGCGTAGTAGCTGGTGGTGGTAAATACCACGGCTCTCCCGAACAGCGATCGTCGCGATGAGGTAAAATGTCGGATTATGGGGGCGCACAATCGCGTCGGTTTGTGCAAGCCGCCATCTTACCTCACCATGGCGATTGTTTCGCCGCGACTTCGAAAACGCTGCTGTTTGGGGGAAAGCGTCCTTGGGGGCGAGCAGCAGTAGGTGAAATAATCTGTCCTAAATAGGACAATAAATTAAAACAAAAGAGTTGTTTATTAAAGAACTAATCTTAAATTTCTTTCGATGCTCGATGGAGGGCGAGCCGTCGGTTAAAGTTTTACCCAGCTTTTTGGCGCAATCCATAAACTTATAATCTGTCCTTTTGAGGACAACCAATTAAATTAAAAGAGTTGTTTGTACAAGAGTTAAATTTTATTTCGTTTGGTTTGTGCGCCTAATATCATGGTGCCGATTCGTTCGCCGCAACTGCAAAAACGCCTCCATGGAGGGCACGCCGTCGGGAAAATTTTATCCAGCTAGTTGGCGCAACCCACTAATAAATAATCTGTCCTTTTGAGGACAACCAATCCAGTTCAGAGAGTTGCTTATAGAAGAATTAAATTAATATTTCGTTCGGTTTGTGCACCATTTAATCTAGTGCCGATTTGTTCGTCACGACTGCAAAAACGCTACTGTTTGCGGGAGAGCCTCCATGTAAGGCGAGCAGGACAATTCTCGGTCGGTGAAAAAAAATTCCTAACTGGTTGGCACAACCCGCGATGAATCAATAAATCAATTCAATTTCTAATTTAAGACAGTTATTTGAATAAGAGTTTATCTTACATTTCGGTCGATTGGCAGTCATATTGGATTTTGCCAAGTCGTTACTAGGCAACAGTGTGCTATGCAGCGGATCCATAAAATCAGTGAAAATAAATCAAAGCCTGCCGGTGCTTTGATTTATTTTCACCGAAAAATCCTACCAGATACAACTCCATCTTTGCTACTTTCAATTTAATATTCTCAGCTTGAGAGTTTGTTTGATTGGGATTTTCGTTTCAAATTGTCGATTTGCAGCCAGTGGTATTAGCAAAACTTGTTTTCCCTTCGTCGCATACCTTAAACCACACAAATTCCCTATCACGGACACCATTTTCGATGTCGAACATGATATTGCGAACCAACATTCTCTGTAAATTCCAATTAGTAGTGTGTTATGAACAGTTGTTCTGTTGTGTTAACGATTCTCGTTGGATAGAGTCCTACCTCTAGGAAGAAAAACTTTTTGAGAAACATAGTGAAAGTGAGAACCGATTTGATCCAGAACGCTTGCGCAGATTCAGGCAAGTCATAAAGAGCGAACATAAATCCTCCGAATAATGCGCTGAACATGTTTTAATGCGTGATTATTTTCTCAGGTGTTTATTTTATATTTATAAGAATTTATTATGTATTAACCATCTTTTTCTCCCATATCCATTGCAAAGAATAATGAAATTTTATAAAACTCACTCTCTTTTTTCTGCGAGATCTAATATATTTATATATATTTCGATTTCCTTAACGTTTTACCCATAATGGATTCACTAATTTACCTGATATTTACATAGAAACATGAATAATAATTTCACAAGAAAACCATAGACCATATTTTAGGTACGCATTTAACCTTATATTCCCAACTATGGCGTTATTTATTCATCGCATAGTAAAATGTAGAATATAAAAGTTTTCAATGGAAAAGTAAGAGTGAGCGGTTGTGTATTTTTCGAAGAGCTTATTCATACCAACACCTATATAACTAAATGAATATAGTGGGAATTTTATTGTTTTGAAATGGAATGGCCTATTGATCACATGAGAAAATCATTTAGATGTTATTAACTAGCTTTGTATTCCGTATAGTATACCGAATACAGCCGAATGCCCGGAGCGATAAAATAAATAAACTTTTCTGAAATTCGTTCGAACAAGAATCCTTAATGATATCCATATCCATCGAAAGTTTTTGACTTAATAATGATGGTGGGGGGGGGGGGGACTAAAACTAGTTAAAACTATCATTAATTTAATAATTTTATATTCCCTAACAGATCCTCAACTATCTTCTAGGCCTTAAAGATAGCCCATCGTAAAACGTACAACCGTGGCCGTGTCATTTAAACCAAAAGGCCACCAAAGAGTTATAAAGAGTGTACAAGTGTACTGACTTCATAAAACCAAACGGCCCTTTTCAGGGCCACCAAATAATATCTCAAGAGCGTACAATAGAATTTTCTTACATACTGGCTTTAAGACGCTGGTCTAATGTCCCATAAGAGCCGCACCCGTCATATTGTGACTTAAACTGCTTCTATCGGTAAGGGTAAGCGACCGGCACGAATAATTGAAACCCTTTTAACGCTAATAATAGCCACACAGAATTTCCCTTGTATTATAATGCATCACTTGGTTTAACGTAGTCTACGTCAACCGGTCGTGTCTTGTACACAACCCCACTGATTTTTTTACAATTGATCTACATGGAACGAAATGTCCCCTTCCCTTACGGAATAAACCGGGGGGATTTTTTTTCCGAAAGAAAAGTGACCAGCCCCCTTTGGTTGGGGTGAAACCCTAACAAATTTTTTTTTTTTTTTTTTTTTTTGTTTGGTGGTTGATGCTTCTGTTTTTTTTTTTTTTTTTTTTTTTTTTTTTTGTTTGTGGTAGTAGTAATTGTTTTGAGGAATGAGAAAGATAGAAATTTTTATATTAAAAAAAAAAAAAAAAAATATATTAGATAACCAAACACCCTTCCTTTTTTGTTAAAAAATTTTTTTGTGTGGTTGGGTGGGCGGGGGGGGGGCGGGGGGGGTGTTCCTTTTTTTTCCAAGAGAAAACTCAGCGGAAATTGGAAAGGAAATCGACAAGTGGATGGAAAATAAATCGTCCTTCCGTTGAGTGGAAAAATCTGTTGATTTTCGTACGTACATATGCCACACGTTTGTATGCCTAGACACTTTGCTAGCGGCAAGGATCTTCGAAAAGAATGGAAAATATTTATCCCTGTTTTGTTGCGTTCGCCCGGAGCTCATACACAACTGCAAACATCAGTCGATGGCATCGCGATTCCAGGCACATCAAAGCAACCAGGTTGTTCTTTCTCGGAAACCGTGCTGCAAAGTGGTGCATGTTTTACTGTTGCTGTCGCAGTACGGCCGCTCTGATTTTATTTTATTGTAAATATTTACGCTTTGCCGCTGGAGCCTGAATGGTTCCAGAACGCGTAGTTTGAAGTGTTGAAATGTTTCTTTTATCTAGATTTATGCTGCTTTTTTATTATTATTACTATGCGAGTAAATTTATTGCATCCGACTAAATTTTTGTCGCAAACAAAAGTAACGAGCTTTGACAGTCTGAATGAGAAATGGTTAACCAAACATCAAAGCAGGCAAGGTACTGTCGATTTCTGTGAAAGGATCATTAAGTAGAAGATGATGTTTTGTGCGGTTTTGCAGCGGGATAAACACGAAACCCTACACTCTTTGCTCGTAGCGAAAAACGAAAGCTCTCATCTTATCTCTTAAGGAGCATTTATTTCGATACAAATTAGGTAATTTCATATTTGTTTATGCTGGCAGCCTTTTTATTGTGAGTTGTTTGTTCGAGGTTCCCGTTTCACCCGGCGCAAAACAATAAAGCGGTTTGTATCAATGACGGCCCAAGTTTGTGCCTGGCTGCATCGTTATCGTGTGAGATGTTTGCGACCTCCGGGGGACTATTCACATGAATTCTATCAGAAAACAACAGAGGAGACGTCAAAGATTCTCAGTCAAAAAAAAAAAGTGTCAACAAATTCATAAGTTCTGATTTGAGAAACTTGCGGTGAGGATTGTGGGTGGATTGGTTTATTTACTTGCGAATCTGCAGAGCATGTCATGGATTGTTGGGATAAGAGCAATGGAAATTCAAAAATTGTGTTTATGTAGTCTTCAGCGAGTATTCAAGTATTGATAATAAGCACCTTTTCGAGATTTTTGAATCACGAAAAATCGCAGCAAGCGTGGGAAACGACGGTTTTGTTCTTGCGCGCCCCGCGAAAAAAAAAAAAAAATGGACACCCAAACGAACAAAGGATAAAATAAAAACCCCCGGGGGGGGGGGGGAAAAGGCCCGCTCGAGGTGTGGGGGGGGGGCGGTTTCGCCGTTTTTTTTTTGCGGGGCCCCCCCCGCGGGGAGATAAGCGTGGGGGGGGGGGGACGCGGCGCGGCGGGGGAAGATAAAGGGGGTCGGGGGGGGGGGGGGGGGGGGTAAAGGCGGAGAGGGGGGGAAGGCGCGCCCATCGGGGGGATGATTGAAAGAGTGTGGAGAGAGAAAAAAGAAAACCAGTGCAATGTAGAAAACGGCCATTTGCTAGTCAGAAGCAAAGAACGAAGCTAACGCGCATGTATGCGTGAGTGGCTGGCATATTATTTCAGATGCACTCATAACGTGGTATACAGAAGGAGAGCTGTGAATTTTTTTTTACTTTCGTTGCACAATGATTGTGATTGTCAAGTTAAATTTCTTTTCGGAAGTGCTTTTTCTCAACCTGTGATTTTCATTGTATTGCATTGTGCGTGAAGTACTAATTGAATTCGGGTTGTTCCATTCGAAAAGAATGGCAAAGGGTAAATGCACCCTTCTTTTTGGGGAAATGCTCCTTAAACTTTGGAAAAATGCTCCTTAGATGCGTTTGCCCGGCATAATGCAATCGGAGGTATTAACCTTCTGGTTAGCGCTTGCCGGTCGTTTTGACGGGTCTTCAGTTTCTTCAAGATTGTATAGTTTTGACGGGTTTTAAGTTTCTGAATTTAAGAGTCGTCAAAATAAAATTAAGACTCTTCAAAATGAAATTAAGACTCGTCAAAATGAAATTTAAACCCGTCAAAATTACCTAGAAGATTGCGGAGCGAGGCTCCGCTATACAATCTTGAAGAAACTTAAGACCCGTCAAAACAACCGGCAAGCGCCAACCAGAAGATAAATACCTCCGATTGCATTATACCGGGCAAACGCATCTAAGGAGCATTTTTTCGAAGTTTAAGGAGCATTTCCCCAAAAAGAAGGGTGCATTTACCCTGCTGCCGAAAAGAATGATGTGAAAATATTTGCCGAATAGCGGAGTGCTACTTCTATACAGACATAAAAGAATCCTTTAGCATCACAGGGAAGCCGTCCAAATGAAGACTGTACATCAGCAACAATTTCCGGTGAAATCTATCTGATTATAACTAAATTTGAACGATACTGCTAAATACGTGCCATCCTCAAAACAATAAGATTTGATGATGGAAGTGTGTGCACAGTACCTAGGGTAGGGAACGGCTTAATCAGGGGTCACTTTTTTAATCAGTTGTTTGGAAATAGGTCTATTTCACTTTTAATTATACGATCATAAGCATTATCTATTGAGCCAATGATTCGATGTATGAATTATGATTGATTACCAATTTATTACTGTCACATTGAAGATCTAAAATACATCATCTAGAAACCATTAGTTTCTTACCTGCTGAAGAAGTTCGCTCAAATGTTGCCTTTGTGTATCTTGCATTTCATCGCGTGTACCGAAGATACGTCTTCATCAGCTCTCTCTCACAACTAGGCTTGTTGCCAGAATGTGATGATGAACATTGAGTTAAATTTATTACATATTTAGATGATCTGAAATCATTCACTCAGCGAAATAAACTTTCGGTATTCATAAGATTGCAATATGGTTAGTTGCTATAAGAAATCAGTATGAATTTCATAAATTTGCCTTATGAAATATAATGATGTTGAAAAAATAAAAATATGGAGCAACCTGAATTCGAACCTTGAACGTTGAGGTTATGGGTCGAGTGACTTGACCACTAGTATATATCAGCACTTGTAAATAAGATAGCTTAAGGCGGCAACAAAATTATAATTAGGAGCTGAAGAAAACATTTTTATAATCGGAAAGCAACCGATTTTTAAAAACCCCATGGAAATTTAAATTTGATGTTCCGATACATCAGACGTAAGCAGAGGGATTAATGTCTAAATATTGGCAGTTCTAATTATAGATTACTTACAGCTTCATCAAATGTCTCAGGGGCTGACTAAACTGCTTAAAACCCGTCCCGTACCCTAAATCCATTTGATGTTCGTACTGTGTCTATGCGGGGCTTGTTGTAAGTGAAAAAGACCTCGGAATGGACGTGAGTATCCAGGCATTCTGAAATGGGTCACTGGAACCCAACAGAGCTATCACAGTTGTCGTTCGCTTGCTACGGGAGAAGAGAGGGCATGAATTGGTCGACCGATGACTATGCGAGATCTGGTCGGCCACGTTCGGAGAGGTCGCCACGGGCCATCAAGATCGAGAGGGAGAGGATTTGGCGCAAAAGAACCGCTCAATCCGGAAAAACGGCAGCTGATCTAAACGTTTCTATCGGGACCGCTCGCACCATATTCAGCAAGGACCCGGACGAATACAAGGTCAGCACCTTGGATCAGTTCTAGACGGAAATTCTCAAAATCTGGGACGAGATGACCACGCAGTCGATGCCTTGGTTTTCTTTACATGCACATAAGCTATAATTCATATCATAGTAGGCTGCGAGTAAAATAAGCCGATTTCCTCAGTTTGACAGTTGCACCATGACAAAGTGGCTACGCATTCGTGATTTGTCCCATGCGCAAATGTCATACCAAGACATTTCAATCGCCGTGGGAGTATCCCGGTGAAAAGGGTCTTTAGACCGAGAATAGAATGGACAACTATCCACGACGTTGGCCACAGATCGTTCAAAAGGTCAGTTCAGATTCCGAGGGTTATCGCTGCCACCAAAAGGAAGATTCGATCGAATCCAGTGCGTTCAATGAGGAAAATGGCGAAGGAACACGGGATCAGCGACTTTACGGCACGGAAGATCGTAAAGGAAGATTGCGGTGAAAAGGCGAGGGTACGGAGAAAAAACTCACACTCACGCGTCCAATTTCTAATGCATTCACTCAAATCCATTTGATCCATAACTATCTTTTTCAACTGATTCAATGAACTCGTCACCGCTGGCTGAAAATTCTTCAATATCATCGTCGTCATCTGCTAGACTATCTTCTGGAACATGTGTTGGATCTGGAAAATCTGTGACTATTTGGGTCGGAACATCTTTCGATGAAGAAGGTTGTTAAAATAATATGCAATTATTATTACCAGGCTAAGCAACAACTTGGTTTTCCTTTTCCCACTTGGCTAATAATTCTTCTTAATTGCTATAGAGTAATGCCATTTTTTCTCGTAATTACTGGAACTGAAAAATTAGTTCATCAGTTGTAAATATCAAATGAGTTAGAAATTTTTCGTTGACGGTGAACATTTCTAGAAGGACAATTTTGCAAAGCTTAAGGCATAACTCTACGTGTACTTCGGTATCGAAATAAAGTTTCATGAGGGCTAAAAGCGAACTCTCATGCTGATTAAAGGAAAATTTAGTACTTATAATGAACTTGATATTAAGGTCTGTATCCGAAATAATCCGGACACCTCAAAACATGAATAAAACATAAATTTCGCATTATATTTCCGTCGTAGTTGTTTATTTCAGATTCATGGGATGTGTTTTAACAATTCGTGAAGACAAAACATAGTTATTCGGTATTTGCATAAAATTTTCGAACTTTGCGCTTAACTCCGTCCATTAGGGTTTGTACAGACTCTTCAGAAATCGTAGAAGCCGTCTTTGTCTAAATTTGCTGGAACTGTTTGATGTCTTTGATTCCTTGCTTCTTTCCAGAAAGCTTCCGCTTTATCAGAGCCCAATATCTCTCGATTGGTCGTAGCTCTGGGCAATTTGGCGGGTTTGAGGTTTTTGGTACAATGTTCACTTGATTTGCTTGGTACCACTCCATCACAGTTTTAGCATAGTGGCATGATGCCAAATCGGGCCAGAACAAAGGTTTTTCTTTGTGACTTTTGATGAAGGGTAGCAATCGCTTCTGCAGACACTCTTTCTGATAGATTTCCTTGTTGATTGTGCCTGTAGTGACGAAAGATTTACTCTTTTTGCCACACGTGCAAATTGCTTGCCACACAAGGTATTTTTTGGGAAATTTCAATGCCTTCTTCGTTCTGAAATGCTCAGCTGTAGCATTTCTGGCCATAGCAGAATAAAAAGCCAGCCCTGGAAGCTGCTTGAAATCCTCCAGGACATAATTTTCATCGTCCATAACAACGCATGAAAACTTCGTCAAATATTCGCAGTACAAACGTCGAGCCCGTGATTTTGCTGCCAAGTTCTGTTTGTCGTTGCGATTTGGAACTGTTTTTACTTTATGCGACTTAAGTCCCAAACGTTGTTTTGATTTTTGGACAAAACCAGGCGACATCCCTATTTTACGAGCCACCGTTCGAATGGAGATATTTGGGTTTTTCGTTAATATCCTTTTCACCTTTCGGTCCATGACAGGATCAGCGCGTCCAATGTTTTTGTCACTTCTCGGTTTCCTCTCCACCGTCAAACGTTCCGAAAATGATTTGAGCACATCGTGAACAGTGGATTTAGGCAAATCCAATGTTTTTGCAAGGTCCCGTATTGACAAGTCAGGATTTGCCGTACGCTCGTACAAAATTCGCTCGCGCACTTGTTTTTCTTTCGTCGCCATCTTGAATACTAAACATGAAATATAAACATCAATCATAGTCTTTTTCATCAAAGACTCTCAGCTATACTACAGTGAAATTTTTCATTCCTACGTGCAATATTTCAAAAGTTACAATGATTTGAAGGTGTCCGGATTAATGTGGATACAGACCTTAAATGTTCCAAATAAGTTCCATTCTATCTTCAAGTAAACTTCATTGCTGTGCAGGGAAGGAAAACATATATTTATTTTGAACTTTGAAGATTCGTACAAAATTTAACGGTACTTTTTAAAGAATATAGTTTTAGTAGAACTTGTTTTGTCATGTTGATCTTCAAAAAGTTTCACATAGTTAAATTTGAACCTAATGTAAACTTTTGTTTTTCGTTTATTAGGTAAAATGCGAACTTTAGGTTGCTTGGGTATATAAGTTCTCTCCCAGCAAAAAACGTGGCCGACGAGCAAAAAAACGTGTATCTGCCCAAGCATCCTGCTAGCGACAGTGTGTTTGAATTGGTGGCTTCCGATGGCAAAAAACGAACCCGGTGTTCATTCCAGAAGGCGACAAATCACACACGGAGGTCTACATCGGGATTCTAAGTAAGTATGTTCTTCCGTGGATCAAAGAGCAGTACGGCCCCAAGCCAAATGTTGTATTTCAACAAGATGCGGCTCCGTGTCACACCACGAACCGCACTCAGACGTGGATGCAGGAACATCTGCGGTTCTGCGTGAAGGATATGTGGCCGCCATCCAGTCCAGCGATCTAAATCCGCTGGATTTCTCAGTATGGCGCGTCATGAAGTCGAAGGCCTGTTCAAAACGCCATCCGAGTTCAGTAAGCCTCAGACAAACATTGACCCGTACCTGGAGAGCAATGGATCCAGGCTACATTGTTAGGACCTGCCGGGCGTTTCGAAAGCGTGTGGAGGCCGTAATTTCAGCAAGTGGAAGCTCGATCGATGATTAACATAGTTTGAGACTCTCGGAAACATCCGCCTTTTTAATAAATAAAACAATCGAACCCGATATTTTTGAGATTTTGGTTTAAATTTTGACATTGATCAACGGTGCAAACATTATCACGCATACGGTAAGACTCGCTCCCTCAAGAATTTTCTCCTTCGAAAACTCTGAAAAGGATCTCTGAAAATGACGCTCGGGCGCTCACCTCTCAAAAACTTTTTCATCACCGCGTCACAAAATAGCTTGATAGTTCGCGAAACGTATTCATTTGCACAACCTAAGAGAAGAACTATGTAAAGTTCAATCACATGTAAAAGGGAATCAGGAAATTTTCATTGACAAAATGATCTTAGAACTGACCGGGAACCAAACGCCGCCACCTCCAGCATAGTTTAGCTTTGTAGATCGACTTGACTGAACTTTCTGACCAAAAAAATACCCCCTATTTTCACTGCATTGTCCAGTTGAACTAACTCGCTAATATGTCACCATGCCCTAAATTTCAGAAATAACAAAAGGAAAATTCGCGACTACAAAGTTTTCTTAACCACAGAGTAATTGCTCCGCTAAATAGCTGGCATAAATCTACTGGATGTAAAGTGAGTGACCGTGCCTAATTTCCGAGTAAATGGCTATAAAAAGTGTGTACGTGGTCACAAATCAAGCCTAATTGCTTGGAATGGGTGACGCGGATGGAGGAAGTAGGCAATTGCCTGTCGTGGGCTCAAATATGATATCATAAATAGCGACGATTTATTTCGAAGGGTTATTACTTTTGGAAGGGCTATCCTTTTTTATTTCTAGCGGTTGTCAGTTTATATCTCTCTGAAGCAATTTTTTGTTTAGGGCAAGTGACAAACTATTATGTTGTGTAAAAAATTTGTCGAGCACTGGTCCCGGCTGTTGGTTGCAGATAGCGGATTGCCATTATTTTTAATTTTTTTTTGAGTGGGTTTAGTATAATTGATACCGGATACAGCAAGCATTGAGAGCTGTCATTTTATTATTACTCTTTGTTATTTTGTTCTTCTACTTGATCCAACAGCATCCGGCTGCCTTGATAATGGTTGACGGTACTATCCCAAACATTGGAAAATTTATTCACTCGCACGAGCAAAAATAGCAATCCTCGGCTACTAAAAGATTAGTGAACGTGTTTCCTTAAGAATCCGCCTGAATTTGGATGCGATTCTACACGAATCCTCAAAAACGAAAGATGTAGGTTATATCCGAATGAATGCGTTGCCACTGAACACAAGCGATTTAAAAACACCGAATGGAATTCATTTGACTCAGTGAATGCAATCAGTTGGACTGGAAACAGCGGACATACGGTTTAAACAGGGTGCGGCAGAAAATAATGCGAAAATGTGTTCTACTTCTTTCAAATCCTATTTTCAACTAATTCAAGCAATAATATCAACATTTTCGAGTGCAGTTATCTGTATAAAGTCCTTTTAAACAAATTTATTCAATGTGTCCTCCATTTTTATTAATAACATCCTCGAGCCGACGCCGGAAGCCAGAGCATGCCTTTCGGACGTAGTCCTCCGACATTGACTGCCATGTGCGTGTTATGGTTAACTACAGGGTTTTCACACTAGGGTATGATGTTTTGCAGGCTCGTGCTTCAACATATGCCCAAATCGAATAATCCAACGGATTAAGGTCTGGACGGTTAGGGGGCCACAAATCCTTCGGCCAAAACTTCATGTTATCGTTCAACCATTGTTGGGTTCGATTGGACGTGTGACACGGCGCTCCATCCTGCTGTAGGACAACGTTTTGGTCCTCGGAGAAGTTGGCCTTCACCCAGGGAAGCACTTGGTCCTTTTTAAATACCGATATACACTTCGGTATTGATTTTAACTCCAGCATCAATGAAAACAGGCGGCATTTTCAAACCGTTGGACGCCACCGAGCCAAACATCATGACACCAGCCGGATGTTTGGTTTGAAATGTGAATTTCACTTTTTCCGGAACGTTCTCCATTTTTTGCGGTGAAATGAACCGGTCCGTGCGGCTGTTGGCCACAGCATCGATGCTGAAAAGCTTTTCGTCGGAGAACAGGATTCTTATTTTTTCTTTCTTCAACAAGGAAAGCAATCTCTTGGAACGAGTCACTCGTAGTTCCTTGACCCGGTCCGTAATCCAGTGGCGTTTCAATCTGGCACTGAAAGATGCATGCAGGTCTTCTTTGATGATTCTACGCATGGATTTCTCCGAAATATTGGCTTCCTTTGCAAGTTATCTTATGGAACGCACCGGGTTGCGAGCAATTTTTGCACGGACCGATTTGATCACGTTTGGCGTGCGTGCAAAGCGCTGACGTCCGCTTCCCGGCTTCCGCTGCTTAGGACCATCCTGCAGGGACTTTTTTATGCGGTAAACTGTTGCCAAATGGCACCCTACCACCTTGGCAATCCCTACTTTTTCGGCTTCTTCTGGGCGAGCAACAAACTGGTGATCACTTCTTTCGCGAACATTTCGACGAATTTGCAATAAAAACAAATAGAATTTTTGGATGCAGCACTTGAAAGTAAACATAAACAAATACACTTTCGACAGAAATTAGTCACTAGCCACACGAATTAACCCAATACTCAAGTTTGAACATTTTCGCATTATTTTCTGCCGCACCCCGTATAGCATTGGAACCGGATTTGGATCCTATTGATTCTTCGCTCCTTTTTTTTGGTCCAACTAAGGGGAGATTTGTTCTTTTCTCCATTCTTTTCCTTTCTCCAAACCGTTCCGCGGGGCGGGGGGGGTCCCCCTATACCCCCCCCCCCCCTCCCATCTCCCCCACCTCCCACCCCCCGCTCCCCAAAATTTCCCCCCCCCCCACCCCGCCCACTCCCCCCCACCCCCCCCAGTTTATCCTTGTTGTGAGCGCGCTGGCGGAACAATTAAACGTGCGCCCCCCACGTAGGACGATCACTACATTTGAGTAAATCGACAGGTGGGTGAGTGACAGGGCGGAGGGGGGGGACCCCCCGGGGATAAAATTAGTGTAGAGTGAAGCGATTTTTCTGGAGCCTTGTCACCGTTGCCTTGTACCGAACCTTAACCCGTTTTCGTGTTTCGTGAATCAGTTCCAACCTGCGATACCCGAACTTATGATCAGTGCAAACCTCAACCCGATACGTGTTACAAATAAGACAAGATTGCCTGTTAAGTTTATGTCGATGCCGTCTGTCCTGGAAAACTACTCTGCTTTGGTTGAATATTTCACAACTTTGTCCGACAGTGATGTTTCCGATGCTGGAGCAATGTCTTCTGGTTTCTTTCGAATGATGGAGAAGTTTGAGTTTTATTTTATTTTGACGGTGATGGTAAAATTGTTCTGCTTCATTGATACGGTGAACATGACAATGCAAAAAGAAAATCGCTGCGTTTGGAAGAAGCATACCGAATGATCGAGACACTTGGCTTAAGCTTTTGTTAGAAAGATTTTTCGGATTTTGGCAAAAGGTAACCAAAAACGCCAAGAAAGAGAAAGGTTCCAAAACGATCTGAGGCAAACGATCAACCATAGACTTCTCGTTCGATTGAAGAGATTCATGAATCTCAATATGTGGACACTATCGAAAAAGTTTGTTAAATCTCTTGAATGTCGATTCCACACCGCATGTTTCAAATTGCTTTTGGAAGTTGAGTTTACTACTGAGCAATGAAAAAAATAAAGAGAAAATTGTAAGCTTTAATGAAGGCGTCATCGGTCGGGAGCGGTTGAAAGTACAACGAGATATGTTTTTGCAGTTGTTGAAAGAAGGTAACAAATCCATCGAAAGTGTCTCCGGTGTCGTGGACTATCTGAAGGAACAACAACATTTGATATTCATTAAGTTTATGAAGGTATTCATCACCATTCCGACATCTTCTGCTACTGCTAAGCGATCGTTTTCTGAGCTCCGATAGTTAAAAACTTTGTAAGATCCAGTATGGGACAACAGCGGTTGACTTCCATTACACTACTGCACTTTCACAAGGACATGGCGAATGATTTGGATGTAGATAAAGTCCTCAATGAATTAGCCTGAGAAAAACCACGTTATATATGTAAAGGCTTCAGGTTTTGAAAAATCGTATGAATAAATATATTAATACTTGAACAGTTGTAAAGTTTCTGGGTTCATTTAAATGGGTCCGAATTGAACAATTTCATTCCTCGTTTTTTATGAAATTTTTTAAAAATCCCCACCAAACAACATTACAACCATCCATCCTGCTTTGTTAATTTTAATTATTAATTAATCCACCCAACAACAATTAATTTTGTTTTAATAATAAAACCACAACCACCAATAGTTATCATAATCTAGTCTGGGTTATGGGAACCCACACCTTCATTACTAAAATAAAACAAAATCTTTTATTTAACTACCTATATACACATAATCAATTTTATGTTTTCACTTTGAAAACATAAAATATCAAATTAAAATTCGTATTTCAAATAATACATATTATATTATTTTATTGTTATTCGTAACAATTCTAAGAAGGGAACCATTTTGTATCCAGTAAATGCATTAAACGGCAAATTGGCATTGAGGGAAGCCACCAAATAACCAAATAGTTTTAAAGTAGTCATTGCGAAGATAATTTGGGTTTATGCCGGAATTGTGATTTTATTCCAATCGCCATATTGAAATATACGAAATAATTGAAATAGGGAAAAATAAATGCACCAAATTCTATATGTAATGCAAATGAACTGTAGATCGGAGACCAATCCATCACTTGACCTTTTTTCTTCGATATTATTTACTGCTAAATGAATCAGAAGAGCAGAGAATCGAACAAAGCAGAACAACAAAAACCAACCACAGTGAAGTTTGACAGCTGTGTCCATTTGGCCGCATGCTGGTTTTCATGGCAGCCAAAAGGTTTTATGAAGATTCTCAAGTGGTCATTGTATCTATCACTAGAATATATTCAAAATCTTTATGGTCTTATAAAGGTTTTATTAACTTGTTTTCACAACCGTCTATAGAGTGGGCCACTTTGTACAAATTTTGGCTTTAAAGAAGCATAGAGGAGGTGTTGGTAGACAAAACAGTTTTGAATGTAGTTTTATCAACAAAGCCGGGAGGAATGCTATACGGCTGGAATAAAACTAAAATTGTTACTTGTCCCCTGTCTTGTGTTGTAATGCGGGTTAAGATTGATCGACGATAAGTTAGCTTGCCTTACGCTAAGCCAATATTTCAGCGATTAAAGTATTTCAACTTACGTACATTGGCATTCATTTCTCCATATTTGCAGTATTTTTATTTACCTGTAAAGAAAGAAGAAAAAAATAATTGTTATGAATTTTATACTGATTTCGAAATTATATTAAGTTTAGTGAGTTATTTTAGACTGAAAAAAAATTACCTATTCTATGTAAGCAAAGTATAGTTTACCATTTTATGAGAATTTTCGTAGCGTTGTGCACACATCTGATCGTTTGCTTGAATTTTTTTTTTCTTTTTGTTTATATTTTGCTTAGGCCGCTTAATATACTCAATTAGAGAGTCAAGAGTACCGCGGATGTGTGGAAATTCTCACAGGAAAAATATCCTCAGGTTTAAATGAAATATGAAAACTATAAGACAAGTAGATAAACAAACCCAATTATTTGAACTGTCACAAATACTGGGTTGCCAAACATAGCAGAATATTTTCAAAAAATCGAAGCATATTTGACGACCGTAAGCCCATTTGGAGTTGAACTGGCAGTGCACACCAACTTTGAAATTTGCATAAGAATTACTATTGAAAACTTTAAATTAGCATTGCTGTTAAACACGCTTAATAACTCTGATTGTTTAGTATTTAGCTTATTAAATAGTTTTTGCAAGAAACCAATGCTGTTAATCGTCCAAGTAGATAGTGCCTTAAAGTAAGGCTTGATCAACTGCTCAGCAGGCAACACTCATGTACCTGGCCCATGCAATGGAGGATAAAAATGCAAGTCAGTCGACGAAATTGAATCTCTTTTAATACCAATTGTCGGTGATAATGAAACACTTCGTACTTTGTTTGTTTGAAATGCAGAAATGGGGCTTAAGCAAGTAAATCACGTAAACAAATCTAAATAACTTAAATTTGAATGTATTGGTCACAAATATGAGCGATGACTTTTGCGTATCTGAATCACCCGCTCCACATCGGAAAAATGAAGTGTTTCACACTGCAATTGAATACTCCATATTTGTGGTTGGTGCAACCTCAATATTTGATAAAAGTTTGTCGGAATCGTACTTTGATTTTAGCAAATCAAACAACGTAATAGTTAAACAAAGATTAAATTGCATCGACTGGCAAAACTGTGGATGCTTTCTTTATATATTTGTAAAAAAAATAAAAATTTCCGATCATCAATGCATCATCGTCTTTGACAAAACCACGCACTTAGAAATTATGAATTTTACACGAGACGTAATTCATGTTTGTAAAAAGTCGGGGAACGTAAAGAAAGATTTCGTGTAAATTTATGTCTCCTGAAACTGACAAATACGCAAAATCGACAAGAGATGTGTTGGATTGAATTTATTTTCTCATCTCTTTCAACTCATTATTATGTGCTAAAGGACGCTTGCATGTGTCGGTCTCAGGGGACAGAAATTTACATGACATTTTGGTAAAGTGTATGATGATCGCTAATTTTTACGGTCTTAACCTATGAGAATATGTTGTCATTAATTATTGACTCTAATTGCTTAGGAATGCAGGACAATATAGCAATACCACCATAATTATTAGTATCAGATTTCTCCAAACCGGACTGGTAGCGCATCATATCGCATAGATCCAATCATATGAGCGCATCAATGAGCTAATTAAACCGTTATTTTGGCTGTTTTACTTCTCATTGGACTCCTGTATTCTGCCTTCTATTTGGAAGGAACCCTTGCCAATCCCGATTTTGAAAAGTAGGAGAAATCTGATATTGATAATTGGTTGTTGAAACTCCTCTTGTAGCAGCTCGTTTGATTCAGCTCAAAAGTTTTAGTTTCTTCTTCGACCGCGACAAAATGTGCTCGGATTCGAGTTCGGACTACTGGTTGCTACTGCCTACGCTTTATATCGCTTATCAAATTCAAAAGAAATTTGCCACCTACAAACTATTAATTTTAATTTTAAACTAGATTTTCTCCTAACGCGGGTAAAAATAACTTCTGTTTTTCTTTTTGCAAAACGACTGCACGGGTTCTCTGTATGGGTATTGCGCAAAACTGTCAAACGTCACTCAGGCACAAGGTGCTCGGCTGCAGGTGGTACGGTCGCAGAGGATTCGGTCATAGGGGGTTCGGTGTTTATGCCCAGTGGTTTCAACAGTGGTATTGCTATATTGTCCTGCATTCCTAAGCAATTAGAGTCTATAATTAATGACAACATATTCTCACAGGTTAAGACCGTAACAACTTGCAATCAACATGGTTTTGTCAAAGACGATGAACAGCTACTAACTTGAAAGAAATTGTTACATTTTCAGGAATGGAATTTATGTAGAAGCGCTTTATGCTGATTTTATTAGAGCCTTTGGCAGAGTGGATATAGTTGCTTTTTATACTATCCAAGTTGGGCTTTAATCCTAGGTTACTGGAATGGACTAAAAGAATGCAACGAGTAAGATTATAGCACACAGAGTGTGGCTGCGGGGTTATCCGTCCCCTGAATCGTAAAACGAGTGACTTAAGCCCCACCTCCGAGGAGGGCCACTCGTCTGTTGTTATGCCCGGCAAGAAATCCCAACCTCAGGGCAGGTTTCTCATATAAATTCAGTTTTGGGAAGATATAGCTTCACTGAACGGTCAACCCAAGTACCTCCGCTATGAACGTCAAGATGGCTCCACCATAGGCTAAGAGTATAACAGTTAATGATCGTCGTTCGATTAGTTACCAAAAACTTCTGAGTATGAGTGCCTATTTCATCACAGGCAGAACTCACTGAAACAAATTTCTCCTTTCTCGCTTCGCAACGAGAGTGGAGAGATTCCCAAGCAATCCACACTTGGAGTAAAAATACCGAAAAAGCTACAAACTAACACGAAAACCGAACTGATCGAACGACAAGAAAACTCTTAGCATCTAGACATCACGTAAGGCGTAATGGCTATACAGACAACATTCAATATTGGTGGTGGAAACGAATAAACAACATTTTATTTTGATTTAGTTAATTAAACCTAGGTTTTTATCATTTTATTGCCTTTCCCTGTTTTGTATACTGCCTCCTACGTGTGCGGATTTTCTTATTTCTACCTGTCTTTTTTTAATGGTGTGTGTGTGTCTCAAATATTGTTCACATGCTCATGGGTTACTCACTGTTTGTTGCTTCGCCTTTACCGACCTTTAATTAGAGCCGCGGCAGAGCTTCTTTGCCAGCTTCTAGTTACCGCTGACGAAGTATGGCGGCCTCTGCACGGAATCGGTTGCGGTTATCGAAGAGGTGGTGTTAGATTCCGCTACTTCCTACATTCTTCCATAAACGACGAATCAAGTAGTCGGCGGATGAACAACAATGGCGAAAATGGTTACCGAGATGTTGTAAAATGGCCTCGTATCGCTTTATGGTTCGCTTTGATGGCGTTGCGAACCCCTTCGGTATTCGGAAGTATTTCCGCAAGCCCGAAATTTCTGTCGGTGGAGAGTGGAACGGTTAATTGGGGGGTCGATTGGGCTGGGTGGTGTTGGCGGCTGCGTGGGGTCGTTAGAACGGTCGGTTCGAATCTCGTTCCGGAAAACCTGTATAAGAAGCCCTCGAACGGCTTCTCTTTCTGACAAACTTGCACGCACACGACTTATCACCGCACAAACCTACTATTTATTTCCTAGCCAAACAAATTCCACTACTGTTTGACTCCACGGTCCAGGGCAATCTGTCCGATGTAGTCCCGTAAACCCTCAGATAGGCCTCGGTTAGTAGTCAGTGGTAATCTGAGGTTGTTGAACTACTTGAGGAAGTTCGGCGACCCTATGAACCCGATCATTAAAAGTCATATTCGAAACCGATGGTGGATACCATCTTCTTCCTTAGCCAACGTCTCTTTCCCATTCTTAACTGAATTCATATAAGTCCTTCCCCGTGGTGAGATCAGCGGTCGTAAAAGTTCAGGAAATGACCAATGAACCAACGGGCTGGATGAACAACTTTGATGCAAGATATTTGACGATACATGCAAGTTGAAAATGGGTATGGTATTGTTTGTTTTTTTTTTTTTTTAATTGAATAACATTCAAACTGGTGAACATTTACACGTAGACAATGGTGACGTTGATGAACACATAAAATATCTAACAATAATAATAATATAAACTACTATATACAAATATTTTAATAAATTACAGAATGCCTCTGTAATAGAAGTAGCCAACTTGCTACAAGATTTGAAGGAAATTTGTCTAAAATTGTTACCGTACTATCTGGGGTGCCATTAAGTTTACATTTGGGTCCACTACTTTTTTTAGAGGGTGTGTGGTATTAAATTGCATCACAAGAAAATATTCGACAAAACTCACCAATTCACCGATCGTATTCAAACTTTCAGGGAATAAAACAAAACATATTATTTACCTTCCCTGATGTTCTCTTTATTACCACACCCAAATGCACGAACCTTCCTTTTAAAACTACTCATAAGATCTTATAGAACGTTTGGATCAATTGTTTCTTGTGCAAATCCTTTTGTACTTAATTTTTTCCTCCGATTTCTCTTCCTTAGGATGTCCATCCGTCCATCCGAACCATCCATCCGAAAACAGTCACTTTTTTTTAATGCACGCATTAGGTGGAAGTTCAAGTCACAGCTGAGTCATTTTTTCTAACAGGGTAAAAAATGCCATTGTCCTACGATTCTTCCGGGCATATAACAAATATCAAAATTTGAATTTTTTCTCTGTTTCTAGAGAACCTATGCAAAGTTATACAAATCAGTTTGAGTAACGCAGAAACTAAACATATTTTTGTCGGAATTTGTCTCTTGATACTGTAGTCCTTATTGAGCTTTATTGCAGTTATCATGGAATATAGTCTGAAAATCAGTTATTTTAAATCATAAGTAAAGTAAAAGGACTAAGCCTACTTTAGCATAACTACCGTATCCTGATATTTATCGGAAAGGAAAACACAACCGTCAAATGAACTTAACGGTCGTAAAAAAAAAAACAGTGTTAGGTTCCAGAAATTCCAAAACAAAAACCATCGATTTAAAGCACCAATCCCATTTGATCCAGATCCCACAATTCAAAACAGTCTGTATCAAATGGAGTTATAGGTAGTCCTTCCACTGAAATAAAGTTGCTGGGTTTATGTTGCCAATCAATTTCCTCCGACCCACGATGCAGGCTGGATCACCCTTTTGGTGACGGTGGAATTTCCCCGAAAGTTGTTCTTACATAGGGTCACACGTTTGCTCGCAATGGTTTGCATTTTACGGCTGACCCTTTGGTCCATTTACTATCAAGCCATGTGTTTGTGTTTCTCGGCAATTCTAGCTTTGGTCTGAGTTTTATTGAAGGTTAGGCAATGAAGAAAGGGATCCTAACTGTGTATTGAATAATCAACTTAATTCCATTCTCTGGAAAAGAAAAAAAAGTCGACCAACACGACCAAAAGTTCCACTGAACCAGATGTAAGATTTTCGTTTGTGATGTCAGGAAATTCACGACCTCCCCCGAATAGCCGAACCACATCAACTTTAAGCTTCAAAGCATTTAAAATCACAGAGCACGCAACCAAACAAAACACGATACCTGCTCCAGCCACCGCACGCCCAATCCTTTGCCAAGCTGATTAATATTACTACCGTTCGTGGTTTAGCAGCAACAACAACTTTGTAAACAACTCTCCCTCGACCGGAACGACCGGCCACACCCTTCCCCAATAGTGTTGCTTCGCCCAGTCAGGACCTGCTCGTTGGCTGATTGTTTGTCAGTGAGGGCCCACCCGACGGCGGCATCCATAATTAATATCGCAATCTCTCGCAAGGCTATTTGCCGAAGGTGTACAACAAACTCGCCTTTTCCCCCCGGCCCCCCGGCCACCGCAGGCAGCTAAACTTACCAGTTCCTCCGGCACCGAGGCTCACTTTATCCTCCTCTTTTGTTTTGCGTTTATAATAAATGTACACAGCCGTGTAGTGGGGTAGGCCGGTATCAACCATCATTTGCCTCCATTCCGCACAGGGACTCCAATTGGAAACGCTTTAGATCAATTTCTCTCTTTAATTGCATGATTGCGTGACCAGAGGCCTTGCCCTTTGTCCGCCATCATCTGTTGGAGGGGGGGGTGAAACAGTGTAGTACCTTCATTTTCACGCGTGCCGATTCCTTCGCTGGCACTGGCAAATGAAACACTATCAGCTTAACGAGTGTGGCCTAATAGTAGGCTACGCTCTGTTATGCTAAACGGAACTAATCGGCGGTGGTGGGGAACGTCACTCTGACAGGAGGGTGCATCATGCAAAAAAAAAAATAATGATTATAGAGAAAAGGAAGATTATTTAGTTCGAGTGTTGAGGTCTGATAGAAGTTAAGGGTGTTGTGACCCAGAAGTTTTTTAAAGAAGAATACTTGTCAATTGTTGAAATGTTTAAAAAAATACTTTTTTTTTCGTTAGAGTGAAATTATCATAAAATGTGAACAAAAAAATAAACCTGTTAAGCTTCCAGTTGGCCAATGCCGAATTACCGGGCCTTTCGTTTAATTCTTGGCATCAAGAACGTCAGTTTGCTTCAAATTGATTCTCAATTACAATTTTTTGACGTAGGACTACGTCTTTGTTTTCTAAACTGGGCACAATTTAAAAAAAAAATCGCATTGCGACCGTCACAAAAAGTGGTCAGGTCTTGAGCATTAATATCTCAGTCATTTCTCAAAAGACTTTCAAAATTTCTACACCAATCAATCGGAAGTATTTCTATGCATCTTTTTAATAGAGAAAATTGTTGATTTCAGGCCTCATACTATTGAACAATTCAAAATGTTAAACCTTGTCTTATAAAGTATATTAACTCCTTCAGGCCTAAGTGGTCATACCTAAATGACCCTAAAAGGATAATGGAAAATATAAAAAAACATATGAGTATAAGGCCTAATTGACGATCTAGAATATCCTGAATATGTAGACGTTCAGGAAAAAAATGCCTTATTATTTGTGTAAAGCGTTGTTTTAGAATATTGTACATATGCATACGTATTATTAAATTCTCGTTGATACACGTTAAATATGTTTGTATCTTTCTGGGATGTTCTAGGTCATCCAAAATGTTTTTAAGTTCAGAGCTTCAGATCTACAGTTGTAACAGTAGCTTTTAGGGCTACATAAGGTTACGATATGTATTCAAAAATATTGAATGAACCTTTTGAAAGGTTAACAGTCATTATTTTATTACTTTGTGATGTTCTAGGTCATCAAAACTGTCCTTGAGTTCAGAACATAAGATCGACAGTTGTAACAGTAGGTGTTTGGAGTGTGTAAAGGGACAATATGTATTTAAAACTATTGAATGGATAGTGTGGAAGGCCAACAGATATAATTGCAACTATCTTGAGATATTCTAGGTACTCCAAACTGTCCTTAAGTTCAAAACATAAGATCTACAGTTGTAACAGTAGTTTTTAGACCTATATATGGTGTTCATCTGTATTCAAACATGTTCAATGAATTTTTTGGAAGGTCAACAGTCATCATTTTATGACTGTGAGATCCGCTAGGTAATCAAACCGTCCTGGAGTTCAGATCTTGAAACATACGGTAGTAACAGTAGTTTTTTTTGTCACGTGTTCAAGTATATTCAGTGAATATTTTCGAACGTAAAAATACTAAAGAAGATAAACTTGGGATGGTCTAGGCCATCTAAACTGTCTTGGCGTCCAGAACTTAAGATTTACGGTTGTAACAGTAAATTTTAGACAAAACAAAGCTTAAATACATATTGAAACATAATCAATTAATATTCTAAAAGTCAAAAAACATTATAAAGCAATATGAAATATTCTAGGTCATCCAAGCTATCTTTGAGATTAGAACATAGGACCTACAGTTGCCACAAAAGCTTTCTGTGCTACGCAAAGCTACGATGTGTATTTAAACATATTCATTGGATATTTTGGAAGAGCAATAGACGTAAAGAGACATAATGTTTTAGGTTATCCAAACTTTACTGGAATTCAAAACTTAAAATCTACAGCTGAAGATTTTAAGTTTTGAATTGTTGCTTAAAATCTAAGGCTTTTTGGACTTAACAAAGTAACATTATGTATTTGACCAAATTGAGTGAGTCTTTTAGAAGATCAACCGATATAATGAGATATCTTGGGATGTTCAGGTTCATAAATACTGACCTTGAGTTCAGAACTTAAGATATACAGGTGTAACCGTAGATTTTTAGGCTATACAAAGCAACGATAAATATTTAAACATATTCAATTAATATTCTGAAATGGCCACAGACATCATAGGATAACTTTGTTAGTTTCAGTTTATTCAAACTTTTCTTCAAAACTTAAGGTCCACAATTGTAACAATAGCCTTCTGGACTATACAAAGTTAAGTTGGTTTGTTTGGCATAGAATATCCCAAGATTAACTCATAATTTCAATTAGTCTTTCAGGACATTCATTGGATATGTTTGAATACATATCATAACATTGTATAGCGGATAGATAGCGGAAATATATAAAACATAAACATTTAAAAAACAAACTAAAACTTCAACAGGTTTCAGACCCTTTCTGGCCCCTTCAAGAAATAAGAGGAGGGTTTTAAGTAAATTTCAAAAAATATTCAGTGCAGATATCATTAAGAGGTTCTTAGCAAAAATTATTGCATGCAGCTTGACTATGACTTAACCCTAACCGGTTGGTAGCAAGTGTGCTACTAGGGTAGTACCTTCAAAGTACCTCCAGTGAACTTAAAACAGCTATCAGGAAAAATATAGGTCAGAAAAATAACAGTGCAAACAGTGGTTTAGAGGCTAGAGGCTTAGAGTCAGAACTTCAAAAGAAGGAAAGACCATAGACAGAAAATTTATAAACAGAATGTTGACAGTACAGACTGGCGTTACAAAAAATTGAAAGACATAAATATGAGACACAAATAGTCGCTTGATGGAAATGTGAAAGACAGAAGCTCGGGAAGCAGAAAGTCGGAAAACATACGCTGGGAATAACAAATGATTGGAAGAATGGAAAGTCGAAAGACACAATGGGCGAAGCGTGACACGAGAGAAATCAAAATGTATAAAGAGACTACAGATCTTAAGGACAGCAGCTTGAAAGGCAACAGATCGCAAAGGCAGAAAGTCAAAATAAAAAAGGCAAACATGTAGAAGGTAAAAAGATAGAATGCTGAAAGACAGAAAGTCGTGAGAAAGATTGTTACAAGACAGAAAGGCAAACGATTCGGTCAAATGACCGAAAGTTGAAAGAGAAAAGGTGGAAAGACAGAAAATTCAAAATAAAAAGGTCCAAAGAAGGTTAAAAGGCAGATAGTAAAAGGCAGAAGTTGGATACAAACAAAAGATTGGATATATAAATGTTTTTGCCGGCAGAAGCTCGAAAGACAAAAGTTCGATGTACACAAGGTTGAAAGAGAAAAGTTCGATATACACAAAATTGAAGGCCAGATGCTCGAAAAAAAAAGAGTTTGGTATACAAAAAGGTCGAAATACAGAAGGTAAAAATACAGATGTTCAAAATACAGAAGGTCGAAAGATAGGAGGTCAAAAGACAGAAGGTCGATAGACAGAAGATCAAAAAAGTGGCTATTGAGAAATAGAAAGTTAAAGGTCATAACGTTGAAAGACAGACAGCTTAGCGGTCGATAAAAAGAACGTAGAAAGTCAGATAGTTGACTGACGGAAGTTTGGCAAACAAAACGTCGAAGGACAAAAGATGAAAAGATAGAAGGTCGCCTACCCACGAGTAAGACATTCGCAGCGCATTAAGTTGTAACAACATGTTTATAGCTAGATGTAGTCATTTACAAGTATCATAAACTGGTGAACAACAAGTGTGCTACTTGGACCAGAAAGATAAGAGACAGGAGTTAGAAGGACGAAAGCAAAAATGAAAATTACAGAAAAAAGTAAAAAAGAGGGAATGTCATGAATCAGATAGTTGAGTGACGGAAGGGTGATTGCCAGAAAGTTAAAAGACGGAATATAGAAAGATTGATCATCGGTAGATAGTCGAGTAAAAGAATATTTAAAAAACGTGAGGCTGAAAGACAGACGGTCGAAAGTTCGATAGACAGAAGGATAAAAGATAGGCGCTCAAGTGACAGAAGTTCAAACGCCCTTAAGGTCCAAGTACAAATGGTTGAAAATCAGGAAGTCTTAATACAGATGGTCGAATAATAAATGTTTCACGGACAGAAGGTCGACGTAATAAAAGCATTCAAGAAAAACAGCACAAGAGACAGCGTGGTCAAACAAGGACACGGGCAACAATAACAAAATGAAGGAAGAGACTTAAGATGTAGAGAACGGTAAATCTCAATACAAAAGGTCGGAAAAGAGATAGTTAACTGACAGAAAGGAGAAATAAAAAAAAAAAATAGAAAAATCGTAAGTTGAACGACAGAAAGTGGAATGACAGAAAGTTTCAAGACAAATAGTGTCGGGTGACGGAAGTTCGGTCGACGGAAATTTGGTCGACGGAAGTTCGGTCGACGGGCGGTCAAAAGACAGATTGGTCGAAGTAGGTCATGCCCAAAAACGTCTAAATGACAAAAGGTCAACAACAGGACTCAATCAACAGGAAGACGAATGGTTATATGTTGAAAGACAGATATTCATGACACAGATGGTTGAAAAACAAAGTTTGATGGACAGAAGGAGAAAATAATGCGAGAATATACGAATAGTAGAAGGAAAAGGTTAAAATATAGACTGTTTAAAATGTAATCAGTAAAATTGTCAAAAAAATCCAGAAAATAGCGATTAAAACATAGATCTAATGAACAGAACATCAAATATCAGAAGATCAAAAAAAAAAAAAAACAGGAAATCGGGAAAAAGAAATCGAAATACATGACGCCAGGCAGGAGTCGTTGAATCGAAATACAAATAGTCGAAAGACAGAAAGTTGAAAGACCGGAAACCTTAAGTAAGACAATTGAAAAACCAGAAGTTGAAAGATAGAAAATGGTAAGACAGAATTTCGAAAGACAGGTAGACGAAAGACAAAAAATAAATGCACAGAAGGTTAAAACAGAAAAGGTGGAAAAAAAAGTTGCCCAAGCAGCACACAATCGTTATTATTGTTTTTGCAGCATCTTCATGGACACTGGAATAAATTTCATTCATGTTGACTTGTGCGATTTAAAAAATGTGTGCTGTTAGATAGAAAGTCGAGAAAGAATATAGAATATACAAAAAGTTGAAAGACAGGAGGTTGAAAAATAGGTGTTCAAATGATAGAAAGTAAATAGAATAAAGTTTATATTCTTGAGCAACAGAAGATTGAAAGACAGAATATCGAATAACAAACGATTGAAAGACAGAAGGTGAAGAGAAGGTTGAATCCACAGAGGGTTGAAAGACAGAAGACAAGAAAGAAAGAAAAAAAATTAGACAGATGTTTGAGTGACAAAATTCGATGGACAAAAAGGTCAAAAAGGTAAAATTTTATGAGAAAAAAATGTTGTAAAACATGATGTTGAAAATGAAACAAGGTAAAAACAATAAATTACGAAATACAGCAAAGATATAATGAACAGATCGTCGAAAAACAAAAGATCGAAAAAACAGGAAATCTTAAAGCCAGACATCAACAGACAGGAGGTCAAAAGATGTTAGATCGAAAATTTAATGGACGAAAGATAGAAAGTTGAAAGACATAACGTCAAAAGCTAACAAATTTAAAAACCGAAAGTCGAAAAGCAGAAAGAGAAAAGCTAGAAAGTTGAAAGACAAAAAGACAAAAGAAACAAAGTCGAAACATATAATTCTTTAGGACAGAAAGTTGAAATACACATAGTCAAGTGACGGCAGTTTGGTAGACAGAAGGTCAAAAACTGAATATACGACAGAAAGACGAAAGGGTGAAAAGATTCAATGTACACAAGGTTGAAATTCATCAGATCGAAAGGACAGGACGTCAACATAAAGAAGCATGAAACGCAGAAGGTCAATAGAAACAATGCTGAAAGACAGACGGTGGAAAGATAGAATTTGAATAGACAGAAAAGCAAGAACAGAAAGTCGAGAGTTAGAAGGGGAATTGACAAAAGGTCAAAAAAGAAAAAACGGAAAAAAAGAGGGGGGGGAGAGAAAAAGAAGAAAAAAAGGGGGGGAAAAAAAGGGAGAAAAAGGGTGGAGGAAAAGATTTTGTGGGGGGGGAGTATAAAAAAGAAATAAAAAATGAGGGGGGAGGATAAAATTTGGGGTAAAAAAAAAGGGAAACGGACGATAAACAGAAGGTCGAAGGATAGATTGATGAGCCACAGAAGGTTGAAAGAACGTTAAACATCGAAGGGTTGGCAAACAGAAGGTCGAAAGATAGAAAGTCGAAGGACAGAAGGTCTAAATACAGAAGGTTTTTTTTAGTTCCTTGATTATCGAGATTTTCAACCCTGGGTTGGTTCATCTCCCGTCGTAGTAACTCAAATACCATTTGGGTATTTTCGTAACTTGTCCGGGGTGAGATTCTAACTCGTGACTTTGGCATGAGAGGTATGGATGTTAACCTTTATGTGTCCAACAGGGAACAAAGTTGCCTTTTTCGATTTCAAAACAAGATATTTCATTAAGTTTTTATAGTAGAATATTGAAACTTTGTGACATCTCATATCTCGTTAATACTTATCATCCTGAAGTGGAATAATGATGGCATAGCTAGGAGGGGCGCGAGGAAGGCCTTCTGATTTATTTTATTACGTAAAAGGCCGACAGGGAACGTTTTTACCCACGGAACAAAAATGACCATTAGTATGAAAATATCCAACCGATTTGGAATATTTTGGCAGTGTTGGATTCAAAAACGCAACCGCTTTTTTTTAGTTGCCTAAAATGATAGATGGACATCATCCCTATCCGAAATAATTAGATATCCGGAACCATGTTCCGAAAATGGTATACTTAGAAGCGTTTCAATAGAAAATTAATGAGGCCATGAGGCCACGCATTACCAGAAAATTATATGAATTGAGCCTTAACAATGTGGGTGTCAACATTCTTGGAATCGTTCCAGAAGAACATTTGCCATAGTCATCCGGTCACTTGGCTTCGGATTGACCAGTTCAGAATATGTTCCCATGAGGCCACGGATGGCCAGAAAATTATTTAAATTGAACCCTGACAATATGGGTGTCAAAATTGTTGAAATCGTTCCAGAAGAACGTTTGCCATAGAAATCGGACCATCAGGTCACTTGGCTTCGGATTGGCCAGTTCAGAGTAGGTTCCCATGAGGCCACGAATGGCCAGAAAATTATGTGAATTGAACCCTAACAATATGGGTGTCAAAATTGTTGGAATCGTTCCCGAAGAAAATTTCTTATCGTTATCGGTACAACCGACGACTTAGCTACTGATTGGCCAGTCTAGAGTCAGAAACGCGAGACAAGTTTTCTTTTATGAAAACTTTGCTTTCGCATTGTTGGGGTACATATTTTGGAGGTTGAATATATGAGTAAAAAGCAGAAATATTTTTTAGTGTGAACTTCATCTATATTCCAGAAATAATAGAAATTAAAGAATCGCATTTCTTTCTGGTTTTTCTGCGTTTCATTCCCGCACTCCTGCATATAACAGTTATCAATGAAATTGAAGCTGTACAACGGAAGTTCATTAGGTTCGCTTTACGCTTGCTTCCCTGGAGTGACCCATTGAATCCCACGAGAACCTACTCTGAACTGGCCAATCCGAAGCCAAGTGACCGTATGGTCCAATAACAATGGCAAACGTTCTTCTTTTGACACCCATATTGTTAGGGTTCAGTTCATAAAATTTTCTGGCCATCCGTGGCTTCATGGGAACCTACTTTGAATTAGCCAATCCGATTCCAAGTAACCGGACGGTCCTATAACTATGGCAAACGTTCTTCTGGAACGATTCCAAGAATTTTAGCACCCATATTGTTAGGGTACAATTCAAATAATTTTCTGGCCATTCTTGACCCCATGAGAACCTGCTCCGGGGTGACTGTTCCAGGATCAAGTCACCGGATTGTCATTTGGCATTCACACACATTCCTGTTCATTCTTTGAATGACTTTTAGTGTCATTACTGCTGATTTTCTATTGGAATCTTTTATAAGTATACCATATTCGGAACATGGTTCCGGATATTCGGTATGTTTGGAGACGGATGATGTCCATCTGTCGTTTTAGACAATTTTGGGAAAGTAATGAGTTCCTGAATCGAAAACTGTGAAAGTATTCCAAATCGGTTGGATATTTCCATATTTATGGTCATTTTAGTTCCATGGGTAAAAACGTTTCCTGTCGGCCTCTTAAAGGTGTTTTTTTTTGTTGGACACACAACGGTTAACCTCTACGCCGGGGTCGCCCACGAAATAAATACAGAAGGTCGAAAAACAGAAAATTAGAGAGCTGATAGGTTAAAAATCAATAGACAGAAATTCATGACACAAATAGCAGAATAAGAAAATTGGATAGCCCGAAAGTTGAAATATCGAAAGTTTTTGTGAAAAACGGTCAAAACACCCAATGACCGAAATGGAAAAAGGCAAAAACATTAAAGTGTCGAAAGAGAAAATAGATCGACAGAACAGAACGTAAAAAAACAAGGGATGTAAAAACAAGAAGTCGAAGAGCAGAAAATCGAAATACAGAAAGTCAAAAGACAGAAAAGAGGTCAAAAGACGGAAGACCGAGATTCAAAAGGTTAAACGACAGAAATTGAAAGAGAGGAAGTCAAAAACCAGAAAATGGAAAAAATTGTTAAGTCAAAAGCCATAAAATTGAAAAACCGTGAATCAAAAGCCAGACAATTGACAAAGCCAGTCGAAAGACAGAATATGGGTAAACAGGAAGAAGAAAGACAGAAAAACGAAAGATAGAAAGTCGGAAGACAGAGAGTTTTAAAACAGAAAGTTGAGATACAGATAGTTGGATGACGGAAGGTTGATAGACAGAAGGTTGAAAGACAGAATTTCCTTTAAAAAAACAAAGAAAGTCGAAATACAGGAGGTCGAAAGACGTTAGATCGAAAAAAGGTCAAAAGACAGTAAGTCAAATGGCAGGAAGTCGAAAATAAGAGAATTGAAAACCCGTAAGTTGAAAGTTGAAATACAGAAAGGGAAAAGAGAGAAAGTCGAAAGATAGAATGTCAAAAGGCAGAAATTCGAAAGACGATAAGCCAAAAGACAGAAAGACGTAAAACATAAAGTCAAAACACAGAAAGTTTAAAGACCGAAAGTCGATATACAGATAGTCAGTTGACGGCAGTTTTGTAGACAGAAGGTCTAAATAGAGAACGGTCTAAGCAAATCATGTGCAAAAACGGCAAAATGATGAAAAGGTCAAAATATCGAAAGAACAGATCGTCGAAGTAAAGAAAGTTAAAATACAGATTGTCACAAGACAAATGGTCGAAAGATAATGTGTTCACAGAAAAAGTACAGATAGTTGACAGACAGAAGAGTGATTGACATAAGGTTAAAAGACAAGAGACTGAATGAGAAAGACAGAATACAGAAGAGAGAAAGTTGACAAGAAGAAGAAGAAGGTCGAGAGACAGAAGCTCGATATACAAAACGTTGAAAGACAGAATGTCGAAAGACAATTTAATCAAAAAATAGGCGGTGGAGTGTTACAAAGTAGAGAGAAGGTTGTAACCATCAAGGAATGACAGATAAAGATTGAAAGACAGAAGGTCAAAAGACAGAAGGGTGAACGACAGAAGGTTGAAAGACATAAGGTCGAATAACGGAGAGCCAAGAGATAAACGGTCGAAAGACAGAAAGTCGTGACAATTGAGTTCGAATGACAAAGTTCGATAGACAGAAGTTAAAAGTAATGACAGTTTTTGAACCTTGAATGGTCAAAATAATAAATTGACGAATGAGAAAATAAACCTAAAGAACTGAAATTCGAAAGACAAAAGATCGACAGGCAGAAGTTCAAAAGACGACAGACCGATGCAGAAAGGTCGAAAAACAGAACGTTGGAAGACAAGAAATTTAAAGCAAGAAAACCGAAAGTCAAAAGACAAAAAGTGGAAAGACAGAGAATCGAAAGACAGAAAGCCAGAAGACAGAAAATTTTAAGATGGATAGTTGAGATACAGATAATCGGGTGACGAAATTTTGATACACAGAAGGTCGAAATATAGAACGGTCCAAGCGGATCTTGTGCAAAAACCACAAAATTAATAAAAATGGTCAAAAGTTCAACAGGGCAGGGCGTCAAAACAAAGAAGATCGAAGTATAGAATGTCAAAAGACACAATACTGAAAAACTGACCGTTGACAAAAAAGCGACAGAAGGTCAATTGACAGTAGGTTCGAAGAAAAAGGTCGAAAGACAGATGGACAGAAAGTCATATCGATATACAAAAGGCTAATTAACAGATTGTCAAAAGACAGAAGATCGAAAATCAGGCGGTGGAGTTATAAAAAGTTAGTAAACAAAAGGTTTAAAAAGCAGACTGTCGAACGGTCGATAAACTGAAGTTTGGAAGACACAAAGTTTAGTAACAGAAGGTTGAAAAATATAATATCGAAAGACAAAAGATAAGATCAAAAGACCTCAAAAGACAGAAGATCGAAAGACAGAAGACTGAAAGAAAGAAGTCAAAAGATAGTAGGTCGAAAGACAGAAGGTTGAAAAATAGAAAGCCTGGAAGTAAAATATCGAAAGACAGAAAACCGTGACGAATATGAATTAATAGCAAATTTCGATTGTCAGAAGGTCGACATAGTAAAAAAATTGAGAAAACTTTTATTTAAAAAAATTTGACACAAAGAATTGTCAAAATGAGGCAAAAACAATAAAGTAACGAAAGGGAAAACAGACCTTAAGTCGAAAGATAAAATACCGGACGGACAGAAAGTCAAAATACGAAAACTAATAAGACAGCAGTTCAAACGACGGCAAATTGAAATACAGAAGTTCGAAAGGCAGAAGGTCGATCAACAGTAAATCTAAAGCCAGAAGGTCCACAAACGGGAAGGTGAAAGACAAAAGTTTAAAGGATAAATGGTCGAGTGACAGCAGATTGAAGCACAGCATAATCTACTAAGTCGAAAAACAGAAAGTGCAAAGAAGGTTGGATGACAGAAGATCAGAAGATTGAAAATAGCCTGATTGAAGATTAAGAGACAGAAAGGTCGAAAGGTTGATAGACAGATAGGCAAGCAAACAAGTTCAAAAGCCCAAAAGATTGATCAACAGAAGAATTGAACAGAACAGAAGATTGACAAAATCGTAAGAAGTTGGAAAACAGAAACTCGACAGACCAACCACCTGTCAGTCATGCAAAAAAGAGCTCACTTAAATTTAAAACCATTTTATATGCACGGGTAATTATTAAACAAGTTGATGAAGCATTGAAACATTGAAAAAAAATTCAAATGCTGTGGAAGGATTAGAGGATTATCGAACTTGTCTTACTTGCTGAGTATCCCCACTGTACGACATTCACACTTAAAGCATTGTTCTCAAACGTTATCGGGACCACAGCCAACTCTGACTGAACATTTCGCCTGAAATGAGCAGCTTTAAAGCTCCACTCTTTGCGGCCTCCATCGAAAATCGTTGGCCACCAAAATGCAAATGTCATCCAATTAACTTTTGTAGAATCTTCCAGCCCAGCGGGGCTCCTGTTTTCCACCATCGTCGTTCCGCCGAGGCATTGCGTGTGTTTGGCGTTATCAGATAATATAATCTTGTTCTGAAGTTTTCCCCCCCCCCCCCTTCCCAACGGCGCTGAATGATGGTGCACCATTCACAATTTTAAATAAACATGCAAAATATAATGGTACATCACACAAAAAAACCAACGAGCTGATAGATAGGCAGAGACCGATAGGGCGCGCAAACCCCCCCTGCCCCAAGACCGAAAGTGGTTTGAAGAAAAATGTACCAATAAATTAATTCAATTACACAATGAGAAAGCAGAATTTCTCTATTTACAATTACGACCCCTCCCCCCCCCCTCCTGCTCCTCTTCTCACCCGCCACTGCTGGCGTTTTGCGTGACGCTCATTTTGGATGCCGCCTCCTGCTGCTGCTGTAGAGCCCCCAACAATCGCTGGAAATTGACAGCTGGCCCCAATCGAAGAATGGCACGCTCAACAATGAGGGGTGGTGGAAGGGCGTGAGCAGCACAAGTTTCACCACGGCGTCGCGACGCAACGGAATGGAATACGAAATGATTTATTCAAATGAGATGACAGCGGGAGATCCTTTGAAATAGTGTTCTGGTTGTGTGGGGGGTGTTGCGCGGGGAAACCGCAAGTTGTTTGAAAGTTGTGAATCGACAAATGACAAGGATACTACACGGAGTTGGGGGTGGTCTGGAACGTGAACGGTTAATTGTCTCAGAGTGGGGAACTCCGGAAAAAGAGCAGCGATTCGGTAGGGCAGCTTCGAGCTACAAAAGTGTTGATTGAGTTGGTCCTCTGGGAGGTTTTTGATGGATTGAATGTTTGCGCCCTGAATGGTTAAATTGATTAAAGAAACCTTTATTGAGCGTTTCACCCGTTTGCCGATAACCCTGTTTTAGCCAAAGCAAAGCCAAGCGGGCTTATCGGCCTTTGCCCATATTAGTTCCGACCGAGTCGTTCTGCTACATGCAACAATGTTCTGCCATCCGATGAGGATTTTAAATGTCAAATGTAATTCCAATCGTCCATGCCAGTGGCACTGCTATGTAGTGCACCGGGAAGAACCTCTCGGGGAAGTGGTCGTAGCATGTTTAGGGTAGGTACACATCTAACGGTCGCCGGTGCTTTGTGAATGCATTTGCCATTCCGTCAGGCCGACGATGAAAAGACAGCCACCCGCAGGGAAAGTTAGTTTGCGTGTAGGAAGAGAGCCATCGGTATTGGCTGCCTTCTGCTGCCGTTGACACCGATCGATGTAGCGGAAAATCTAGGCTCGGTCCAGTTCCGAGAAAGAGAGGCTTAGGCACCGAGCTCTGGTTGGTGAAATTCCCGGCTCTACAGTGTAGGTGGAGTGTCGTCTGCCTGTTGCTTGGGTTGTTTAGAAGCTGCTGGAATTCTAGGGCTGCCTGTTGGCGTTGCGTTTAATTTCGTTAAACAAGTGACAGCTCAACGAAAAACTTCGTTCGTTCGGTCAACTCTCCTAATGGCAGACAGCTGCTGCTCCGGGGGACTTTCACTGGGTGACAGTGACAGGTTGACAATTTTTCGGAAATTTATGGTCAGCTGCGAGCTAGGAGCAGAGGTGCCGCTTCCGAAAGGTGCACACATTGTGGTGGCTATGGGCCGAGGTCTCTCGTGAGCAATCATTTACAATAAGAGATGCTTGTCATCGAATGTTACGTTTATTGACAGGTGTGCTGACCGAAGTAAGAAAGTGATTTTCTGGTTGTCTTTTCATAGTAGTCATTGGTTGCCAAGGGCTACGTTGTTACTATTTATCAGGACATTCTCGCAGTTCTTAAGGTAAAGAACAGGTGGAACGCTGTGTATTTTTTGCATTAATTTATCTGTTTTCAATTATTTAATTTCGTGGTTTTCGAGATGAAAATCTTGTTTTTTTGCAAAAGGAAACAAGTGAAACTGTATGCTAACCGAAAATGCGAGATGGGAGCAGCGTTTGTTAATCCTATCCCGTTACACGTTAGTGTGTTAAAACTAGAACTCTTTCTAAAGGCAATAGGCACTGCATAGAGGATTAGTAACTTCGATCCTTTCGAAAAAGGGATTTTTATCTTACTGGTTGTGCATTTTGCATATACTACGTCTTACGGCAAAGTCAAGCACACTTGTTGCCATTCAGTTGAGATAACAAAAATATGACTTGCTAAGTCATAATCATGTTACTACAACTAATTATTACTATAGTGAGCTACTTGGGCAATTGAAAATTCAAAGAATATCGACCGTCACGAAAAATTGGAATTCTTTGAACATTTCAACTCAATAATTTCGCGATAGATTTTCGAGATTTTCCATCAGGCAGTTAGAAATTTTCACGACTATTAATTCAATGCAAAAATCATCAATCAACACTTGTATGCTATTGAAAATGACACAAAAAAGTTGATGTCTTATGCTGACGTTTTGCATACCAAATTCAATAAATACATAGTATTTTACTTACATAAAGTACTGGCAATAACGAAGTATACACTCAATTTAGTTTCATAAATTTGCAATATTCGTTTTTTCAATAGATACACAGAAACAAAAATCTGAATTTTCACTGTGATGTAAATATCAGAGCATGTTAATTTGTATTTCATTCCACACGAAGGAGCCACTTGCATGAAATAGTTCTATCAAAGATGAGCTTTTGCGTACAATATTATCGGCAATGTATGGAATGTCCCAGAACATTACATGATGTTTAACGCAAATTCTTATGTTTTGTGACGCTCCATTTATGTGCATGATATTGAACAGAAATTCACACTACTTTTTCGAGCTGTGTAGTATAATATAATATATATAAACAGTGCTGTACATTTTCATGACGGTTATAAGACTATGACCATCATCTTCTCATGATCATTACAACTCACGAATGATGGTCAAATACTATGTCACTCAAAAACAGGTTGATCTCATTCGACCATTTGTGACAAAAGCCTTCATGACTGCCCGAGAATGTGATATGAAGAGAGTAAAGAAAATCAATCACTCACTAATTATCTGTGAGAACGATATGCACGACAAATTATTTTCAGCATAATAGGTGTTAACCTCTGTGTATATTAAAAAATACTTTATTTTATGTTGTCATTTTACCAACCTTATCCATTATTTTCATTTTATTAACCTTCCTCGGGTATTAAAACTGACACATAAGACTTTAGCGTCAATATTGACCCGGATTTCAACCCTTTCTAAAATTATGAAACTTCAACCTAGACACAATGTTTGTATCCCATTTGAAAAGTTATGGTCTAAAAAATGCATTGGTGGTGAACAAACCTGGTTCCAGTTACATTGGCCACCGAGAATCTGCTACAAAGGGAAGGAGGTTTTGATTTAGATGTGTGAACCAAATTGCATACAAAACATTCCAGGCTAGTTGTAGAGAGTTGCCATTTTGGGCAAAGTTTCTCAGTATGTCATTTGTCGTCTTTTAAAATTATCATATTAGTTCCAGATCATGACACAGAGATGGCGCTGCAGTCTATCTTTGGCAAATGAAGCTCTAGAGAGTTGTCGTCTTGGGCAAAGTTTCTCAGTATGCCTTTTTTGCGTCTTTTGACATTATCATATTAGTTCCAGATATTGCCACAGAGATGGCGCTGCGGTATATATTAGCCAGATGAAGCTCTACAGCGTTGTCGTCTTCGGCAAAAAATTTCAGTATGCCATTAGTCGTCTTGTGAGATTATTATATTAGCTCATGATCTTTCCGCAGAGATGGCACCCCAGTCTATCTTACATTTAAATGACGCTCTATAGAATTTCTATTTTCTGCAAGGTTTCTTTGAATGTCATTTGTCGTCTTTTGATAACATCATATTAGTTCCAGATCTTTCAGCAGAGATGGAGCTGTAGTCTATGTTTGCCAAATGAAGCTTGATAGAGTTGCCGTCTTAGGCATAGTTTTTCGGTATGTAATATGTCGTCTGTTGTCATTATCATGTTATCAGATTTTGCCGCAGAGATGGCGCTGCAGTTAATCTTTGCCAAATAAAGCTCTACAGAGTTGCCACAAAGAATAGACATTGATGTCCATATGCCTTTTCTTGAAAAACGTGTGTAAAAGTTAATTTGGGCAGCCGGTATAAGAAGCAAGTGCAGAGAAAAACAAACAAAAATTTTCAGGTAATGTGCTAGGCTTTTTATTGATGAACATTTACATGACATTGGGAAACTAGGAGAATTTAAAATTAACACTTCATATGATCACTTAAAAAAATAAAAATAAAATATTGAAGCACTTTTTCAAAATTATCACTAGTAAACGCGAGTTCTACTATACGCTCAAAATGTTTTTTTTAAATAGTGTTTTTTTAAAGAAGTGAAAGTGATTTACATGACAGTTATCGCACAACTAGCGATCAATTTCATGAGTTTTGATACCCATACTGCAAGGGTTTTCTACTAAAAATGTTCATGGCCACTCGAGGCCCCACGGGAACCTGTTGCAGAATGACAGGTTCGAGGAAAAATCATAAAATGGCCACTAAACGTTGAGAAATAGCCTACTGGCGAAATTTCATGAATTTTGAATATTGCCAGGGTTTCCTTCTAAATATGTTCATGGCCACTCTGGGCCCCACGGGAACCTGTTACAGAATGGCCGTTGCAGGAACAAGTCGGCATATGGCCCACAATAGAATAGAAATAGTTTCTAAAAACTATTCCAAAGATTTTGACATCCATTCCCGGAGATTCAATAGATGTTTCCAAATAGTGTCTCCGTACCGAACCACAGCCCCAAAAATCCGGATTTACGGGAACCAGATGAATTCCAATGGTCATTTCTGATAATATCCCTGAAGCGAATGAGTTTTTGAATCTAAAGTTGCCAAAAGAATTAAAATCGGTCAATAATAGCCAGAGTTATCATTTGAATTTGGTGGGAATCTGGGTACCCTGTCGATCACTTAAAGGTGTTTTTTTGTCGAATACATAAAGGTTTAACTGATTTAAAAAATACATGTTTATGCAAACATGAAGAACTCTCCAAAATATAAAAGGTCAGAAAATTTCAGCCCGATTGGTTTACAAATAAAAAAGATCGCGTACATTGAAGTTGCGCTATGGGTCAGAATTGACCCCAACATATTTAGAAGGTTAATAAACATTATTATTTTTACAGTATTGATATTCAAAAAGGTTTAGCATAAGAACTGAACATTCAATTAACTAAATCGTGAAGCTCAAGCTGTGGACACATCGCCACTGACGGGGTGATGTCTGCCGGTTTTGACGGTGGAAACATCGGTACTAGCGATGACCGTCATGACCGTCTGTGTACTAGATAAGTAAAATGATGGTCAATTTCCAGGACGGTTTATTTATTCTTGGCGATATGATCGTAACACACAACACTTGTACAAGATATAAAAAATGGGTGAGAATCGCGAGAGAAAAATATCTCTCGGTTGTTATTTTGTGTTGATGAGAAGTTCGAGATAGAGAGAGGCTCTTCTGTTGCTTTGATTGTTATTTGCAAGAATCTCATTTGTCACTTCTAACGCTGTCAGTACCGTGATGGAGCTCAGCACTGGCAAGAGTAAAGCGCCACTTTGTAACGGACCGAATCAAACAACTACGGCTGGAGCGCTCGAAACGTTTGGTGTCAGCATTAAAAAAGAAGCATACCATCCTCGTATTCTCCGACGAGAAAATGTTCACCATCGATCCCATATCTAACACACGTACAGACAGATTTATTTCGCCGAAGAAGATTGAGGATGTTCCAGAGAACGTGAAATTCAAGTTTGCAACCAAACATCCGGCCGGAGTCATGGTTTTCGGGGCAGTTGCGTCCAGCGGCTTGAAAATGCCTCCAGTATTTATCAAAGCTGGATTAAAAGTTAATACCGAGGTTTACATTAACATTTTGAAGGACCACGTTCTGCCATGGATGAAAGCCAACTTTGGAGCTCACCAATACGTCATTTTCCAACAGGACGGAACACCGTGTCATACCTTAAAAAGGACTCAAGGGTGGCTGAAGGAAAACATGGAATTTTGGCCAAAGGACATTTGGCCTCCTAGCAGCCCGGACTTGAATCTTTGGATAACTCAATATGGGCATATGTTCAGGCTCAGGCCTGTGAACGTTCTCACCCCAGTGTTGGCGCCCTGAAAGCTTCCATTAACAAAGCATGGAACTCGATGACTAACTCATACCTTGAGAAGGTATGCTCTCGATTCCATCCCCGTTAGGAATTATGATTTTTTTATCATTTTCTATGAAAAAACTTATTTGACACTGAGGTATGGATTTTCGCATTTTTTTTATGGGACATACTGTACTTTACCCATGCCCTTTCGCTCAATTTTCAATACTTCTATTCTATTTCCAACCTACCGTACACTGACGGAAATTTCAACACTTTCTCCTCATATCTTTCATTCTAGCTAACATTACTGTCCACTCTTGGTGCCTCATGGTGATGAGCGCAACATCTCCTTCTACATCAAACAACACAGGCCTTTTTCAAATGTTGATCTCTCTGGTTGGGACATACAGAAAAAAATTGTTTAACAGCATTTGAAAGGATTTTTGTTATTGCATACTGTATCTGAAAACTGGAGATAGGTAATTTTTTTAAATGGGTAAAACATATTTGAAAAGGGTAAACATATACAAAGGAGAGAGGGCAAGATTTGCACTCAAAAGCTTTTTTTTTTTTAATTTTATTTTTCTTCTGCCCCAACAGAGAGAAACATAAGGGCTTCAAATGGTGAGTTGACAACTTCGAAGGAGGGTGCAACCGACCTCTGGTCCTCACAAGTTCCTACCTCACGCCTCCACGAGTCATATGATCACAAAAGACTGCCAGCTGAAACATGGAGACGCTGGTTGGCGTAGCCTGGGCAATGTTGTCATTTTGACAATAGCGAAGTGAGGGGGTGCGACCTGTAAATCATATCATATAATTTTCCATTCTCATATCAATTAATGATTTCAGCAGGCTTTGGAATCATCTTTGCATTCCAAAACCATTTATCTCAGGAGCCTGGAGCAACATGACATGGATAAAAGGCTGAATTTGTTTTTCAGCATTTCAGCATAACATTTACTTTGAATTTGCACTTCTGAACATTAACTACTATATTCTTAAAAGACTGGCATGCGCTTATAGGCAGTATAGGATTATATTTTAATATTGTGTTTAGTGGTATTATAATTAGATAAGCCATTTATTTCAGAAACCATCACACTGGGCTCTTCGATCGCTCCAATTGCTATCATAGAAATGTAACTAGAACAGTATAAAGACATGTTTTAACAACATGTCTTATAAAATAATATCTTTCATTGAAATTATATTTTTGATATTTGGAATGGTATTTTCTGTTTTCAGCTTTTCCAGGACTCTTAGGATATTAGTACATATCTAATTATATTTATTCAGTAACAATCCAGTGGATGTCAGATATGTTTTGTACATACGCATATTATGTTCTCGTATTGACTTACTGTAGCCGCTTTTTACATGGTCAACTAATTCAATTGTGTCTTAAAATGCCATGTACATCATTCAAGTTGGAAATTTGTATTAATAGCATTTTTGTTTTCTATGATATATTAATTTTTATTTTTATCTGCTTCAGGGTTTTAGGGAGGGTTTGGTGATTCTAGGTAGTGTAGATGTGTTACTGCTGTGTAACATAAGATCTTTTTCTATTAACCACCCACACTTGTGAGTGGCCCCAACAGCATCCTTGTTGTTGGTTTAAATCGGTCGTCAAATTGGATATTTCAACATATTCTTGTATTCCATTGAAATAAACCACCCACACCTGTGAGTGGCCCCAACAGCATCCTTACTGTTGGTTTAAACCGGTCCTCAAACTCGATGTTTTTAACATATTTTTGTATTCTGGTGAAATAAACCATCCACACTTGTGAGTGGCCCCAACAGCATCCTTGCTGTTGGTTTAAATCGGTCGTCAAATTGGATTTCTCAACATATTCTTGTATTCCATTGAAATAAACCACCCACACTTGTGAGTGGCCCCAACAGCATCCTTACTGTTGGTTTAAATCGGTGCCAAAATTTGAATAACTTTAATGTGCATCTCTGTACAGAGAATAAATCGGGAACATAGTTAAATATCTTATTCGCTGCCGACGTCAGTTGAATTCAGCACACCGTTTACCAAAACGGATCCCGCTGCAAACCCAACCATTTTATCCAACATCCCAGTGATTTCTCGTGGGAGTGCAGAGGTGTTCTCGGCTTCCAATAAAGCGAGTATCACGTCAACATATTCCTACCCATTCCCTACTTGACCTGCATTCGGGCGAGGCCGGCGCCGGTATTGCCTTGGTTTGGGATCACCAGTTTTTACACATTGAGGATGTATGCTGGTCCCAAGCATCATCTTTTGGTTCTCTGTGTAATAACAGCTGATCTGGCAATAACGGAGTAGCAACCTCGGGCGGTCAATCATGCTCATGCTCATGC